>VZTA01018831.1:0-27466 GCA_013398855.1 Mohoua ochrocephala
AGACCAGGAAAAGGCAACAGCCTAGCCTGTCCTTATTCAGTGGCATAAGAGGTTGCAAGTAGCATAATATTACGTCATTTTACATTTTTGTTTTCTTATTAGAGAAATATCTCACTGTGCACTGGGAACTCAGTGTGGGAACCAGTAAGTAGTGCAGCGAAGGAATACGTTCAACACACACTGTTATGAAATGCAATGGTGTGAGAAGGGAATTTGGAGAAAAAATATAAGTAACAAAAGAAAAGGGAGAAGAAAGTTATAAAAAAATGCAAGAGTGAAAGTAAAAGAAAGCCAGGGAAAAGGAAGATAAAAGATAAAGTTTTATTGAAAGCTATTTCAAATCTTCACTTCTGCAATGGTAATTTCTAGTCTTCATTTGGTTTTGATTCTTTTTTCAATGGACTTTCTCTGTGCCATTTCTCTTTCTTGGCTGTTCAAATAGCTCAGAGATGCTTCTCTCCATTTTTCTTATTCTGTTTTCTTCACATTTGTCATCTCTTCTCTGAAGAAAAAATGTGGCTCCTGAGGGTATTTCTTCACTTGTTTTTCAGGATTCTGCTAATGAAAGGGTGGTTTCTTGGGAGCTCTGATAACCAAACCCGATTGTTCCTCTGCCCAGTTTTCTACCCTATTTTCAACATACTTTTACTCCGGAGGTTTTTTGGGACCTGTGTTTCTGTTACTGAGTGTATGGAACTGTATTTTGTGTTCAGGCTAGCTTAGCCTCTTTCCAGTCCTGATAGTCTTAGTAATTTTGAAGAGGACCTGGGTAAGAGTGCCTATCTTCCTTATTTGAAAGCCACATACTGAAAATTTGAAGCATGCCTTATGGTTCAGACATAGTCACAGGCCATGGGCACAGCCCACATGGGGCAGGGAGAATAAAGCTCCACAAGGATTTCCAAGCTAGAGAGAACAGTGATTCTCATGTTGTCATACCAGAACACTGCAACAGGGGCTGAGGATTAGGCAGGGTTATTTGGGTCCCAGGATGACTGACCTGAAACACAATCATCAATAACCCTCACTGTCTCATGTTCTCCTGCAGGTGTAGGAATGACTTTTTGCAGAAGCACATTGCATAAAAAGAGCATGTGAGAAGTGAAGAAGACCACATACAAAAGGCTTTATATTTTGGCTGAAGTTTCAGCAGTGAAGATACTTTTTGCCCACTTGGTGGATCAGCTGAGCTGAACTGACCTTTAGTCAAACCAAATCATATAGTTTTGTATATGCTAGGGATCAAGAGTATGCACACATGCACATGGAGTGATAGTGACAACTGAAACAGCAGTATAGTTTTCCTTAGGATAAAAGTTTTATCCTAGGATAAAAGTAGTTTATTTTGTATTAACTTCATTTCCCTTGTCATAAATGGAAACAAATTCAGTTTAAGCCAAAAGATACCACTTTAGTTACTTAGGTCACTAAATTTAGTCCTGCAGCTTCTTTATTTATAGTCTTAAAGTAGGGTAGCTCAGCATTCTTTTGAGAACAAAATGGTAGTCAAGAAGAGAATGAATTGTGAGGTACTTGAGAGGGAGATAACGGAAACTGTCTGTGGAAAGCATAGAAGAGGAAATGCAGCACAGATGAGTGTGAGGTACTTTACATTCAAAGCAGAGATGAAAGCATTGTGAATTCAAATTAGTATAATGACCTACAGAAACTACGTCAAGGTCTCTGGAATTATTCAGCCCTGGCAACCAGAAGGTGTTCAGATTTTATTTTATCCAGAGTTCAAATTAAGCCCAAGCGCTGGTAGCAGTCATTTCACCCTTTGCATGGAGGAAGCACTGTGGAAGACTTTATTTATCTGAGTAGCGCCTGTTGCAGTGCTCCGCATTGTGCTGTTGGAAAATAGTGTTGCTCTTCCCCTCTTTTTTCCTTTTTTCCTCTGTACTTTTTCTCTCTATTCCATTACTATTTCCTAGAATCATGGAATCAGTCAAAAAAAGCCCACGTTGAAAGGGCCCTCAGTAGATAATTTAGTCCAGAAATCTGTGGGAAAGGGAGCCTAGATGGGATTAATTAGCACCTTGCGCAATCACATCTTGAAAACCTTCAGCAGTGGGGCCTCCACCATATCCCTGTCGAGGTTGTTCCATTGACTGACTCTTCTCACTGTAAAAATTTCTTTCTTATGTCAAGATGAAACTTCTCTTGGTGCAGCTTCTGCCTATTGTCCCATGTGTTCTCCAGGTGGCTCCTTGTGAAGAGAGATTCTCTGCCCTCTTTGTGTCTGCCCTTTAATGCTGGAAGACTGTGATGAGGTCCTGACTTATGGTTCTCCCTGGAGAAAAGGCCTAACTCCTTCCATCTTTCTTCATAGGGGAAGTTCTCCAGTGCTTGATGATCTTCATGGCCCTTCTTTGGACCCTCTCCAGTCTGTACAAATCTTGAACTATGGGGATCAGTGTTCCAGGGGTACTCCTCTTCCTTCTTTCCCTTCATTTTATTACTGAAATAAAGAGCTGGCCTTGACTCTTAATCTTTAGTTTTGTCTTTTCAGAGGGAAAACTCAGACTTTTAAACATCTGAAGGTGGATAAATAAGGCCATCCACTCATTATTTCAGCAGTCCGTTGAACTCTTGTTAAAAGTCTTGGGGTTTTTTTATGTGGGTTGTGAATCTCTGGAGCCTAGTTCAAAAAGTTGAAATGGATAAGGTTGGAAATACTGGGAATCAAGCTTTTGAAATGTTTCAAAGAGGATGATTTGTCATTTCTTATGGTCTATCTTTGAAGAAATATGAGAGATGTTCTTTTTTGAGATAGAGCAAAATTTATCAGGCTGTTATGATAAAATAATTATACTTTCTTTTAAGCCTAAAAAGTGCAAGTTTTGCATTGAAATTAAAAAAGACATCTTGGCTGGGAAAAAGTTTAGCACTTAGATTTGCTTCTTTCACAAGGAGACGGATGCCTGCATAGCCAACTTGTAATTAGCAACATTAAGGGGCACAGTACCCAAATCAGTACATATAAGCTGTTTGGCAATGACATCTTCACTATTTGTTCATGTGATTAAGTTCTGAATTAGCTGTAATCTCTCAGGGAAAAAAAAAAATTAAATGTCACCATGGGCAGTTCAATGAAGACATCTGTTCAATGCACACCTGCAGCCAGAGGGGAAATGTTATGTGCCTTTTATTTCAGTGGAAGCCTTACGGATGAGATAATGACAGAAGCAGGCTCGGGGTGCTGAACACCTGCTTGAGAGGTCTTGTCTTTGCTCTGATAAGAGAGAGGATATGAGACTATGTGACCCATTGTTTTGTCCCAGGATGGCAATTTCTATGTTCCCATAATGAAAGGAACAAACTCTTCTGTGCAAGAAAAAGCAAAGAGATCTGCAGATAATAGCCAATTAGTGGTTCAAAGGCTAATTAGGTAAGTTCTCAAATAAAGTTTTGAAGGTGATACAGTCAGCTAAGCAGGGAATTATCATAGGAGAGGATAATGATGCTCTCTGAACAGCTCAGGAAAGGACAATCAAATACCCTCAGTGATGCTTGAAATGGTAAGAAAAAGAAATATGCTTAAATAAACATACAAAAAAAAAATCCTTAAATCAGTGGTTCTAGGAGTCACTAGTGGAATTTGGGCCAAATGAAGGATGGAGACTGATCTATTCTTCTTTAAAATAACTCATGTTCTGTTGCTTATTTCTTAGATTTGAGATTAACCATCAAACAGTGGAACATGAGCTATTTTTCAGTTGAAATATATACAGAGACAGACATGCATGCACCGATAAGCACACACACTCACCTACACACCTTGCCTGCAGTTATTCTCAAGTATAATATTTGAGACTGAAGTCCTAAGGCTCAGTTCACCCCTGAATTAATAGCTAGATGATTGCATAACATTTAGAGAGATACTCCACTCAAACAGGAAGGTAACTTGCAGATTGATTTATTCAACTTTTACAGAATCTTACTAGTTTAATGACAATATATCTTCTGGAGGGTGTGAACTCTGAGTGGAAGGAGGGTTATTCTGTTTGCAACTGCAAGCATTAAACATCCAGGCAATTGTTAGAGGCAAGTAGCACCTAAATCAATAACGAAGCTGCAGAAAGAACTCCTGCATGCATGCATTGCCTTCCTTCACCTACATGAGTACAGCCTCTCCCAGCAAACAGGGGCGTGCCTCCTTAGCGAGAGCCGGTGCTCACCGTGCACCTCGGGGCTGGCTGAACTCATCCGTGCCGGCCCAGAGCCCGCGGCCCCGTGTTAGCGCTGCTGGCATTTTGCTGCATTCCAAGGTGGGGAGCAGTCCCACTTGGAAACCCAGCTTTTTCTGAGCTTTCCCTCAGGGCTGCTTTTCAGGAAGAGTAGGTCTGTGGTCATACAGTCACGTCAGCTTATGCCAGTACAAAAGATATGATGGGAATCGTCCACCAAGTCAGGGCTCTTGCTTTCTGCCTGGGTATGGATTGTCTTCAGCACATCATGAAATATCACCGTTACATGTTCTTCCTTCTTTAGCCTCCCAAATTTGCAAACTTTTGTCTTTTGCATACTCTGATTCCTTTTTCCTACATGCAGCCAGTATTTGGGTTTTCATATAGTAATCCCCTTTATAAGAAGCAAATAATGGAATATATAATATTTATGAGGTTTTATAGTCTGGCTCCAAAAGTCACCAAGTGAATTAATGTGGTTCAGTGCTACAGCATGAACTACCAAACTGTTAAGATGCTAACATACATCAGCTTTCCATCATGCTAACAACCAGAGAACAAGAGAGCTAAGTTACACTCAAACATGCTGAATGCTTCACTGACAGGGTTTTTTAAAAACTAAGTCTTTTCAAAACTTTAGGTGTCCTAAAACTTTGCGAAATTGGATTTCTGACTTTTGTCTTTGTTGCTGTGTTTTGTTATTCACTCCGCTACTAAGTTCATTCCTTATTAAAGAGTGTGTTATACTGCAGAGTGTGTGGAATCACTATTCTGTCTAACTCAGGGAAAGACTTAGCAACACTGTCCTGGGGTCACCAAGGACAGATGGTGCTTTTAAGATGTGATCTCCTGCATCTTGCCTAAAGGTCCTTGTGACTTTCAAGGATAACTGCTAGACTGAGTGTTTTCTGCATGGTATTTTTTTTAGTCACATTCATTCAAACATAAGAAAATATTTGGCATTAGAGAAGATTTACTGCCTGAGCTCCATGCTTGCAAACTTGACATGCTTAGAAATATATCTATCACCCACAATATGGGGGGTTTTTTAGTTTAAAATACATAGTGTGTCTGTTTTGGGGTTACTTTCTTGAAATCTGGGTCCCCAAAAAGTGGAGGTTAGGAAAAACGTATGGGCTGAATGTTGTATCAGTGCAGGGATTCTTTCAGTAAACTTTTATCCTCTAGATTGCTCGTGAGCATAGTAAATACATATTCAGATGACATATTGCAATGTACATGAGCAAAGTTATTCATGTAAGAGAAAGCCTAAATGTGTGTAATGCTTTGCATTCTGTATATGCTGAGAAACCCCCTAACATCTGTTTTGAGCTTTTTAATGCAAATTATAGCACCTGCATAAGTTCAGATTGTTCTAGCCTCATCCAGTAATACTACAAATTATTTGATCGCCCCTCTCAGAATTACAACAGGTGCACTGAATGTGTAATCTGTTTTTCAAGGCCCTGCAGAAACTTTTGAAAGTGAGTTTGTGCACTCTTGAAGGTGATGCAACTGTGTGCACCAAGGATGTGCCATAAAAGATGCCATTATCCTTCAAAGTTAGATGTATTTTCTTGTCATAAGAAAAAGAGATACGTGGCATTCTTAATATGTTGCTCAATTCCAGCGATTTTATGGAGCATTGCAACTGTTTCAGTGTAGTACTATTTCATTCTGAAATATTTTCTTCTTTATAAACACCCCATTGATGGCCTTTCCACTGCCACCCCCTTTTTTGGACCAGTCATAATTACACCTCTCTTATGTGGAATGATTGCAACCACTATTGAGATATTTATGTCTTTAAAAGCTGTTTCTCTTTTTCTTAACCAAATGTTTAAACCTCCTACTTTTACATGCATTAATTGAGCAAAAATAGGGGAGTGACAACTCTTATATTAAAAGAAGTTTTCTTTTAAAAGTGTTCTTTTCCCCAGCTCAGATTTAAGCAACTTCACCTGAAAAGCAGATCAGAAACATAAACCCTGAAATGAAAGTCAATATTTAAGCAGCTCAAAGTATAAGGCAAAACTGAAGAATAAAAGATATTGTTTCTGTTTTGATCATTGGACAATAACTGAAATTTTAGAGATCTAGTGTAATACTATGCTAAGTTTATATAGCGAGACATTGCTTTTAATTTGATTAAAGAGATCATGTGTTTTCCAGTCTTCTACTTAAAAGAAAAAATAAAGGTGGGATCAAAAATATAATTGCTTTCGATTTTTATTTAAAATAAGACTATAAAACCTGTTTTAAAGCACTGATGGTACAAAGGAAAATTTAAAAATGAAGATAACAAGTTGTTTCTTAAGGCAGAAGGATATTTAAGTGAAAGGAAGGAGAACAAGGCAATTCTGAATTTTGGTTTTGGAGAAAAATCAGTGATGTGGCTTAGGTCAGTGCTACATTACAATAGGCTAATGATCTGGATGAGAGAGTAGGCAATGAGTTGGATATTTACTAATAGCAGTCTTTAAGGTTTTTTACTTAATTAGCATGATTTGGCAATTAAAATCCAGAGCTATGCAGATGCAGACACCCTGCCCCTGAGCAGCATGATGCTTATGAAATTCAACCGAGTGTAATGCTCATAGGTGAAAATAACTGAAATAACTGATCTTTTGTGGGTTTGTCATGTGGGGTTTGGGTTTGTTTTTTTTAATCTGAAAGATGAGAAACCATGAAAGGATGATAGAGAGAATGGCTTTTCTAAGGAAAAAGTTTTCTTGTGGGAGTTTTCTGCTTGACATTACTTGTGCTGTTTGTGACAGTTTAGCTAAAAAAATAACCCACAGAGGATTTTCTCGAACAAGAAAATAAATTTTAAAAAAGACAGGAAGTGATAAAGTCATAACGATTACATTGTGAATGAAATAAAGTTACTCTCTTGCTTCATTATAACTTTGATCCTATGATTTTAAGGCAAATGGTGCTGAGACTGAAACAATTGTCTCGCAAAGATGTATATAAAATAAATATTATCACCCAGGAATGCCTTAGTCTAATGAGGAGTTACTGTATACCTAAAAAAAAAAAAAATTTAAAAAAACCCCAAGACTGAAAATAAATACACAAAACCTCTCCTCACATAATAAAAGCAGTCAGAGCTATGGAAAATGACAGGGAAAAAAATTAATCATTTATATTCTTGAGTGGGAAGTGAGGCTGTTACCCTACCAAAAGAACAAGAAACCTTTGGTAAACTTGACGAGGACACGCTGAAGGCTACAGAAGAAGGCACGATGACAGTTTGCCACAGACTGTCCTCAGATCCTGCACTCATTGATATGAGTGGTTTTGATTTCTGTGAATTTATGCATGAGCCACTTCGCAACACTTGTTTCCACATCAGGAAAAGAAGAATCAGGTTGAATAAAGAGCATGTGTCTGGTTTTACATGTAAGAATTTCTGATTGATATCTATTACTTCTTTAGTTAAAGAAGCAAAAGCAAAGTCATAATAAAATCTTAAGCTTCAGGGAAATAATCCATCACCTGCAGAGGCCAGGAAGGAACTTTCCCTCTGCTACGAAGAATATTGCCTTGGGTACACTAGGCACACTTCGTCTTGCTCAAGAGCATGAAGCGTTTGATCATTGCCAGTGGCATTCAGGGCACTGTGATAGACCAGTTGTCTGATCCAGTCTGACAAATGCTGTGTTCTAGGTTTAATTTATTCAGGTTTAAAGTTTGCTTATGATGTTGATAGGGGCATAGCAACTAGAGAGACAATATTGTTTAACTTGTCCTGGAGAAACAGTTACAGTTTCAGAACACACAGACTCTAATTAGAGTAAATTACTCCTGATGGAATAAGCAATCTGAGAAAAGTAAGAAGAAAAAGTGGCTGTAATTTCTAATGCCACGGGGAGGTCTTGACTGTACAGAACCCGTCTCTAAATCTTAGGAGCTTTGCTTTGAAGCAATAGCTAATAGTGCACGGCAAGAAATAAGCCTGATTAACATTTTATTAGTAACTTTGAGCGCAAAAGATGGACTTTCAACAATAGCCAAGACTTATCGTCTTCAAATGAACTTGACATTTGTTGAAGAAAAAAAGTAAATGGAAGCCATTAAAATGACAATAAATAAATTAGGGTCTTCATTCTGTACAGTGCTTATCACTTTCTCATTTAAAATAACATGTTTGGAGATCTCCAGATCTAACTAAAGGGGAGGGGTTTCCAGTGGCTTAAATGGGTTGTGACACATTTATATACATGTTATTCACCAGTTTATATTAATTCATATCACAACAATCTCTGCTGCACTTTAATACAGCAAATCAATCAGCAGTATCTACAATAAAAAGGCTGGGAGAGATGTATTAGGTTTATTGCAAACAATTTACATCTGTAACCTTAAGGCCTTATTCCACAGGATTGATTTGAATTCATTTCAATGCATGAGGCAGTAGTTATGACTTTTGCTGCCCTACAGAATAATTCAGTGTAAAGCTTGGATGGGCCACATCTTTCTCTGTTTGGATTCTCACGGTGCCACTACAGCACATAATTGTAAATGAATTTTCGAAGGGAAAGAGGTTTTCTTGTTGTTGTTGATTTAGATTTTGGTTTTCATATTTTTAATGGAAGTATTTCAGAGCAATTGCTCTTCTGTTTGGATTTTTTGCTGTTCAATATCTTTTAGCTCAATTTTGTGTAGAACACAGAAGACAATAAGGGAAAATTCATGACGGTGAAGAGAAACAATATCTGCAAGTGGAAGAGAATAATCCCCTCAGAACCTATAATCAGTATATCCAAAAGGCATAAACTTTTTGTGAGCATACTGCTTGGTTGTAGACATGAGTTTTCAGACATTTGGGAAAGAAAAGAGAGATTTAGAAAGGCGAACTTTAAGATTATATTTTGTAGACTTCTGTAGACAACTCACTTTGCTGTACTGGAAATTTAAAAAAGCTAAAAAAAAGTAGTAGGTTGAAATAGATGGAAGTAATGGAAGTAATAACTGTGGAGGTAGATGAACACCAAGGTATTCATGAGTGCGAGGTTTCTTCCTGGGGCTTGTTTTTTCGCCTTACTGTTTTACAGTTTTCTGGTAGTTTTGCTGTCACATGGGGTTTGCTCTCAGTTTATTTCAGTAGGCTGGACATGACTAGCTGATTCCCCTCAGCGTCCCCAATTCCCCTGGCTGCCCATGGACTTCTCATTTCTGTCTGGAAGAGGTGTCTGAAGGCTGAGTGGCAGGAGCAAGAAACCTGTTGTTGCACTCAGTAACAGACAGCTATATGTACTGGTAATAATAGATGTGCATTCCTCTTTAATGTAAATTTCAGGCTTTCTGTTTTATGAACTTCTCCAGGAATTTCTTTCCTAGGACTCGCTGTGTTTCAAGTGTGCAGTATGCTGACTCTGTTCAAGTCCCCAGAGACTGGTTTGTTTAACCTAATCCTCCCATGCTCAGATACGAGCTCTCCTAGCCAGATGTTCAAATCTGTGGCTTGAAACATTTAATAGGACCTCAGAAACTATTTTTTTCCCCCAAGTATTAGCATTCCTTTTATTTAAAATAGGTGCCAGGGGGTTTGTAAAAACACTGACTACTTCTGTTTCAAGTCATTAATTATTCAAGTTTCCTCCATTTACTTTGTATTTCAGTCTGAAGGAATTCTGACTTCTCAATGAAGAAAGGGATCACAAAAAGAAACCCCCAGAACTGTTGGTATAAACCCAGCACTTTTTAGTACTCAGGATTGCGATCCATGCAGAGAAGTGGGTGCACTGTACCACCTTCCTCCTCCTAAAAGAATTCAGAAAGCATACAGCCAGTTAACTGCTGAAATGTAACTTTTTATGTTACAGTGTTTTTCAGCTCTGAATAAATGATGTTCAGAAGGTACATATGGGAATATGATCATTAGCTTGTGTGTGTACAGTATGTGTACGGTGCCCTAAGGCTGGTGAAACTTTGGTCTGAGTCCCACAAGGACACTTTAAACAAACTTTCCAACTGGTCTCTAGTCTCGATCAACATCAGGTTTGTTCTTATATTAAGCATTACCAGCATAAATAAGGGTTTCCTCTACTTTCATATATCCTTATTTGAAAGATCAATATAGAGCTGGAAAGCCAATAAAATTGAGTCATTTTGACTTGGTCACACATTAGAAAATTATACCTGCAGACACAGACCAAAGGCTGTTTTCTCTGGTTTTAGATTTAACCCGGCATATCACTGCCTTGCCAAAAATAGCATTCTAATTTGCCAATATGTGAAGTTTCACACAGTGCCATATGCAAGCGTGTCTGTATGCAGACTCTAAAGGTTCAAAGGTTGCATTCATTTCTTGAGGGGAAACAACTCGTATTCAAATGGTTATCCTCAAGTAGTGTGTTTTGTATTGTGAAACAAGACAGTAATTCTGTATTCTGTCCTTGTCTATCTCAGTTGAAATGAGAGGCTTGAAGGGAATAAGATTTCTCCTTCTGACTCCTCTTATCTACAGATTTTGTAAAATATTTTTTCCCCAGTATATTTTGCCTTTTGCTGCCAGCTTAGTTATAAAAAGAAAGTCAGATTATGACTGCAAACAGGCAAAGCCGACCCAAAAAATCTTCAAGAATGCTGTAAGTGTTATATTGCAGAATACCTGTAGCCTAAATTGAGGCTAAAACCTGCCCTGGTTGTGATGATGGGCACTAACTGTACCAGGGAGAAGGGAGGATACAGTGTCTGCAGATAATGGCCCCTGCATTGACACTGCTTCTTGCAAAGGTTCTTTTTCTCTCCCCCTAGTCCATAGACCACAGATCTCGGGGCAGGCTAATTTGCACATTTCCTTCCTGGATCTCTGTACCTTAGGGCCTGGAAATGTATACCCATTGCAGGCAAAATGTATATCTTTTGCACTATCCTACCCATAAAAGAAGAAACCCCTCAAAAGAGAAAGTGTGCAGATGCAAGTTCAGCTTTAAACTGCGGCATTTAAATGAATACCTGGTGTTATCACTGAATCAGTGATTCTCTCGATAATTTTGAATGCTCAGACAAGAGGATTCCTATTTGGGGCCATTTATAGATCCCTTGAATCATGAATGCTAGAAGTCTCTTGCACCAGTCTTAACTTGCAGTTATTCTCTCCAGATCAGATGTGCCCTGGGGTTGAGCTCGAGTGAAAGGAATGTTTTATTCCAACATTTTAGAAAACTAGGAGTTGGATTTGTTTCTGAGTTTGACCTCTCAGAAAAAGGAATTGGCTGTCCTCGTTACTGACTGTAGGATTTTCTTAACAGACATGGATCGGTTGGGTCAAGAGGTGAGAGATACCGAGGCATATGGAACATAAATGAGAATCAAATATCATCATTGGCTGCTTCTCACTGTTCTATTGCCTTGAAAAAAGAAATCGGTCAGCAGAGAGTCTCTAGAGTGCACACAGAGCTACCAAATTCTGGGGCTATGCTCTTTTTATTCAGCCAAGTGCGGGAAATATGAGAGAACGGGGAATCCAGAATCGCTTCAGTTGCGCTCTTGGACGTGGTAGTGTCACCTAATCTGTGCCTGAAATAGCTTAGCCATTCTATTGTATCTGCTTGGATGGTCCATCACGCTCCCAGATAAGTGAGTTGTGATTACTTTTCCCATGTGTTGAAGTCAAAATATCTTTTCTTGTATATTGTAAGTGCACTCTAGGACTGAGAGGACCCTGTAAATTGTCTGGATTGGTTCTTTGAGTAAGGCAAGAAACCATAAAGGCAGGTGTTAAGCCTGCGTTGCATGATGGATCCTGGAGCAGAGACCTCTAGAGCCGGGAACAGCACGGATACAGCTGCACCACGCTCTGAGGCAATTAACCTATGGAAAGGAGAGCTTCTTAGAGAGGAAGGCATAACATCAATTAGAGAAACACTTCTGAGTTTGTTTGTTTTGTTGTCTCATCTATATATAATTTTATATATATATAAAATATTGAATGCTTTTTTTAACTTAGGCAGAAACTACCTGTTGGTGCTTATACGTGCAGTTCCGCAAGGGCCGGAGTTGAGTCCCCGTTGCATTCTTTATATCATAACTCTGACAAAAGGTTTGGAAAGGTTTTTCTCTTCTGTTTGCCTCTCTTGGTGTTAATAGGATCGATCTTTTCCTTGCTGTCATTGCATTTCAGACATTCAATGAGCAGCACTAAAAGCAGGGAGAGAAAGAGGACAGTGTTAAAGACATGCATCATTTCCTTCCTCTGCCTATGGACGGAGAAGCATTCTCTTGATGACCTGGAAGGTCTAATTACACTGGAGTACAGTGAAAAATGTGCTCCAGTGAGGATACTAGTAGTCTTTGGAAAAAAGCAATAAAATTTAAGAATTGTCCTTAACGCTCTCTCACACAGAAAAATAAACACCTTATAATTTAAAACAAGTAGGAGTCTCCATACTAAAATGTCCCTTCCCTCTCCAATCACAAGGTAACAGCTGATACATTTTTCGGTGGAAGGGGAGGGTTGACACATCCAGACCATGGAAGTGACAAGCAGATTTCAAGGAAATCCATCAGGAAGCCTTCTATAACTCCTGTCAGTGAACTGTAACTTTCCTTTTGTAAGAATCTGTTTATGAACAATTTATTCTTGTGAATGTTGGCACAAACTTGTGTGGTAGAGAACATGTTATGCATAAAGAGAAAATAGTACAAAGATTAAATAATGATAATACTACTTCTGTGTGAGTGAAGATTGAGGAACATTCCATAAAGGCTGCTGTTATTTGCACGTTTCCACTTGCAAACCTTAACTCATGGATAACAAAATGAAGTATGCAATACCTAATAGAATTTTCAATTTTTAGTTTAGAATTTTCCACTTAAATTCCTGAACAATTTTTTTTTCTGGATTTGTGTTTTTCCTGTGCTCACCTCTGTCTGTGTGCTTTTCAGTCAATCAGATATTTACACTTCTGACTTAATAGTGTTTTCTGTAATCTCTGTATTTTATTTTTCTTTCTCATAGCTCATCCCAAAAGGAAAGCTTTGCAGTGCAGTTTAGTTTGAATGATCAGTTATTTTTGTTCTCTTGTTGACATATGTCCATTGAGGAGATGCTATTTATGCTAGAGATCATTTAGCACCCTAGCCAGGTATATTAAAAATCCAAGAGGGGTACCAAAGTTTTATTTCCTTCATGAAAGAGCACATGGGGGGGACACCAGAATTGTTTCTGGTATTAGTCCTAGCCTGTGTATGGTGCTCTTATGGGAAGCTTCTAACTGGCCATCAATCCATCTCTTAAGCCTCATATTTGATCGTGTCAGTGCTGACTTAAATGTGTCCAGTAAAGGCGTACCACCTGACAGGTTGCTCTGGCTGGAAAAAAACAAGCAAGCAAATAAACAAACAAACAAAAATAAATAATATTTTTTAAAAATTTCATTATCTCCTTTGGACCAGCACTGGTATGATCAATGACTAGATCTAGGAGTTTAAAATAAAATATTTACAGTGCCTTTAAACTCCTCAAAAATGTTTCAGACTGCCAATTAAAAAAAAAAAATTATTTTCACTATCGCAATTTGTCCTCACATAAAGCATAACCTATGAGAAGGAGTAAAGTGACTTGATCTACAAGCAGTGTTGGGTTTACAAGATTAGTAGACAGTAAAGAATTTCCACTTATTTTTGAAGTTGTTCTTCTTCACTATTAAAAATTGAAATGCGTTTTCCTTAGAAGACAAACTTGATTCTGAAAATGTGCATGGTCATTTATTTTCTGGACACAGTCATTTATTCACTGCAAACAGTCGTTTTCCAGCTGGTCACTTTTTAATCCAAGAGTGCAAAAATAAATAAATCTTTTATTAGCTTTTTTATTTGTCTATTTCACCCACTATGTTTGTTGATATGATGTAGAGAGTGTTGTTCATTCAGTCTTGAGAAGAGAGGGCTTTGCAGGGATTCTCTTGTTGGCTGCTAATACTCAGTGGGTGGTTGCTGGAGGGAGCCAAACTCTTCTTCAAGGTGCACAGTGGAGCAAAAGGCAACAAACCCAGTTGCAACACTGTAAATTTTACTTATGCATTAGAATTTTTTTCCCATGATGGAAGTCAGCACTAGTAAAGGTTTTCTTGGGAGGCTCTGGAATCTCTGTCCTTAGAAATGTTCAAAAGAAATAAATATTTTAAAAGTTACCTCAATCGTGTAATAATATGTCTCCGTTTGTGACATAACAGTTGTATCTTCAGTTCTACGGGCAATATTTTTAGGAGTTTGTTCTACAAGATAGTTAGAGCAGCTGGATTTCAAAATTATAATTTTATTAGTAGAAGTGAGATAGCAGGCTTTGTTTAGAGGTGCTCTGGAAATTAAATAGTTCATCGATTGCTTCTCGGTGATTATCTTTAGGTCACAGTAAATAAACAAATTGTACAATGTGATTAAGTCATACTTTTCATGAATTATCTCCTTTAAACTTTAAGTACTTAGTTTACAGAAAAGGTGAGTGTTTGCAATTTGCCAGGAAATTTAGGAGTCACCGAGCAGTCACACAGGAGGCTGAGCGCCTTTGCACATCAGTAGCAGAAGACCTATTGCAATACAAGGCAGACACTGCTAGTGAGATTTCTCTAAAGCCATAATGGCAATTCTAAGGAATCTCATAACTTCATATACAAGAGGAAGAAAGTGCCAGTGGCAACTCTGCCCTTCATGTGAAACTGAACCAAGTTTAAGAATTGTGATTATTTCTTTTCGTGTCTTTGACTACTGCCTATTTTAAAACTGTGCTTGAGGTAACCAAGAAGGGTTGCATTTGTTGGGTTTTTTTGTAATGCCGGTAATACTTGTTTCAGTCTCTGAAGCTTCAAACCTGCTTGCACTGGTCAAGCCTTGATGTGAGCTGGTCCCAGTGTGTTATGCTTGTCCTGTGCAGGTTGCACTGATTCTGCATCAGTACTGAGCACGGGGTGGGCAGTGGCTGTAATGAAGGCTTGCAAATCCTTTCTCTTCTTTCCCATGCTGTCTGTACAATCCTGATGTAAGTGGCTCAAACAGAAAAATAGGAGATGCCTTGGACTTTCCATTGACCAGATACAGGCATCTACACTGGAGACATCAGAAATGAGGAACAGGGGTCTGGCACTCAAGAGAAATAAATAGATAAAAACTTTATCAACCCTAGAAACAGCAGGCAAATATTACTGTGTCAAGCAGCCTGTTTTGCTCCATGAAGCAAACCAAAAAGGGGTTGGAGGGAGAGGACAGATGTAGGGGAGAATGGAATTAAAACTATGGGAACAAACAGTAAGAAGTAATATATATCACAAGCTCCACAGGCCACATATATATAGAAGAGAATAAAAAGTAAGTTAGAAGAGGACTCAACTTAGATTTATATTTTACAGTGCAAGGAAATATAAGCGGGCTGTAGAGCTGTTCTGTACAAAGCTCCATAGCTGTCTCATATATTTTAATCATACCTCATTTTGGAAAATATTATGTCATACATCCAAATAAAACTAACATTTTTTTTTAAATTAGCTGCAATGACTTTAATTGAATGAGAACAGAAAGAACACAAGATGACTGCTGAAATGAATCAATCAAGTCGAATTTCACTGGTAAATTGCCACCAGTGCGCTTCAGTCGAAAGGCAGTTTGCAGCTAGGCAGGGGCTGCCCCGAGTGACATGGTTTTCATCACCAGGGCAGAAAACCTTGCAACAATCACCAGGTTTCAGGCAGTTGTGGAGGGGAAAGAGAGCATCAAAAGAATTGGTACAAATTGTTACGTTCATGTAAAGCAGGCAGAAACAAAAGTGGCCTTTCAGCTGCACTTTGGTTGTGATCCTGGGAGACTGAGGTCCTGAGTGCCTGTGCCCTGAACTGAAACTGTAAAAGGCATCCGTGAACACTTAGTCCTTAAGCGTCCTTTCATTTCAGTGAGACTCCTTTTCTTGAAATGGTCTTTATGCATTATACATCATCAGTACTATTTTTGTTTAGACACATCAGGAATCATCCCACAGCGATTAAAAATCATTATTCCATTAACTTTCATGCATAGAAAAAATTAATGACTCCATGAATCATAATTAAAGCTTCCACTTCTTTCAGCAAGCAGAAAGCCAGACATTCAACAGACCTTCTTGTTATCTATTTTGGCTGTTCTAATGCTTCATTTTTCATCCTGCTTTCATGCAAACTGAGATCTCCATGCTTTCCCTTCATGTTTGTTTCCCTTATATAGCTGTGAAGTTGTTGAGCTGCAGAGCACAACCGATGCAGGAAAAGATGGCTGCGTGGATAGGCAAGGTGCTTTGGGTATTTTTCTAGTATTGTGCTGAGTGTGAGAGCAGGGTTTTGGTGTTTTGGGGGTTTTTTTTAAACTTTATATTAATTAGTATTTAAATGTAAGGCTGAAAGATATTTGCTGTATTTTGCCAGATGAACAGGCTGATAATTCATCTTACTCTTGTCCTGCTGCTTTTCCCCAGCAGTCAGTGTTTTAGCAAATAACACTTGTCAGCAAGGTCATAGTTACATCCAATGAAAGCATGTGCTACCACCACTTGTGTATGAACAGGTAACCAGCAGCCTTAAAAAAGTATTCAGTGTTACTTATTTAAAATGTTTGCAGGTATTCATAAATATATCTAAATTAATTAGAAGAATCATCAACTAAATATTAATCAAAAATTTCTTGAAAGTATTTTGAGGAAAATCAGCTGCGGTCCAATGCAGTGACATGTTTTGAAGTTCAGAGGGAAAACGTGTATTCAATTGAAAAAAAAAAGCAAAGAGATATTTGTTTTTATCATACCAATCTAGGGAAAAGCATAATAAATGCTAATCTGTATAATCACTTGATTTTCCACAAATCAGATATTCTTGAGAAACAAACTCTTGTAAATCACTGGCCCTCAGCTATAACCTGTGCAATGATCCTTTCCTCTTGAAACCTACTTTCCACTTACTTCTCTGTTTACCTTCTGCATCTTCCACCATTTTCTGGTTGTCTTGTGAGTCCAGCTGCCTCAGCCTTCTTTGGGGCAGTCGCTGGTGAAAGTCAGGCCCTAGTGATGTAACACCCAGCATGATGGAGGCCGAGACCTGTAGTTGCTTGTGAGTAACAGTGCTGTGATTCTGAAATAATAGTAAAAACCCTGGTGCCTGGAACAGCCTGAGGAGGCATCAGGCTGTCACCTGCTAAAGGTCAACTTGCAATTGATATTATTGCAGTTTTCAGTTGCAGTGTAGGGCTTTTTTCTCTTTTTTCCCTCAAACATTTTTAATTATAATGCACATGTATATATAATTAAAATTATGATTATGGAATTTTTACACAAAATAATTAGCTATAAGAAGACATTGGTGACACTGGCAGAGATGGGGTCTCTTCCTTGAAGCGTTTTTCATTGTGAATGGCAGGAATCACTCATTTATCTCAATTACAACCTTCTTACCGCGTTTTTTGCCCAGTATAGCAGATCAAGCCTAGCAGCATGGTAGAGGTATGACAACGCCCTCTTCTAATTGTCTTCTTCTTCCTCTTTTTCTTCTTCCTACCTAAGACATTTGTGGATTTATTTTCAAACCAGAGGCAGAAAGCATTCTGTGAAGATTCTTCTACTGAAGAGGAGGACCTCCCTCCTATGCTCTGCTNTTTTTCATCATTGTTGTAGTTGGTGTTGATGCGGGCGTTTTTCCCACACTGCTCTAAGATGTGAATACAAATTATCAGTGTTCTTTTTCCCAGATGCCCAGTGAATCAACAGCAACAAACTCACTTTGTCTAGTCAACAGGAATTTACAGACCTACCTTTGTAGCACCACAGCGAGAGCTGTCTGTGTCCCGGGTGATGTCCATAATTCTTACTCTGGTTGAGGAGTTTTACAGAGATATTCAACACGTCATCCGTAAGTCTTAGCTCCTGAGTGACAAAGCACAAAGAAGAGTTTGATTCACTTACTATCTGACAATACTTTTTATTGACAAGCTAAACAAGTGTTGCCAACATGTAGAAGAGAGCAAACCACTCCAGTGTCTCAGTCTGGTCACAATACAGTTTCCTGGGATGTTTGGATTTTTTCCCATCTCCATTGGCATCTACTACTATTTTGGTGGAAACCTGCCACAAGCTTTGGCCTCTTCATCCCCTTTCCTGTTCTTCTCAGAATTATTAACACTCTTTACAGTGATGTTCAGTGAAAATCTAGTTTCAGCATTTTCTATAGATTTAAAAAGACAAATCTAAATTTTTCAGAGATAAAAACCAGTAATAAATTACTGTCAAGTAATTTAATTAATAAATTAAATGTCAAGTGTGGAAGCTAGCTGTTGCCATAGTCAAATATCTTTTCTGTCATCTAGAGTTGCCACTCAGAGAACTTTCTCCAGCAATAATTTGAGTAAATATTATGAGCAGCCAGTTACAGTTTCTTTCCCTTCAGGACACAAAAATCTAGTGAAGAACCTGCCATATGTATTCCTGTAAGCTGCTCTTCGGAGGGGAACAATATACTCTAAATTCTTTGGAAGATACAACAATGGCACAAAATAGAAATTAATAGTAGGACATTGAAAGATCCCCCATCCCCTGCCTTTTCTTCCTCCCCCAGTAAAACTGAACATTTTCTAAGTTTCATCACAGCAGCTTTCAGCAGAGATGATTTCTTGCCCAAAGGCACAGGAAGATTAACCAACTATATCCAACTGCTCAACCAATAACTCATCTGAAAAGGAGTCTAAAGAGCATATTGTAAGCTTCACAAATGCAATCAGTTTATCAAGGTCAGATAAGGACAAGAGCCTGGAAAGATATGATTCAGGATGAAAACTGAACAGATAGTGATACTCTGCAATTAGAACCCAAATGAGGCTACCTGCTGAATCGCAGGGGTGAAATACCACATTCTGCAAAAATTCACTGTCAACAGAACATACATAGTCTGAAATCCCCGCTGATGAGGAGAAATTAATTTTGTAGTCAACAAATTTATTGATGCTTTCCTTTTACAACTGTACAGTGGAACTGGTGAGATTAGGAGGAAATTTGTAATGCATAAATGAAGAGCTTTTATGCACATTTTCTATCACGTCAGTGAAATGGCAGTATGTCTCTGACAGTGACCTCTGGTATAATCATCATTAGTGATGGAGCAAGATGGCATCTGCTGAGAGGCTGACACCTGACAGGTGAAATATATGTATTTTTTATGTAATTGAGGGCAACATTTTAATGGCAAAAATGCTGCATAGATAGTCAGAAGACCAAATTGCTGTACAATCTTGAATGTGTAAAACTGGGAAAGAAGTAACCTTTTGTTCAGAAAATAGGCAAGAAGGCAAGAAGAAAGGACAGGAGAGACTAAAACGTAGAGACAAAAGAATGTATCATGGCCAATGTGCCATCCAGCAACTGTAGAAAACAACAAGCAGGCAAAGGAAAGTTAAAAATATTTCTGATCTTTGCAAATCTTATTTGTAAAAATCAACTGCTTTATTTTTGTTGTCACTTTTTAATTTGTGATTCACAAGAGCAGATGGCTTAGAATGTCCTAAATAAAGGTCCTTATCCTTAGATAATATTTTTGCTGTAGAGTTGATTGTCCCTTGGAATAGTTGCAAATGAACATGCAAGCTGTCAATTTGCTGTGGTGCTGTGCTCATGTATGTGAATCACTAGGACTTCAGGGTTCAAACTGCACTTTACTTCCCATCAGAAGAAAAGTAAAGTATCCCAAGGAATCTTTCCCTGAGGCTTTTTGCCTTTCTGAGCATGTGGGTGTACTGTAGAAATGCATGAGAAAAGCTGAGTCAACATTTGAGTCAACACTGTCTTTCTTCCACCCTGCTGCCTAGGGTGCATAACCACCTGTATTCCCCAAAGCATTTCATGCTTTGGCAGAAAAACACAGCTAAAGTCACTTTTATGTGGTGTCATAAAGGTCTGTTCTCTGGAGATGTGTGACTCTGACACCACTGAGATTGTTGTGAAAGAAACTCCTCTTGAGTCCAGTGTTTGGTTAAAGCTTATAAGGTTTTAGAAAGTAAAGATGAGGTAACTGCTTGCTAGTGCCTCTTACTGTTTCACGTTAGAAATGGGTCATATATGGATAAAAACTTACTATCTAAAGACTGGTTTAAACTTATGTGATACGTTCTTACTAACTAATCTTGTAGGCCAGCCATCACTGAGTAGGCCCTGAGTACAATCAACACCTTTTTTATTGCTTACCTAATAAGTCCCCTTAGTTTTCTGGAGGCACTGATAGTAACCCTGTGGTTTTCTGTTACAAGTTTGATCTTTGCACAACACGTTCTCAGTCTCCCAAAGAGAAACTTGCTGCATGAAGCTGTTCTTGAATGGTCTTCAGCCAGACTTGTGTGTGCATACACGTCATACACGCAGTACAGTGAGGCTGAGATTAGTCAGAGATTAGTTTGGCAAGAAGTTGTAGAAATCAGAGGCATAGAAGGAAAGTATTTCCTTTCCACTGTTGTTTGGTTCACCTGCTCAATTTCCTTTCCCTGTCAGTAAAACCTAGGCCATTACAACATTTTAGAAAATAATACCATTTCCATTTATATATCAGCTGCAGAAAATTTTATAGTTCTTCATTCAAAGTGAAGCTCTTAAAAATACAACGTAAAACCATGTGAAATATGTTGTTATTCTGTCATTGAAAGTATCTTTGTAGACACAGAAGACAAAATCTGAAATTTGGATTATATTACTGAAAGAAAAAAATTACCTTAGGAGAACACTACGAAAAAAACCCGCGTAAGTAATTTAAAAACCAAAAATCGAGATTCTCTACATCTTTACCAAAAGGTACAGTCGTAATGAGAAAGACATTCTTAACTGTAAAGGCTGCATAGTTCAGTCAGAGGTCTGAAGATGTATCTCAGCTACACTTTTATAGCCTTCACACTTCAAAGTACTGGTGCTCTGAAAATTTTCTTAGAAGCAAGGTTGTTTCAAATACTTGATACCGTAAAGTGATATCAATGAGTAGTTGCATCAGTGAAACTTACCATTGCTGTTAAGTTTTCACAGATTCACATGATTCACTTTGTGACTAAACTTGACGATTTCTGGAAAAATACAAAAGCAATGGTTTCTTCTTCACTGGAGTCAAATAATTGCAAGCATGTATGGAAACTGTCATAACCTGAAGTAAATTAATTTTTTGTTTAATTTAGTTTTGAAAATTCTAGATTTTCTAAGACAAGCAAAAAGAAAGGTTTAGTTGAATGAAGATCTGGTACCATGAACAAAATAATAGGAATATATAACATAGGACCATAACAAACAAAAATTGTTAGAGTAGACACATACTACTTAGAAAAACCCCGGTTTTAATAAAGCTGCAAATCTTTGAATGTCTTCTCATTGTCATGTGGACCAACACTTCAGCAAAAGTGTGATAGGAACATTGAAGCTTAGTCCTTCATTTGCAACAGGGGACACGTTCACAGCTTTTTTCTTTCTTTTTGTACAGGTGCAGATCAGGCAGAGATAAAAGCAAAACAGATATGACAGTTTCAGTTAATAATAGAAGTTGATGCTTTGTGCAGTGGACCAATGCTGATATGATGGTACTCAGGTGTCAGACTTGTGCTGTGCTAGGAAAATCACTGCTATGCAGTTAAAATCATTGCAGTTCTGTCCAAAAATGGTATATAATGAAAAAATAATGTAGGAAACAGCCCCTTAAGTGCTCATAAAATTTGCAGGCACTGCAACAGCTACTGTTCAGTGTGCTGTGCACAGCAAGGGTGCTTTGGTGTCCGAAATGGATCAGTTCAGGGCACCCAAAGCAGACCTGGGTGAATTTTGTAGCAGCAGGTGATCAGATAGTTTTTTTAATAAAAGATAGTAATAGCTTAGTGTAGATATTGTTACAAACTCTCTTTTATTGTTATCACTATTTTTGAGGATTAAAGCTTTTTTCTTGTGCACAACAGACATTTCATCCCTCTGCCCTATAGCCACTCCTTGTATGAAGAGGAGAGGCAGGTAAAAAATATTAGGAGAGGCAGACCAAAGGTATAGAAACAAATAATGTAGCTATTAAAACCTGTGCTTAAGTTGGTGAAAAAAAAAATATTTCTAATACTGGAAAGAAATTCAGATTTCTTAATCCACTTTCCATAGACATTATAGTCAAAGCCAACTCATGGAAGAGCATGCAAGAGGAGAGAACAGTAACCTGAAGCCAGATTTACATAGATCTTTGTGGTAGGATTTCTGCCTTAATTTTTGCATATAATTGCTCTTTGTCTATGTCCCACTTCAAGTCAATTGAAGCTCCTTCCACAGTGTGATTCATTATCTCTTAAAATAGATCTGATAAATTATCTAAAAAGAGAGCCTAAGGTAAGTTGCTCGTAATTAGATGTCTAATTTTTGAGCAGCTGAATCTCACTTTATGCTGACAGCAAAGTAAGATCTCAGAGTACCTGCATGGCAATTGCCTTGTTCTTTCCTGTAACCTCTATCCCACTCTAATGAAACAGCCCTCATGAGAATGATTTTTCCAAGCTGAATTATGCTATAAGGATTAGTTTTTACCTCCTATCTTTCCATCACTCTTAGCACTTCTGTCTTGTTCTTCTTCTTGAAATCTTTTCAGTCTCTGCTCCCAGGCCTCTGCTCTTTTCTTATTCTTTGCTTCTTTATTTCCCTTCCAATATACTAGTTTGAGCTGAAGGTCCTCTAGGGTCTGTAGAGTCTGTCCATTCCCTCCTTCCACTATGCCATACCTCAGGGTAATCTCATCTAACAGCAATCTAATGTACTATTTCTTTTTCTACTGGGAAGGCGTGTAATTTACTATCAATACCAATCCTGTTTCCTTCCACTCAAGCTAAAACCTTGTTTCTCTGATACCTCCAGGAAAGAACATTATCTGTTCTTAAGTTCACCTGCATTACCTCTCTCTGCAGCAGCATCTCTCCTTTTAGAAGATGTATGAACTGCAGATAGCAGTCTCTGTTTGCAATTTCCTCCAGCCTACACCCATGTATTTTAGACTAATTGTACATTATACCAAATATACGTCTTTTTCTTGCATTGACATACTTTTATCCAGGCTCCCAGCATCATGTGTCATCCTTTTCTGGCCTTTACCAATGCAGTGTTGCTTCTGCTCGGCAGTCTTGCTAATGTTTTCAGAATGCTGTAAAGATTGTTCTTCCAACCTCTGGTTTTGAGGTTTTTAAATTTCCTTTGGCGGTCATCCATTGGATCTCCCTTTTTATTAAATTAAAATAAGCTTTCTGTTATCGTCATAGCTTATCCCTTCTTCTCATCAGGTCGTTTCAAACAGACAACTGGCTCACAACCGGCCTCCGTCATTGGTCTGCCCCTGATTCTTATTAGGAGTATCCTGAAGCAAACCTCTTTCATCATTTTGCTGAAATGATGTCCACAAAGAAACAGCAAAATTGTCATCATCTGTGCTGTTCATGTGCTACATATTTCTATTGTCTGTTATTCTTTCCAATTTTAGTTTCTTTCAACAACAGCTTGTCTTCATTCTCCTAAAATGCTCAATCTGTATAATTTCTCCTGTTTTTTTCTCGCAGTCTTTTGTTTTTTTACAGCAGGGTCTTAATTTATGATTAGAGTTCGTGGTAGTAATATTAATTAAAAGAAAGAAAAATAAGGAACAACTGCAGGATTTGGTGTAATATAAATTGATACACTTAACAAGGTGGGACTAGAACATAATTTGTAGTTATTTTACATAAAAACTTACAATTATTTACTTTTGATGGCCAAGGAATATTTAAATGTGTTGCAATACTCTAGTTTCATTTTTCTCAGTGAAAAATTCTGTTGAAAAATTTTACTGCCAGGAACAATAGAATAATGAAAAAAGGAGTGTATGCAGATTCGTGATCTTGAAAATGAACATACAAGGTTAAAAGTGATCATATGTTCCTTTCAATGTCACAAATTGGTCCCAGCCCTCATAGTTCCTGAAGTGGCAGTATTCACTCTGGCTGGTTGACAGTGGATTCAAAATACTATTCTCTACAGCTCAGCTGTGTTGTGTTGTATTATTATAACTTGAATCTTATAGATTTCTGTGTGCATTGCAATATAGTGCAGCAAGAACTCCTCCAGTCAAAAAAAGAGCTATTTCTGAATTACCGTTCTTCAATAACAGAATTCAGCAACCATGCTTATTAAATCAAAACTTTAGAAAAGGAAGCATAAACCCAATAGTCCATATAGATGAGAAATATGTTTCTCAATATCTGAATTGCTCAGATGTGAAAATCAGTGCAAGCTATACAATCACTCTTATATTGTGCTTATAAAGGGATTTTCATAACAATGCGATCTTACCAGTTGCGTGGTTTATTTCTTCGAGATAACAGTGCTGGCTAATTTCAAATTATTTGTACAAGGTGAAGATATAAATCATAAAATCTTATATCCTGTGAAGCACAGGGAAGGATTGCGTACCTGAAGCTGCTTTACAGCAATGGGCTACTCCATCAAATTAGAGAGGTTTTTTCACGCCCAAAATTTGGAAGGAAGCTGTGAAACTAATTTGAAGTTTTGGCACATAAACCTGTGAGAGTTAGATACTTGGATTGTAGTTTGATCATTTCTCGGAATGGACAAACACTCTTTCTCTACATCTGATTTAAAAGCATAATTCAACTTCCAATTTTCTTTCATTTTTCCTGCTTTTAAACAAAGAGATTTCTACAGATGGCATTTTCTCACTGTATTAGCTTTTGGTTAGAATTCCTTTTTCCTCCTAATTTTTTTTTTCCCCGGGCATTTTTAATACCCATGAAAATCCATTTTGTATTGAAGTCGAGTTGTCAAACAACAGAATTCGGAGGGCCTTGATAGAAGGCAAAACAAGCTAATTCATTTATTTCATAAACTGCCTATGAACAGTAATTCTAGCACATGCAGACTGAAGGCAGGTAATTCTCCAAATCCAGGAAAAAAGTAACTGATTTAGTCATGGTCTAAATTAAATTTTATAAACTATTTTAAGTCTTTTTTAGATATACACTATATTTATTTTATAGGCTTGTTTACATAAACTCATATCTCACAATCAGAATACTGCAATGTCTAATTTAGTATTTTAGAAGAAGAGATGTCATTTAAATAACTCTTGTCATCTCCTTACTGCAGTGGTTTTTTAGTTAAATCCTCTGCTATAATCATTTTGCTTGCCCATCTAAAGATTTATTTGCACTCACCCCTCTCTTAAATCTGAGGATTCCTTAAAAAAGAAAAAAAATCAAACAAGCCAACCTCCCCCCAAAAAGAAAAAAACAAGCCAACAAACAAGCAAACAGAAAGAAACCCCAAACAAACAAACAAAAACAAAACCCCCACATGTGCAGCTACATTCTCTAGGAGGAAAATTATGAGTTTAAATTCATGTGCTAAAAATTAAAGGTTCTCATTGGCAGTATATGCCCAATGCATGTCTCTAGATAACCATTTTCTACCATATCTTATCAATAAAAGCGCTTTATAGCAATTGCAGTTGCTCAACCACCTAAATGTTCACAACGAGCCAGCACCAAAAAGCAAAGGAACAGCATGTGTGATAAAGGCTCTGTTCCTGCAGACACCCTATTCCAGTATTTCCTTCCTGACTCCCCCAGCTCCATGCCCTCAGCTTCCCCAGCTGCAGGCTGGTCTGCAAGAGATACTCGTCCTGAGAGAAGTTCTTGTTAAGTGAGCTGGGAAGATAGCTGAGGCCACAAGCCTTGTGGAACATCAATCCCTAGCCCTCTTTTATTTCACAAACCAGAGAGCTCAGGTGGCTGCCCTTCTGCTCTTGTAGCACAGCTGACCAGCTTTGCAGGAACAGGGAAACATTTTCAGGGAGTGTCGTGGTATAAGGTGGAAATGGGGATAGCAAATGAAGTGTGAAGAACTGCAGGGATAGCAGTTTTGCACTGTTGATGCATAAACAATTTAGGAAGCTTCCCATATACTCCATATTTTTCTGCTGCTTTGGGCCTGTGAAACACCAGGAGTGTGACCTGTCTTCTGACTGACAAGTTAGCTCATTGCAAATGTTACAAGCAAATGTGTTGGGAGGAATATTCCAAGGAAATATAAAAATAGAGTACTTAACTTTGGGGTAGGATGTTTGCTTTAGAGAAGCTTCAGGTTTAATTAATTCCAATACCCTGAAAGCAAGCAGGAAATCACAAAACATCAACTTTGGTGTGTTTTGTGTGTTTAGTCTGCCTGAGTCTTTTGCCTGTGGTTTTTAAAGTTGCATGGAAATGTTAAACCACAAACCAGCAAAAGCAGTGAAAAAGTAATTCTGAGGAATGTATGTGCTCTGTCCTTTTCTTTCCCAAAGAGAGACATGTTTTAAATTGAATGGCCCATACTCGAGTTCTACAATTTGTACCATAATAGCTAACTACTGCTAGCCACACTGAATATTCAAGGACATTTCTCTGCTTTGAGGATTGGGTTGGGTAGTTTCAAGCTTATATTGTTCATATTTATAGAGCAAATGTTGTAGGGAAAAAAATTAGGCAACCAAGCCAAAAGAAAAAACATCCAGTTTTAATTCAAACTGATTCTTCTTATGAATCCTTTTCAGAGTTAGATATTTTTTTTTTTTTATAACAAAAAGGTTTTAATTCAAAGTATTTATTTTTTAAATTAATTTAAAATTTGTTTCTAAACAAAGAGATAAACAAACAAAAACAACCCAAAACCAACCCTGTGCTAAGATGCAGAAGGAACCACAAAATTTAGAATTTTCTAAATTCTTTTCATAATGTACTTAGACTGTTGGTATTATTTACTAAATTACATGCACAGAAATTAGGAACCTATTGAAAATTATTCACAGACATATCTCCTAATGAAAAAGTAACTTTTGGAATTTAGTACAAGCATAAAGGAAGCTAATGTAATGTTTCTGCCAGCTATCTTGCCCAGGGATCAAGCAATCATGGGAACTGAAACCGTTTTAAGGAGGAATTATCACAGTTGCTATACCTTCCATAAGAATAAGGACAACTGTCCCTTTCTGACATTACTCTGCTGGGTGACAGAGTATTATGCGATCCTGAAATGCTGTGACTATTAAACTCCACAATCCTATTCTTACAGGTCACTGAAAACACTTTGAAATGTTTTTTTATAGTTCAACCACAGATAAATGAAGCAGAATATGTCTGTGTTAGAGACTTGTCAATTAAAGAAGAAAAAAATTCTTTGCTTTTTCTGTTCTTGTTTTGACAGATTTATTTTTATTTCTCTAGCAGAGGAATTTTTTTTTTTTTTTTTTTTTTTT
>VZTA01018831.1:28032-210633 GCA_013398855.1 Mohoua ochrocephala
CCTCTCCTCTCCTCTCCTCTTTTCTATTTCACTAATTTATAGGACATTATAAGTTAATTTTAGTAAAAACACTCACAAAACAGATGTTGCTAGTGTAAGCCATTCCCATGAACTGTGCAAGTAGTTCACAGCTCATTATTTATGTTCCCCTGTTAATATGGAAAACCCCTAAGCTTTCTAGCTTGAGTGCATGGACTTGGACCTTGGGACCTAATGACTGAGGATGGGGTACAGCTTCCTTCCTGATTTTGAGCATGGATTGGATATGAGCTGCATGATATGATCTTTACACCAGGTTGACTGGCTCATCAGTTCCCTTTACAGTGAAGAGGATTTTTAGNGCCCAAGTTCACCGTTACTGGCCATGTCTAAAAAAGAATATTACTGGAAGTACTACTTCTAAGTCATATTCTGCTAGATAACACTGCAGTCAGAAGTCCATGTGTGAGAAATTTCTTTTTCAAATTAAGGCGTGGGGGGCATTAAAAACAGTTACTGCAAGGTCAAGTTCCTGTAGTTTCCTATCTGCTCTCCCTTCTACAGTGTGTCCTATGCACCAGTGCACTAAAACTCTGTCTAACAGGAGACTGT
Organism: Mohoua ochrocephala; assembly: GCA_013398855.1. Classification (NCBI taxonomy): domain Eukaryota; kingdom Metazoa; phylum Chordata; class Aves; order Passeriformes; family Acanthizidae; genus Mohoua; species Mohoua ochrocephala. The sequence goes on from VZTA01018831.1 coordinate 28,624, forward strand.
AGGATTCATTAAGAAGAAAAATTATTCCTTTCCATGTCTGATCATGTGTATTTTCTCATATATGTTTGAAGATCCTGTGATACTTGGCAGGATTTAAAGATTAAAGTCTCACTACAGAAGTTCCACTGAAAACATGAAGGACAAGTGACAGATTTTAGTCTGTTTTCAAAAAACAGAAGCTAACTATAGACGGGATTTACATACACAGTTTCCTCTGTTTTCTTTCAAAAGCTGGAATGACAGACAGAAACCAAGTTTCTTGCGACAGACAACTATATGTTTCTCCTCACTTCAGCCCATTTCTATCCCACTGAGGTTATGTGGGTGCATTATCTATACATATTCTGTATTAAGATATCTGTGTTCCGCATGTTTCTCTATCAAAGAGTGAGGAAATAATTTAATAATACCGCCTAGAGCTTTCCATTTAAATTTTCAATGCATCTGGGAAAGCTGCTAAGTGAACGAGCATTGACTTTCTGAGATAAAAATAAACTCATAGTGCTTTAATTTTTTTTGGCAAAGAACCAGCGTTTCATAATTTCATCCTTTTGGTTTGTTATGGGCTATAACTCAACTTTAATGATCTGATTCAGTGAAGTAATAAAATCCCAGCTTCACTTCAGCTTTTTTTCTTTTTAATAGCCAGATTCATTGGTTCATACATGGGTTTTAACATCTACAGGTCAGAAACTGTCAAATTGCTTAGAAGAGGGTATGTGTTTGTTACCTGGGCACAAATGAACACATAGATTTCTGTATTAGAATTATCAAAAGACTGATGATTGTATCACTAGTGACATATCACTCCGTGGTCGTCTGCCAGGTTTTCTATTTGCTTCTTAGGTACTGTCACCCGTATTTTAGCACGGAAGAAAACAGTTTAATCAGAACCAAAAGGACAAAGAGGTGTTTGAGGAACTGGTAAACATTTATACATATGTGAGGAAGGTGAAGGAGATAATTCATTGAATATTATAGTTTAAATTATGCTTGTTTAGGAAATGTGATAGAAATAAGAGAAACGTCTAATAGTTCAGTCAGATATTAAAAAAAAAGATAAGAGGAAGGCACAGAGTAAACTGGTTTACACTCAAAAATTGAGAGGGAAAGTGTAGTTGCCAATATTTACTTCCCTCGACTCATTTTTTTTTGTTTTCATTAGGGGTAGACAGGTAGGGTAGAAGTGGAGGGGAAGGGTCATGTCCCTAGTACTGCTGGCAATGATTTTCCTAATGAAGCCCAGAAATCTGCTGGCCATCTTTGCCCCAGGGGCACATTACTGTCTCGTAACCAGCTTGGTGTCCAACAGGATCCACAGGGCCTTCTTTGCAAAGCTGCTTTCCATCTGTTAGTCCCCAGTATGTCCTGGTGCACTAGGTTATGCCTTCGTGCAGACAGGACTTTGCATCTACCCAAGAGGGTGGTCAAACTCTGGAACTGGAGACGCTTCCTAGAGAGGTGGTCGATGTGGATCCAATCCGATAAGCCTGTCAGTGGTTAAGAGACATTTGGACAATGCCCTTAAAAAATACACTTTAACTTTTAGTCAGTCCTGAGGTGGTCAGGCAGTTGGACTAGGTGATTGTCTCTCACAGCTGAGATGGGGAAACATAGTGACAGAGGATGAGGAAAAGGCTGGAGTACTTAATGCCTTCTTCACCTCAGTCTTCAGTAGTAAGACCAGTTGTTCTCAGGGTACCCAGCCCCCTGAGCTGGAAGACAGGGACCAGGAACAGGAGGTAGGCCCTATAATCCAAGGGGAAATGGTCAGCAACCTGCTACACCTCTCAAGTATACAAAAGTGTATGAGGCTGGATGGGATCCACCCGAGTGTACTGAGGGAGCTGGCAGAAGGACTCACTGAGCCACTTTCCATCATTTATCCGCAGTCCTGACTAACCAGGGAAGTCCCAGTTGACTGGAGGTTAGTTAATGTAACACCCACCTACAGGAAAGGTTGGAAGGAGGATCTGGGGATGTACAGGTCTGTCTGTCTGACCTCAGTGACAGGGAAGGTCACGGAGCAGATCATCTTGAAAGCAGCTGACAGGTAGAATGTGCAGAGCAACCAAGGGATCAGGCCCAGCCAGCCTGGATTTGTGAAAGACAGGTCCTGCTTGGCCAATCTGATCTCCTTTTATGACAAGGTGATCCACTTATCAGATGAGGGAGAGCTTGTGGATGTTGTCTACCTGGACTTTAGGAAAGCCTCTGACACTGTTTCCCACAACATTCTCCTGGAGAAACCACCTGCTCATTACTTGAGTGGGTGCACTCTTTGCTGGATAAAAATTTGGCTGAATGTCTGGGCCCAGAGAGTGGTGGTGAATGTAGTTACATCCATCTGGCAGCCAATCACAAGTGGTGTTCCCCAGGGCTTTGCACTGGGGCTCGTTTTGTTTAATATCTTTAATGACCACCTGGATGAGGGGATCGAGTGCAGCCTCAGTCAGTTTGCAGAGGACACCAAGCTGGGTGGGAGGGGTGATCTGCTGCAGGGTAGGAAGGCTCGGCAGAGCGATCTGGACAGTATTGGATCCATGGGCTCAGACCAAAGGCATGAGGTTCAACAAGGCCAAGTGCCAGGTCCTGCCCTTGGGTCACAACAGCCCCATGTAGCGCTGCAGGCTGGGGGCAGAGTGGCTGGAGAGCTGCCTGGTGGAAAAGGACCTGGGGGTGCTGGTTGACAGCAGCTGAACATGAGCAAGGGTAGGACACCCTGTAGTCTGCCAAATCAGCTAAGACTGTGGTCAGGAAGAAGTTTATGGTGATTTCCAGTGGCCTACAGCATGACTGTGCTTTGCCTCTCTGAGTGGAGAGACCCCTGCAGTTTACCTTTCTGGGTATGGGTCCACATTAAGGCAAATGAGCAGCATGATTTGACAACTTTTAGAGGCTGTTGGATTCAGTGGACTTCAGGATGCAAGGGATTTCTCCATCATCAATCAGTTGGAACTGGCTTTGGTGGTCTCTGAGGCACAGGGGGCAGCTGGGGAAATTTCAGAATAATTAGGCAAAAATGTGATTAGTTGTTTGGCTCATGCCTGATCCAAACCTATTTTGTACTGCTCTAGTGATTCAGCAGTGCTCAGGCTTGGTATTAACGTGCATGGAACCATAATCTTAGCCTCATCAAGGCTTCCCCTGACCTTCTCCAGCAGGAAAAGCAGCTTTCCTGAAGCTCTAGAGGCTAAAATTATTTGCCCTTTATAGATACTTCTTCTTAGGCGTATCACCTTAGTCCACTTAGGCTTTTGACATGTAAAGAAACTCTTGTGCTATGCTGAAGACTAATTCAGCAGGACCAGGGAAGTAATTTTTCCTCCCTACTTGACACTGGTAAGGCCACCTCGAGTTCTGTGCCCAGTTTTGGGCCCTTCACTTCCAGAAAGACATTGAGGAACTGAAGCATGTCTAGAGAAGGGCAATGAACATGGTTAAGGCTCTAGAGCACATGTCCTGTGAGGAACGGCTGAGGGAGCTGGGGGTGTTTACAATGAAGAAAAGGAGGCTCAGGGGAGATCTTACAACTGCCTGAAAGGAGGTTGTAGCCCAGAGGGGTTTGGCCTCCCCTCCCAGGCAACCAGTGACAGGACGAGATGACTTAGTCTCAAGCTGCCCCTGGGGAGGTTCAGGTTTGACATCAGGAAGAATTACTTCATGGAAAGGGTTGTTAAAAACTGGAATGTACCACTCAGGGAAGTGGTGGAGCCACCATCCCTGGAAGTATTCAAGAAATAACTCGATGTGGCACTTAGTGCACTGGTCTAGTTGATAGCCTGGTATTCAGTCAAAGGTTGGACTCAATTATATTGGAAGTATTTTCTAACCAAAATGATTCTGTGATTCTGTGATCATATGTCAAGAGATGAGATCATACATTCCCAAAGAAAGAAAAAGTTATGAAGGAAAAATGCAACATGTAATTGTATAGTCAATATGAAGAGGGGCTCTGTTGTTTCTGTTCTTTTAATGAAGCAGTTCACTCCCCTGTAATTTCTGCTTCACAATATCCCATTACTAAAAACATAATAAACAAGGGCTGGGGACTTTTTGCCTTGACTTGTAAATAACATTTCATCAATGAGGTTGTATGCAGGAGCAAGGACTGCGCACCACTGATTGTGTTTGATCTTCAGATGGTAGAATTAAATCCTAAAATCCATTTTCCTGCAGCCAGTGAAAATCATGTATTCAGCTCCTACAGTCAGCACCTGCATTTCCAAAATTAGCAAACGTTTTGAGATAGCTACACAGATATCAACAAATCATGTGTCTTGTGTCTTTCATTGAGCAGTATTTTATTTTTAGCAAGCTATTCTTCTCTCTTTTCAGAAACAGAATTTCAACATAGAAGTCATAAAGACTCCCCATCTGACGGGTGCAGACACCTGTGCACTTACGCAGGCATGCATATATGCATTTAGCACGCATTACCCGCACTGCATACAATTTTTTGTCACTCAAATAAGAAACAGAAAAGAACATCAGCAGGGATCTCGTTCGATAATTACCAATTGTTGAACACAGCACTAGGCTTTTCCCAGAACTTGCTCATGGATAATTCTCATCTACTCTGCAAGTGTGTGAGTTCTCCAGTAATTTCCTTCTATGTTTTTGTGCACATCGTTCTTTAAATGGAGGAAGAAACGGGCATTTTGGGAGTCTGTTTTGAGGTCCATTTAACAGATTCATATTTGAGAAATCAAAGGTTTTTAAGGTTCAATTTCCATTTAAAATTCAAAGTCAGCTTCATTCTTATGAAATAGGTATTGATTTTCTGCAGAGAAATGCTAATCAGAATGCTCCTGAAAAAGGAAAGGAAATTGAGTGTAGAAGAAAGGCTCTGTGAAAGAAGATAGGAAATTTAGTGCCTCCTCTTTTTCTGAAGAGAATATGCTTCTTGGAGCTTTGAGCTGGATGTCCAAGATTGTCTACAAAGCAAAGTCTATGAAAATAAATACTGACATTTTGGATACTTTTCTTGATATCTTGGTTTTGTAGTAGTGACTTACTTCGAACTACAGGGATTATTATAACTGCTGCAATGATGAATGCTTTTATGAGATTTAAGACCGATCCTTTAATCTAATCTCCTTTCTCCAGGAGCTTTGCATAAGACCTGGAAAGTACTAGGAGTTCTTGTTTACTACTTCAAGAAGATACAGGCAATTCACAGAGGTCAGGGTGAGAAGGAACCACTGAGATCAACAGGGGTTGGTCCTGGAGTCAAGCTTCTGTAGAACTTAAATCTTGTGATGGACAGAGTCCTGCTCAGCCTCTCCCATCTACTTGGAGCAGGGCATTTGTTTTTCAGATTACCTTTCAGAGGCCCCTCCAAACCTAATTTTTCCCTTGATGCTATGGTAATCAGTGAAAATAAAGCTAGAGTACAGAACCCAGCAGGTTCCAACTCTGCACACCTAGCTCCACATCAAGTGGAATTTTGGACCTGCTTCACTCCTTCCTCCATTTTCTACCTTTTCAGTTTCCATTTGTAAAGACCTGGTGAAAGCAGCAGCGTGATCCAACAAGTTCCAGCTTGACAGGAGCTGGTTCTGTTTAGCAGAACTAGGTCTGTCTGTTGACTGTTGCCTTAATGTAACGAGTTTGAGTTTCTCTATCTAAAAAATGTTACTTTCCCACTGGCCGTAGCTACGCAGCGTTTGTAACCACGGTCAGCAGCAAAGAAGTTAAAAGAGCAGAAAAATGCAAACTGTCATTCCACCTCCCGCGCCACCAGCGGGCTTCATGAATGGTCTTTTATGAATGTTGTTAGCTTTCCAGCTAGGAGACATTTTAAATGATGGATGAACAAAGGCATCATCTGTGCAAACACTGGGATGTTTGAACCCAGAGGAAGGTTCAGTAATTAGTCATGCAGAATATTAGTAACGCCCTTTGGTCATATTCCAAGTTCCTCCTGGATTACAACACAATGTCACAAATCATCAGCTGCTGCAACTGGTGTTTTCACAAAGGAAAAGCTTCCTGGTGGTAATACTGAACCTTGGAACAATATTTAACTCTGCATCTTTCCTAAAAAACTGGTAGTGTACATTCTACAAACAGCTTTTTCTGCTTATACTTCTGGAAAATGGACTATTTTTTTTATTATCTTTCCTTTCCAGTCCTGTCATCCTTACAGAACTGAATATGTTCAGCAGTAGAAAGCGAGACAGTTTTCTACTGTTTATGTCATCAGCATAACTATGAACAGTTAAATATGCAGAGTCCACTCTGTTATAGCTTCAAACAAGTACTGAGAGGTACCTTTCCAGGCCCACTGTGGGCCCTAGGCTACATGGAGGGAGGTAAATGAGGGCACGATTTGAAAGCAATGCTTTGTCTTTCACAGTTGTACCCAAAGGAAGCATTTGCCCAGCGGAAAGGTTTTTGGGTTGTATTGTGCATGTAAGAAACAACATCGTTTACTTCCCAGACTCCTGGATGGTTTGCAGAACAGATGCATAGAAAAAAATGACATTTTAGTCAGCAAGCTAAGAAAATTTGATCTGGAAATCATTGGGGTATAACAAATAGGCAACTTTATGCTACCATGTTGTGCAAAAGCACTTTTAAAGTAGGACTGCACTTGAAATCATTCAATCTCAAATAGAACTGGACGGTAGAGACAGTATGGAGATAGAGATTATGTAAAGAGCAATAAAAAAAATTAAAATGCCTTTCTCTTCAGCTCTAAGGTTCTCCAGCAAACAGCAGATTTCACAGTCACTGTAAATTGGCAGCAAAGGCCCATATGGTGTTGAAGATACCAATACAGTGCTGCACATTACTCAAAAAAAAATCCTATTCACATAACATTTTACCTTTATACTGGATCATTGTGCACTTAGTATCACTTCAAGATAAAAAAAGCAGTTTGAGCAGACAGGTTTAAAATGGAACTCAGTCAAGCACACTTTCCTGGATAAATCAGGCTAACTTCAATGTGCACATAGCTGAAAGCTCCTGTGATTAAATATTGGGTATATATGGTAAGGCATTCTGGCTGTGCCTTCAGTTGTCTGTTTTAAAACACAAGCCTCCTGCAGAAAAAAATTATTTAGTTAGCTAAATAAAGTGCTTGTTGAAAATCCAAAGAAATCATTTGTGTGATAAATAAGGTTGCTTATTACGAAGCTAGGATGATTATAGCTATTTTATGAAATTTTAATTATATTATGTGGCTGCTCAAATATTGGTTTTGAACATTAATCAAGTTACTTGGGAAGCATTTCACGGAAGGGAAAATAAAAATGAAATGGCTTATTTACTTATCCCAATGTATTAAGAAAAAAATTCAGTGGGGAAATCATGAAAAAGCCATCAGGGAGAAAGCACTGCCTAAGAGTGTTCACAGTCAATAGATGTCTAAAACAAATTTTCTCTTGAATGACCCTCCAGTGCTGTCTCAGTAGTATCTCCATGCTCCAGACAACATGGTATACTTAAAAAGCTATGTGTATAATTTTATAGGTAAATTTATAGCCTGAAGCATTAAGTTCTTTTACGTATTTAGGAAACCATAAGATATTCTCATGTTACTAGATAAACAAGATGTCTACCAATTTTGTTATTCAAAATATGAAGCTTTTTATGGGCTCTGAAAAATCCATAAAAATTCTTCCACAGAAAGAAAGTTTGCAGTGAAGAAAAGTGAATATAAGTCTGAATTAACTAGACAGGTATGGATTGATGCTGAACTGATATGACAAGAGCCCATGTTTTGCCGCTGCGTATGTTTCCTGTCTCAGTGATTTATTTCCTGTGGTAAATTGCAAAGGACAGAGATGTCACCTGAAGTCTGCTGAATTATTTCATTTTACATTTTTATTACCCTTTAGAAACACTCCAGATTTGTATTAACATTGGCGTCTTGAATAGCAATTCAAGGGCATTATCTGTGCATGCAGTTTTACTGAGTACACATCAGCATGGATGGCAGCAGAAACCTCCTGGTGGTGCTTCATCATAGACATCCACAAACTCACAGCCGTATTCAACAGAGCCCTTCACAAAGACATTCAGGTGAGCATCTCTTCTGTAGTGCATGACCTAGCTCTGCTTTTCCCTCATCCACAACTGGAGTGATGTGGAAAAAAAGAAGCCTTTTCCCTTCATATTCTCCCTTGCAGAAACTGAATAAAGGTCTGGCATACTTCTGCCCTGTCAGCCCAGGAGCTGCAGTTTACAGTTTCCTCAAGTCCAGAAGGAAGAGGAAAAGGACAGAAACAAGGCAGCAGATGCTGTTTTGCATTTCTGTCCAGGTGCATGAATAAAACATGCCTTGGGTCTTGAAGTTGGTGCTGTAGTACACATGCTATTTACTCATCAGGAGCCCCAAAAGCCATTGCTTCATTCACTTACTTTCATATCACACCCTTGGACATCCTTTTCCAGCCAAGGGTCATTTGGAAACTCTACAGTAGGGTACTGTTTGTACTAAAGGGGTGGGACAACATGCAGTCAGAAATACACCTAGTTACTTTGCAGTACTTTGGTTTCAACTTAAAAGAGCAGTGTTTGGCTTTCCTGTGTAAATAGCTCTGCAAAGGTGGTTGTGGGTCAACAAAGGTGATGAGAAAAATAACATTAAGGAAAGTATCATAAATTTTCTTACATTATAAAATCTAAACTATATCAAAGTTATCTCTTAAGGCATTTCTGTAGTTTTATTTCAAAGTAGTTGATATTTTAATAGGAATCATATGTTTTAATGAAAAAAATTATAGCACTACATTAGACTTTTGGCAATGAGAATTCCCCATTGTTACAAGCCTTGTTCTCAAGGCCTTTAAATGTAATTCAGTGTTCTTCCCAAAGTGTTTCACTTGTATTGTGCAATACATACGTTATCAAGGTAAAATATTTCTATGTATTGATAATAACTTCAGTACTAATATCTGATATCATTTGTGTCATTTCTTTTCTCGTTGGACAAGACAAAATGCCTGAGAAGAGAAAAAATAAAGCGGAACAATATGGGGTCCGGATAATCAGATAAAAATTTGAGTCTGAATGTTTTTGTTGCAGCAAAAGTTGAGGTAGCATGCAAACCCAAGAGACAACCTAGGTATTCTCAGCATGTTTTATATAAATATTACACCCAGAAAGCTCTGACTATTTAATCCCTATCCAAGGGCTGACTGTCAGCTGCTTGTGTATGTAGATCAAAATATTATCCAGATCACTTCTAACTTGTTGCCCATTTCATGTGGCATTTTCATTAAATATCAGCGCAGATCCTTTCTACTCTTTAGAATAGTGGTATTCAGGATTGAACATTTGTATCACCAAAGCATGAATATGATCTAAGTGTACAGTGGGAGTAGTGTATCTATGAATCTCCAAATACACACATTCATTTTACTTCTAATTTATACAAATTGCCTTAAACTGACTTAGTAATCAATGATCCTTTTGGGTCTCTTCCAACTCAGCATATTCTGTGATTCTGTGAAATATTCATCTTTCTTAGGAAGCCTTGCCTAGCTTTAACCATACAAAAAAATATTTTGTACCCATCTGTGTAAGCTTGTCTCCTTAGTGGAGTTTCAAATCCCAACATAAAAGTTTTGATTCTCTGAGATCCAGTGAAAATTTTCTTGCTTTTGTTGATTTATTTTTAGTCTAAATTGTTTACTTGGGTCCGTCAAGCAAACTCCACGTACTTGCCTGGATTTTTACAGTCAAAAATTTTGATTGCAGGAGGTGCAAAAGTTTTGAGCACTTCTGTGTATGTGTGTTTCAGCTCTTCATATACCTATTTAGACGAAGTGAAGCATGATAAATCTTACAGGGAACAGTAAAATAGATTACTGAAGACTGCTGAGGGCTATGCAGCATTTCATAACTTTCAAAGACACCATTAGAGATAGTACTTGTTCCATTGCATTTCAGCAGGGTATGTCTTAAATTAACTTTGAATAGAGGGACATTGAGGGAAAAGAAAGACCTTCAAAGAAAATTAAATTTTCATTGCAAGGACCATCCAGGTCCAAGGACATCCACATTTCTGTCTTTTGCACTTTTCAAAGTTCAATTGAATAAGAATTGAGTAAGAGTGTTTTATGTTCAGATAATTATGTAATTATTTTGTTTTATAATACCTTTCATTCCAAAGAATCCCATGAAACTTCAATATCCCTACAAAGGAACCGAGAGGTATTTTGCTGAAGGATAACAGAGTATAGCTGGAGAGCAAATAGCTTTCTGCCAAGTCAAAGTTTCAGGATGTAAAAAACTTTCTCCGGTTTTATCCTCTCATTAGATTAGAGACCAGTGAACTTATATGAATGAGAAAGATTGATCCGTAATCCATGTACTTTAATCTATGCTGCCTTCATTCCAAATGAAATTAATAACCAGAGAGGAAAGGAAATTGCAACCTCTCCCATTGGAACTATTCCACGTTGGATAAATAATGAACCTTTTCCCTGAAAAGGCATTTGAGCCTTTACTTCCACAATCCAAGATAGCTCTCTAGCTTCTGAGAGTTAGAATTAATTTATCCTATGTTTTCGCTGCACTAGTGAGTGTTTAACTGAACATATTACTAGGAAAAACATCAGCAAGAGAGAGATTGTCAGAACTGACTGGAAAAGGAATAATCCCTTGCTTTTATTTTGGTACAAAACCTAATCTTTGCCCTCAAAATGTTCTTGCTATAACCATTGGTGTGGTGGATTGACCCTGGCCATTAACTCACCACCCGCCCAGTCACTCATCCGCTAGTCCTCAATCAGAATGGGGACAACAGTTTGAAGAGCAAAAGCAAGAATGCTTTTGTGTCAAGATAAAGACAATTTAATAACTGATAGAAAGATTAAGAAAAAAAACTAACATAAAGGTCGAAAAGACAACCACTTCCCAGTGTGCCACTTCACAGGCAGACTGCAGCACAGCCAGTCTCCAAATGCCTCTGAGGTCAGCTGTCCTGGCTGTGTCCTCTCCCAGCCTCTTGCCTACACCTGGGCTACTTGATAGTGAGGCAACATGAGAAACAAAGAAAGTCTCGATGCTGTGTGGGCACTGCTCAGCAATAGCTGAAACTGGTGTATTATCAACACTATTTCAGTCTCAAATCCAAAACACAGCATTGTAAAGGCCACTGTGAAGAATTTTAACTCCATCCCAGCCAGATCCAGTATAATCAGCTAAAGCAAGAGATATCAATTTTGATAACTCAGCATTTCCCAATGGAAATGTTAATTTACTGGAAAAAATCCCAAATTTGAATAAGATCTCCAAACATTCTCCAACAACTTGGTAAGGTCTCAGTCCAATTGAAATTCAGTAGAAGGTAGGCACTTCAGTATCTAAAGATACTTCTGTATCTAAAGGTATGTTTAAGAGGTATTCCTTTTTTAAGCTGTTTTCCAAAATATTGCAGGGCCTCTGAGATGGGAGAGCTGTGAGCCATGGTGACTTCCTTCCCTGGCTAGATTTTTATCACTAGGCTAATGAAATATACTAACACAACAATAAAAACCAAGAAATGTTTTCAAACACTTTTAAGTCCTAAAACATAGAGCCAAACAAATTGCTAATCTGAAATAGTCTTTAGCCTGGAGAAGATTCTTCTTTGAGATTTCCTCTCAGTTGATTTGGATGTCCTAATATCCCACTAACATATGAAACCTGTACATGACCATCTCTCCCATTTAACATTTAGAGGCTTTCAGGTGTCTGAATTAACACTTTGAATTCTGGTGCAGTATCAGCACATTGGTTTTGCAAAGTGACATTCACATTGCTTCCACTTTGTTGTCCCGTGAAGTAGCCTAATTTCCATTTTAAGTTGTCTACCCTAAAGTACTGTTATCTATTTCAACATCTCCTCCAACTTGTTTTTTGAGAAGAGTCATTGCATTTCCTTGAACTAAATTTCAACAGGAATTGGTTTTAAATAGTTCTAGATTATTCTATGAAACTTTGTTGACAAAAAGAAGCATTGATGAAGTGTGCCTAAAACACTTGTTACTGAGAATATTTTAGCTAAGAATGGAGAAATTCAAAGAGTGAAAGAGATAGCATCTGGGAAAAGGGAGACATGCAAGGACAGAGAGGATTAATCAAGATTCACATTAAAGCATGTGTTGTCCTATTTATTAGTTCCATTCCAAATTGTGTTTCTTGAAGAATGACATTTTTCATCTGTCCTCATACTTTCTCCATTTGTCTGAGCTAGACAGTGGAAGGAAAATAAGATTGTAGCTTATGATAAAGCAGAAGAAAATCCAAGACCGTTGTGCCTGTTCACGTGTTAAAGATTCATGTTTGATCCTGCAATTTAGGTGGAGTGTGACAGTTATTAGACAACCTTATTTCAAGAAAATTGGAAAAAAAGTTGAACAAAATGGTCTTAATAGCTTTTTATGCTACCTTAAGCTTCTAAACCCCTTCTAAATATCCTATCATGGTGAGTTCTTATGCCTTCAAATTTGAAGGGGCTGCACTTGCTGCCTTTTGAATTTCCTTGCATGACCTAAAGAAAGATGAGGCAGCTACCAGCCCAATACATTGTATTTATTGGAGTAATGGACACTTTTCCAACAGCACTGCTTTATTTGGTCTCTAGGGCAGTAGTCATTCTCCTTGTAGAAAAGAGAGAGAAAATACTGTGCTCACTCACTCAAATAGAAAGGGAACTTCTTTATTTAATTTCTTTAGGCAGCAGGGGATGGATACACACATTGTAACTTAGAAAGAGAAAACAGCATCAGCGATTCAGCATATGCTTCCTAATCATGTAATTTGTTCCCCTTGTAGTAGTTACATTTCAAAACAGCTTCACTTCCTGATCCTCAAGGACAATATGAAGTCTTATCCCTCTTATGTTGTATTACTCTGTTGAAAGGACACCTATTTTCTGTGTAAGAATGATTTTTTTTTCAAAATCATGGAGTTTCTAGGTCGAGCCCCTCAATTACACCTGCATTTGCTTTTGATATATAGTCATATGCTGTATCTCTTCTGAGAGCAGTTGATTTCGTAAACTTACTTTTATTTTCTGAAGAAAACATCTTATCAAACCAGGAAAAAGCAACGTCTTTGAAGGAGTTGCTCAGTTTTCTGCAGCATGTCATAGAAGGAAAATTCCGGGCCATCTATCACTCCTACCAACTCGACTGCATCAAACCATTGTGGGCAAGCATTCAATACTTAGCCGAATCCCTTTGGTGGGTACTGATTGGAGCTGTTGATACTTCTTTTGCTGAGAAAATCAGTATGAACAGTATGGGAAGGTAGAAGGTCAGATTGCACGTGGCTGTCTCTACCATTTCAATTGGCTTTATTGCAGTTCTATTTAAATCGCATGCTTTTTTCCACACTCCTTGCTATTTCAGTTTTTATTGTGTTCTCTTTTGTAACTTGTAAGGTGTTTTACTGGTATTAAAGACCAATTCCATATAGATCTAATTCATGAATCAATTCAGTATTAGTCAATTATCGATGAATCAAGTATTAAGAGAATCTTGGCCTATACCATAACAACTTGCTTATTCTTCTTCCGAAATAAGATTTACTGTGAAGATAAAGGACAGTATTTTATTACACTAGAACTTTTATAGAAACAGCGTTTCAGCAGATTTTACACATAGTAAGGGTTTTCTTTGTTTCCCTACACTCCCATTTTTTCTCTTACAGGCTCCTTAATTTTTCTTCTATCACAACTTCACTCATTCTTACAGCTCAGTACAGTGTTGTCTTCAGTATTTATGGCTATATTTCATATTGTGTGTTAAATTTAAATGTATTTTCTATAAATTCCCAAACTCTGTATAGGTTTGCTCAGATTATTTATCTTCTTATCTGGACAGTTTTCTTCCTTTTGCAGGACTTATATTTAAATGAGAGATAAAAATATATGAACAGAGTTTCAAAGATGCTGAGCAGCCAAAGTTTCTATTGCTTTCAACAGCAGCTTTGTGCAGGTTCTTCAAAAAAACCTGTCCGTTGGGTCTTCGTTGAAGAAGTGTTTTACTACAAGTTATTAAAAATTTCAAGACTGTACAGATTTGAATGTTAAGATACTCAAATAGGTGACTCTTGTAGTTTGAGAAGGAGGGTGAGGCAATACGTGTCTTCAGCAACTACAGTAACCACCAGAAATGAAATGGTGTTTTATTTATGTGAAGTTAGAAGCTGGATGGGGTTTTACTGTGTATGTGTAAAATAAGTTAGTGTTATTGATAGACCTATTCTTGACATCTTTTTGTTGTTCATCTTGTTTCTCTCCATTTTGTGGCAGCCCTTGACAACCAAAATTGGTTTTACTTCATCCATCCTTCATATCAGAGAAATGAAATAGCAAGTACTGACATGTCCAAGACAAGTTTATCTATGTGATATCACTTCTCTTTCATTTTGATCTGAAGCTTTGTTTTCATTCCACACTCATCTTCACTCCCAATGAAGAGACAGACATAATGCCATAGTTCTGATGACTGAATACAAAAAGCTAAGTTCTGCCATCAGTTACGCCTCATCTAGCTCCAATGATGAAACACATTTGAAAACATGATTTGAGTTCCATTTTAAAATACGTTTTTTTCAAAATGTGTTTCATTTCCAGTGTGCTTACTTAAAGAGTGCCCTTTGATGGGTTTTTGGCTTTGATGTCGGTCTGTTTATGGCAGATGGATTGTAGCCTGTTGTTAAGTCACTGTATATATGTGAAGGAATCGTTATGTATTTCATCATATATGAAATATATCACTATTTCTTCTTTATATCTGGACTCTTTAAGGCTGAATTTTTAATACAGAACATGTTTGTGTAAGTGCATGTTTGTGTGCATGTGACAGAGAGCAGGAGATAGAAACTGACCTACTATGCACTATATCTGACTGATGATAAATACTACTAAATTTCTCATCGGTGAAGATCTTTTTCTTTAGGACACTAACATTACCACAATCACAAATATTTATTCGTAGCAACCTTTGCAGAGAATTCAGCAAGAACAAGTGGGCTTAGGTGCCACTAGGTACCATAAACAGGCTTAAATTTTGCTATGTGTTCATACTGCATGTGTTCAAAGTCAGACTCAAAGGGATTGTTCTTTCTTTTTCTTTTCTTTTTTTTAATTAATGTCGGGAAAATTAAATTGGTCTTAGTAAAATCATCAGGTATAGTCTCAAAATTTAAATTGCATTAATATCAGTCATTAGTAATCGATCTCTGTATGAGTGAAAAACATTATGCTAGATGTAAAAGAACTAGTTTGTGGCATTGTATTTTATTAGTAATTCATATCAGAGCAGAAAGTTAAATCAGGCAGATTGTACATCCAGGAAAAAAATTAAAAGTTTCATCAGAAGTTACTGAAATTGACCAACTTGCAATATAAGTAGGACAGACAGTAGGAAAATGCCTTTGCAACAAGTTGAGGTTTTGGGTGTTTGGGGGTTTGGTTTTTTTTGGGTGGGGAGGAAGAGGGTTCAATAAAGTTAAGCTGTATGCTATATGCTCATGTGAGCACATACATTTATATTTCACTTTATATCCAAGTGAAGACAAGTGTAATTTTTCTACTCCTGTGCCACAGATCACTTCAATAGTAAATAGATGAAAGACAGATAGAAAAACTGGCATATACTTTAGACAATTTTAGCAGAAAACAGTAGCATGTATTTCCTGCTGTGTGAGAGAATCACCAGGGAAGCACAGTAAATATTTAGGCAAAGTTTGTTAGCCCTGGTCTTGCTCTTATCTAAGCCATTTGTTTAAATATAAGCACAAAGTTAAATAAATAAAATATTTACAATTATTGTATTGTCATTAAACCACTCCTTCTGGGATTTTGGCTGTTGGAGGAGCTCCTTTTGATTCTATGGGTGCATTCCCCAAGTCACTTAAGCTAAATTTTACCTTCTAAAGGAAGGCAAAAGAATAGATATGTAAGATACACTTTAGTCAAACAGAGAAGGTAGCTGCCTGCAGTGCTTCTGGAATTACTTCAAGAGGTCCATTGTGCTAATTTATTATGGATAGTAGATTCAGTATGTGCAAGAAATAATGTAATATTTGTCACCTAATGACCATTATTTTTTATTATGCTATTTTAAAAAGATCTGGATGGTATAAATAGAAAAAAAAATTTAAGCTTCTATCTAAACTTCTATTGCTATTCATTCATTACATAATTAAATTTGTTTTAAACAAGGCTGAGGGAGCTATATTGGTAATCTATATTTTTACCTCTTTAGTAATAATCTTTTCCTTGTCAATATTTTCATGAATTGCAACGCAAATATTTCCTTGAGCTTTGCTTTGTATGTTTGGAAACTGTCATTGACTTTTTTTCCCAATTTATTCCTTGTCATTTTTAATTTAGAAAATGCATCAGAAATGTTTTTCTGTCACTCTAGAACCATAGTGATCAAAACTTTACATTTTTGGACATTTACTGTTGCTTCCAGGATTGGCAAGGAGAACTAGATTTTCTGAACAGTTTACTTTCAAATGCAACAAGAACTTCCACATACACAGTAAGAGAAAAGGGAAAAAAATATAAAGGTCATCTAGATAATTAGATGACTAAATAGTAATAATCATTACTATTGCAATAATCATCCTGTAGCCTGTTAGCTCTCTGGAGGAGTTCTTGGCAATGCAGAGCTGTGCATTGTGCCTGCATTTGTTAAAAATACTTTGAAAGAAATGGAAGCCTTCTAATTATTAAAGCCTAATTTCTGCAAGCACCAGGTGTGACAGGCGCCATGTGATGAAAAGCATATTCCATATTTCCAAATGTCATGAGCTCTCATGATACAAAGTTCAAGTAATATCACCTGTGGCTTTAGGTGATGGTAGAAATCCATACGGGAAATTTTATGATTGCTGCTATCTTGGTGTTTTGATAGCATTGCAAGAATTGCTGAAATTAGATAGAAATATATAAACATATATCTATATCTGTATCTATATATATGTATATATGCAAAGCCACACACTTGTGTGTGTGTGTGTGTGTGTTGATAGTTTTTTGTGCTGATGAATTTTATGTTTAGGAAGATACATGTTTGCTCTTGGATCATTTTCCTTAACCAGATGGTATCTTTGTGATTGTTGTGACACTTCATTGTTGCTGCCTGCTGATGACTCACCGAAGGAAAATCCCAGCACACCCAGTAGGAGAAAATAAGGCTGCTTGGTGTTCTTTGCTACATCTAATTTTCTAACAGAATTTCGACAGATGTGACAATTTTGCTGAAATGTTGTCAAAATAATAGCAACAAGTTGACAAATCAAATCTGGCTCATGTTCAGTCCCCTGGTATTATACTGGTTCATCTGCAATAACAAGGGAATTTATATCAGTGTCATCCTTGACAACTTGATCATTTTAGATGGCACATTATCAATTTTTCATCCTTCTCTATGCCTTGCCTTTTCTTTTTCTTTTTCTTTTTTTGCTGTATGCTATTCTCGCTGGTATTTTTTGCAAATAATTATTACCAAGTGTTTCTCAATCCCCAATTGGAAGTAAAGAAATACAATAAGGAAATCATAAGCATAGGAACTTCAAATCTGGCATCGCAACGTGAAGGAAACTTAGCTTTAGTAGAGAATTTTCCTGTTTTGTGCTACTTACAAAAGTAAAACTGGGAACAGCAAGACCAAATATACCCAACATATGCAGTGGTGGAGTTCCACGCTTTAAAAAGTACCAAAGACAGATCTTTAGGAATGCAGTCTGGCTATGGCTTCTAATGAAGTACGGGAAATATGCTTTGGGAGAGAAGATATTTTGCTTACTCTACAAAGTATTTCTATTTTGTGTCTCCATGATGAGAATTTTTTTGTGAAAATTTTTTTTCTTCTTTTCCCCTAATGGAACTGATTTTGACAAAGATTTTGCTGAAATGACACAAGGTAAGGGATAGAAACCAAAAGGATGGATGGCTTCTTTGAAGAATAACTGTAATTTTGAAGAATAACACAGATCCCTGCTGTGTCAGAATCTGAACTCAGAAGAACCAAAATTTCACTGTCCACTGCCTAAATAAGAGATTTACAATACATTCTCTGCTTCTTAGCTTTGTAGCTGTTCTGTTTTATAAGGAAGATAAAAAAGTCATTAGGCAGAGGCAAAAAACCCTTTCTTCATAAAACTGGCGGTCATGTGGGATTTGAACCTTAGCCTTTCAGGCTCTGCATCTCAGGGAGCTCTTCAGTTGCTTACAGGTTCAGATGCTCTGTGTTGTGTTGTACAACTGCTGAATTCTCCAGATCTTTGTCAGGGTGAAATCAAGAGTCATAAAGGCTCTGTGTGAATGTACATGTTCACAACAGCATGTTTAAATGACTAAAAGGATATAAATCAACCAAAACCCTCTACATAAAGTACTGTTAATTAATCAATAAGGCATTCCAAAGTATGAGTGGGATGCATAAATTGGAAAGAGAGCAGAGCTTTTCTTTCTTTTTTTTTCTCTGCACATGTAATATTAAGATTTCAGTGTGAATTTTGTTATTTGAAGGTAAAATAATCCAAGCACCAGCCTGAAGCCTGAAGTGTTGCCTGGATTCTTTGCCCAATGCAACTCACTTTTGAAAAGAGACCACTGCATTTACAATCATATATTTTTTTATTTGGTGAAGTCAGTAAGTATTTATATGAATCCATTCTGGTAAACTATAACTCTTCTGCTGTCCATCCAGGTCTCAGTGCATAAACATCAAGATCAGAAGTTACCCTAGTAGGTACATTTGTTGCCATGCTCTACAGACAGGTTAAAAGGCTGAATAGCCATTCCTATTTCATAGCCGTAGCAGTAGCCTGTTCTTCAGGGTATTTTGACTGATACACCTTTTTGCAGCAGTGAAAACTGAATGCAAATTTTTAGAGAAAACAAAAAGTAATGTTGACAAATCTGACTGAGGCAAAAACTACACTGTGGAGAAGCTAGTGGATTTTAATGCCAGTGTTCTGCACTCAGATGATACAAGAAGGGAATGTGAAAAAAATAGGTATGTAGAGAAATTGACCATCCACATAGGAGTAAAAATGAGTAGGAACTTGTTTAATATGTGTTATAATTTCTGTAAACAAATAAAAAGCTAGTCCTCACAGCTGACAGTTTATTACTGTGTAAAATAACGGTTTTATACATAAAATGCAAATGAAGATTTAAAACAGATCTGGTACTTGCCTTTTTACACCACGGGGGTAACATCAAAAATATCCTTTACAGTGGTCTAGCATTTCTAAATATCATTACAGTGTACGATTTTCTGTACAACATCTTCTGATCAACTGAAGTAAATGTGATCATGACTAGGTCGTGTGATGACAGTCAGCTAGGGGCAGCATACTAACAAAATTCAGGGGGGAAGAAAAGGATTAAATTAGGAAAAATTAATTTGAAATACTTATTGTGACCTGATGTAAGGATCTTAACTCTTTACATGTACAGCATCCTTTCCTCTTTTTATAGTATTAATTGGAAAATGGAATTTGAAACATGTCAGACATACTGATCAAAATGTTTATTATGAAATATTATTATATTTTAAAAATTACATCAGAACAGGTTTGGGTTAAAATTAGTTCTTGAATTTAAGTCAGATTAGACTTTCACTGCAGTCACAGGTGGCACTGTGTGCAGCACTATTATCCCTGTCTCCAAGAACTTCCAAAAACCAAAGGAAGGGCAGGCCCAGCACTGGAGTCTTGTGTTCTTTGTGCTATGTTTCACCACTAGCTCTGTGGAGAATCCAGCAATAGCCGAGTGTATTAGGGCATTGAATAAAATTTCCAAAAGTGTTCCAGTGACTTGAAGCTTAGTCTGTCAAAATTGAATGGGTTTTACATTCCTAAATGACTTTGATTTAGAACAGTTAAGCTTCTGAATGGCTTTGTAGAATTTTTCATTGGATATTTTCAAACATTTTCTCATCTTTTTATTTTCTTGTGCATCATCCTCGTGGTCCATGTAGACAGAAACATCACAGACAGGCCATTAATAGCAACTTAATAACAGTTGCAGTGAGGGTGGAGCCTTGCAGGAGCTCAAGGGATAGAACTACAGTTTTGCAAAGAACCATTTTCATTTTCTTCATCCCAGTCAGCTGGAAATACTGCTGCATTAGTTCTACAAAGTTCCTGAAATACATCAGACTAAAAGAATTACATGTACACAGCCTATAGATTGTTACAGAGCTCATTTAAAAAAAAATGAAAAAGGAAAAAAAAAAGAAAACGAGCTTTCTCTTGGGAGCAATGGGTTTTATATTCCATAGAGGAAAATAAAGAGACATGGAATGAAAGGCAATTCCTCCCATGAGGATGAGTCCCTTTTTTTTACTTCTGAATTTGGTTTGGGTTACAGTTGGATTCCATTTTCCCTTCCTCTTCTGGTGCAGATTCTCACTCTTTAGATCCCTAGACCCATCTTTCATTGCAGAAGAGAAGAGGTTTTTCTGTAAATGCAAATTACCTGATAACAGGTAATTTGATATAGTGGGGTTTTCTTCTGTTATGAGGCATCTGAGGAGCAAAGTATCTTTGTGCTTTACAGTATAAGGTTTTGTGTTCCTTCTCTGTTTTTGAATGACCTTTTCACAAATAATTTCAAAAATCCAGTAATTTGTAGAGCATCTCTCAGTTTCATAATGTAACAGGGATTTGTACTATATGTTGTTTTATGGTACTTTACATGAAAGAAATGTTATAAAAGAAAATAATCTAGATTCTCTTTTTTTCTGATAGGTGCATTCTGGCTCAGAATAGTTAGCATAAGAATTCAGACATTTTCAGGGTTGAAATCCATAGCATACATTTCACTGTGCTCCAGTGTAGCTGATGCAGTGGTCAAATGCAATGGATTGTAGTATTTTGAAAGCTTTAACCATTATTAGAAACAGAGAAAGATTTGTGTGAATCACTGTGACTCACAGAATCTGCTGTTCTGGTCTCATGAAGCACAGAGAAAAGTCTGTGTTGTTTTTCATCTACAAAAAAAATAAATACTTTATTTTTAACATCATTCTTTTAAAATCTGCAGGAAATCATCAGGCTTCATTTATCAATTTTCCTTTTTTTTTCCTTTTCATTATTCTCTTCATCCGAAAAGAACAGTTGTTGACTATATTTATAGCTTTTGAGTAACTTTTTTTAACTCCATCTTGTATCTTCTTCATGATCATGACCATTTAATTGCAAGGCAATGCTATATGGCAGAAGATAATATTAATATAAAAATAAAGAGTTAAGGCAAACATCGTGCTTGGTCTCTTGAATTTCGTTTATGTCGGAAGGAAAATCTTCATAATAGAGGGGATGGTCTGAGGCCAGCTGAGGATGCTTTTTCCCTACATGGTAGAGCTGGAAGGGGGAAAGTGGCTGGATCATGACCTCTCCTCCTCGGGGTGCTGACTGTGTGAAATTAGAAGTCTTCCCTTGTTGGTTAATCCTTGAAGTGACTGTCATTGCTCAGAACAAAGTGAAATAGGTCAAAGCATTGGTGACATAGAGGGGAGAACTTTAACTGACTCCTGACTGACCTTTGGGCCTCACCACAGACCGAGGCTCAAGTCTGACCTACAGAATTTCCATCTTTTGCTGTATGCCTATAACACGAGTTTGCTTTGTAAAGATAACATTTCCCTTAATAGACGTACCAAAGGGACATATTTGCCAAAGCCAGGGGCAGTGAACTTATCTGCCTTTTTCTAGTTTTTTACTAATCTGTATTTATGTAGTCAGGGCAGGCAAATCTTGTGAGACTCGCAGACTCATTTGCAGGATAACCATGTCAGCAGCATCATTGCATCTCAAATCTGAAAATTTAGAAGAAATGCAGATTGAGATGTGTTAAAAGCAAATATACAAAATGCAGTTTTGCACTGTCTGAGAACTTGAAATAGAATAGGATTTCAACACACAATACTAGTTATTGAAGTTCTGTTATTTTCTGTTACTGCTAGTTATTGTTATTTTTACAGTTCACGTGATATGCCAGACATGTTACCATCCCTCCAATTACAATCCCTGGTCCTGTAAAACTGTGAAACAAATTTCAGCTATTACTCTGTGAAAAGATGAAAGGAATGAAGTAAAAATAGGTAGGCAGAAGTGTGACAGCAAGGGATGTAAAGGAAACAAGGATGCATTTCTTGTATTTTTTCCAAAGCCTTAACTTCATATTGGAAGACCTAAAAAAAGCAGAAAGTCCTAAAAAAAAGCATGACTTATTTAAAAATAGCTGCCTTAGTGACTCAGTATTTGTGTACATAAGCTCACTCATAAAACTGAATATCTAAAAAGAGAGGTATCCCAGTTCTACACTTCTTGTGTTGTAGGTGTGTGTAAATATGGTGCAGAGTTCCTTAATATATTACATTTTCCTTGGTGTTTGTCCTCAAGTGGGAACATAAGTGCTACCAGGGGAAGGCTTCATGAGCTGTTTCTTCTGATTTGGTGTCACCTGAAGCTGTCTGGTACACTTATAACAAAAGGTTATTTAGCTTAGATGACACCATTGTGCCGCTCCCAGTTCCAGAGTTTATCTTCTAGCTAAGAGTCCCCGTGGTCAATGGCAAGTTGAATAGGAGTCAGCAGTGCCCTGGTAGCCAGGAGAGCCTGAAAAATTCCTGATATATCTCCCTAGATTGATTTCACTAAAGCCATGAACCTTTGCATGTTATCCTGAACACGCTGTGAGTTTCAACATATCACATCACCTTCCTCCTCTTCTGTTATTTCTTTTGCTGCCAAAACGTATTTACCTTTCAGCTCTGTATTAAGGTCACTTGTGTTTGATCTTAAACTGCAATAAAAGCATGTGAGAAATTAGTCAAAATGGGAGGTAGGGTAGAGTTGAGCATGCCAATATTCTGATTTGTTTAAATCTACATGTGGCTGGAAAGAACAAGAATTACCATGTTCAGTCAATAATGACCTTGTTTTGAGTGACCTGTAAGGCAAACTGGTACGTTACTCAAAGCACCATTTCCATCTCTCTGCCTCTTCTTTTTTTTTTCCTTTTCTTTTTGTCCATTTTTTTAATTGACATCTCAGAGCAAAAAGTGACTGAAGATTGCTCAGAAACTTCCCAGTGCAAGAGATCCATAAAATCCAGACAGCTGCAGGTGACACCAAATCAGAGGAAACGGCTCACGCAGCACTTGCCTGGTAGCAGCTATGTTCCCTCAAGAGAACAAACACCAATATGTCCCCAAAACCCCAGAAAAGGTGCATGGCATGTGAAACCAGGCACCGCTGGCAATCTCCTGCTGGTGCCGGAGTCAGGACTCTCACAGACATTCCTCTTCCCTGTCCCACTGCACCAGCCTCTCTGTGGGGGATGAGTGCTGGCTACCAGGAGCTGCCTCAGGCAGCCCAAACCCGCTCCCTACAGCCAGGGCCGGACTCCTGGGTGTCAAATTTTGCAAAGAAGCAGCTGTTTCCCTTACCATGCTTGAGCTTGGTCCAGCCAATAGAGCTAAGCCCCTCAATTTAAGTGTGAGGTGTTGCAGAATTCGCTTCTCTTATTGGGGGTCAGACCATTCAGGTGATATGCAAAGGTCTAGAAGTGCCCTTTTTCCCCTGTAATGTTTTGGCGAGGTTATAAACAAAGGAAGTAGACTAGTTGATTATGACAAAATATTGTTTCAATGAGACTGACTGCACAAATAGACTCAGAGTAAGGGAGCCAGGATCTGGCCATCTGGTGTTATGGCTGGTGAAACGTGCTCATGCTGTTGGAGGGGAGTAAGCAGCTTGTACAAGTGTCATGTTTTGAAAGCGGCATTTCAAAAGGGTTGTAAAGTGGAGGGAACCAATTTGGTTTTCATTTGACATTAATACAGAGATAACAAAGATCTGGAAAAAGAATAAGCTGCATGCTACAGGATAAAAGTTCTGACCTTTCACCTCTGGAACCTCTTTCAAGGGGACACAGTCTGGTGTCACACTAAGTTAGGTAAGATAATTGGCAAAAACGCTTTGGAAGTTTTTCATCAAAATGCCTCATCCATATACAAGTAATATGCTGTGTTAGACAGTGTCACCTGACCTTGTTATATCTTATTCATTCCTAATTAGAAATGAGGCATCCAGATGTGAAAGGTCATTATGCTACTTTCTATGACACCTATCATGGCATATTTCTGTCACCTAGATTTTTATTAGAAATGCACTGAACAAGCCCAGCTCTCTCTGCCATATGTTTATTGCCATGTTCAAGGACCCGCAGGTAAAAAGAATATTTTGTCTACCCAGATGGTTATTGCCACATTTGGTTTTAAACTTCCACAGCATCTCATAGTGCTAATTGGTTCGCACTCTGATGCCAGTTTACAGAGATGTTATTTTTGGTAATAACACCACTGACAGCAATTCCTCTACAAGAAACATCTCTTTAAAGAATAAAAGAAAAAAATTAGGGACTTTCCCAGCCAAAAGTAAAGTTCTTTTTTTTTAAAATGCTGATTCATATGAAGTATTTTTTAAGTGTACCCTCATTTAAGAGTATAAATTGTAGGGTTTGGTTTTTCCTTTTCTTTTTTTCCTCTTGTAGCTTTTTGATAAGTCATTTCATCCATGTTTGTTGAAGTGCTCAAAAGGAAAAAAGCAATAAAATTACTAAAAGGCTATTTTTTAAAAATGTATTTGTCTTTACACAAAAGCATTTGTTTTTTTAAAAAACCCTTCATTTTGTATTTCAGCATATATGAAATGTCTAGTAGTCATCAATTTTTTTGTTGTTGTTTTGTTTTGTTTTCAGTTATGGAAGGTGACTTCTAATATCCTATTTAGTCTGAAGAGCTTCTTATTTGGCAACTAATACCGTTAAAATCAATTGCACCACTTGCTAAAAAAGGCACCATTCCACCTGCATCCAGGGTAACAGAATCTGGCTCAGAACTGATACTGTCAAAATTGATTGATTTTGCTTTTGTCTCAAACCCATTTAAATACCAAAAAAAAGAAAAAAAAGAATCAGAGGCTTTTCAAAGGTTAGCATCAATACACATCAGCAAGTCAGCAAATTACTTATCCAATGTTAATATAAGGGTGTTTTATTACCTACATACTAGAATTATGTTCTGCATTTTCCTTAAAAACAAAGATAGACTCTGATATCTGTAGGATTACAGATATCATCTATATATATATCCATCTCTTTTATCCACAGTAACAGAATGTCATTTGTGACTAAATTTTCAGGTAATTTTCAAATGCATTGGCTGCATTTTCTTAAGGTTTCAGTATGCGATAAAATTGTGGTGCATATCAGTCCTTATTACAGTATAGGAGAGAATTTTGGTTCAGACATCCAGGCTCGTGCTGTGATAAAGTTTATATGTTACATGAATCATATGTATGTACAGCAACAGAAGTCTCAGTGGGACTGAGACACGTTTCATTCAGACAGAATGTTCACAATGTCTCCCCCAGTAGTTTAGCAAGTCCACTGCTGAGTAGTACAAATGATAACATTGCCCTGTTTGCAGCTCAGTCAAATCCGAACAGATTTTCCCAAAGATAGCCACAGATATTTTTCTAATCTCTTCCAAATTTCAGATACTATAAGCAAGCAGTAGAAGTATACAAAAGACTGCTTTGAGGATCTTTAAAAGCCAGAAATATGTTCACAATGCCAAGGGTTGGGTAAACTCAACAGGAGGTCATTTGACTGCCTCTTACAAATACCAGTCAGTAAAATCAATGCCATTTTCCTATCAGAATATATATGGTGATCTGACTGTGGGGGTTTTTTCACTTAATGGTTAAATCACTTGTTTTGCATATTAATTTATTATTAAGGCTTCTGAGATGATCAACAAATGTAGGATAGACTACATTTACGAGGAAACAGGTTCAGGGACTATTCTCTACCCCACAGAGGCTGGTGCATGGCATAGCTCATGCCGTAAGGACTAAAGGTGCCTTTTGTGAATAGGTATTGTCTGGTAAAGCTGCAGGCAATACAAGCCAGAGTCACGGCTCAGCACTCAGCAACTGTGTTAGAGCCACATTGACACTTGTGCCAGCCCTCACCTTCTCCAGGCTGAGGTTGTGGCACAGGCTGTGACACCCTGCTCCAGCCCTCCTTAGAATGGGCCAGGGTAATGTGCTCAGGACACCTCATCTCCCAGGTGTCCAGATCTCCTCCCTACCCACATGCCTGAGTTTCTCTAGAAACAGAAAGTGCTTTTGGAATCAGTGATAGAGATGTCACCAACAGATATTTGTGATATGAATAGTCAAAGAATGCATCAAAGAAAAAGTTCTTCAAACCAATGTACAGCACAATAAGTGGAGAGCACTTTTATGGGTCTGTAACTAAATAAACCCATATACATGAAAACCAAGGGGAAAAGGTGATATAAATCTTAAGGTTATAATTTAAAAATAAAACCAGATGTGATGATAAGGCAGAAAGTCTCCAGCACTGGAAATGCCACATAACCTTAGCTTGATGACTGTTACATGAAAAACCAACCACTTCTTACCCAGATGAATTGAAATTTTAAAACATAAAAAATTCAGCCATATATTTTATTGTTAGCTACAGGAATTGCTCAGTTGTAGGTGAGACCTTGTGGTTTTTCGTTATTTGCTATCTCTAGGACGCCCTTTCAAGAAAAACTGAACGTTAAACTTAAATGTTACTTACCACAGATAAAGCTTGGTCTGAATGAGTGATTTAACTGAGAAGTTGTATTAGCTCTTCAAACAATGAAAATATTCATGAACATTATGCTATGTAGGTAGTCTGTGAAAAATCACATTTTATTGCAAATGTGAAAGGTAGTTATTTCTCTGAGCACACACTATTTGCATTAGTCTAATTTCCAAGTTTGAGGATTTTTCACATTTCTTGGTGTTTATTTTAAACCACTCATGTATTTTTAACAAAACCTGTTTAAGAAATCTCTCAGATCTCTGAAGAACTCCTGTACAAATTTTAAGTTATTGACTACAGCAGCTTCAGGGTTTTTTCAAATTTATTTTCATCATCAGTTGGGTTTTCTAAGGACATCAAAATGTTGATCATTCTGACTGAAGTTTTCTTTTGCATTTCCTATTTCCCTGGGTTTTGGGGAGAAAAAAAATAAAAGGAAATGTGATTTGAATGTTTATATTACATAGTGGTGTCATAAGTATCACAATTTGTGGAGACTGACATAGTATATCTTCTGAGTAGCCGATGGGTTATAATCGCAGGTCAATTTTTTTGTGGGTATGATGTGGGTCAGAAGGTTGTTGTTTGAACTTAATATTAAAAATGGAAGGGGGAGAGGAATTACTGTCTGATTCATTGGCTTGGAGATTATGAAACAAATTATGAAGAAAAAAGAAAAGGCATTATATTTTGCTGTCAGTAAGTGAATCGTCTGTATAGCAGGTATTTCCTGTGGTGTGATCAGTTTGGTCTAAGATCAGAGGCACAAGACAGAACAAAGTCAGTATTTTTCCAAGATATATGGCAGCCTGGATTAACTTAAAGAGGAAAACTGTAGTTCTTCTCTTCTAGCTCCATTCATCTTCACTTAAAGAATGCTGTGTTAGTATTGGAACTGGAACACAGTCAAAATACTGGATTCAGAAGCAAACAGGAATGCTAAATCTTCATGTCGGCAAATATGTGACTTGAGCCAGAAGAAAATACTTCTTTTAAAACAAGTTTAGCAGCCTCTAAATTATCATATTTTGTGTGAAATGTGCGTGTGTACGTTTCCTCCCAGACTTGGAAGCTGAGACATAAGCAATAACTTGCTGGCTTTCCAATCATCCACCTCCTCAGCAGTGTTATATCAACAATCAGGGTGAGACTGGTTATGTCAAATGGCACAAGATTCACCATCAGCTAACTTTGCAAAGTTTTTTATGCTGTATATGGAGACCTTAACATTTCCAGAAATTGGTACTGTAAATTGTACTCCTTCCTTTTTCAGGCTCCTTGCTATTAGAAAATAATTATT
This sequence comes from Mohoua ochrocephala, assembly GCA_013398855.1. NCBI lineage: Eukaryota > Metazoa > Chordata > Aves > Passeriformes > Acanthizidae > Mohoua > Mohoua ochrocephala. The sequence goes on from VZTA01018831.1 coordinate 56,574, forward strand.
TTGCTTGGGTTTTCCATGAAGAGCGAGCAGTTCTCATTGCACTAGAAAAATGGAAAGCCGTAGAGCTTGTGCAAGATTTTCTGCCTCAGTCTAGATGAATTAATCTTTTGTTTCCATATATTCTGCTTAGAGATTCTTGAAGTAACTCTTGTAAAGCTCTGTCCAGAAATTGTACACAATGCCATTTTTGTGATATTTTTCCAGAAGCAAGTTCTACAGTGATAGAAATGCTAAAATTGAAGGTGATTAAAATCCTTTCAGTTTTCCATAGATGGGACTAGTACTACAAAATATTTGGTAAGAGTGAACAAGAAGGCATTTAATGTTAGGAGACATATCAGTGTCTCTGGGCTTTTTATTATTAATCATTATTAAATTGTTTTATAAATGGTCATATTTTAATTCCAACTCTAAAATGAGACAGCTTTCACACCTTGCTCCATAATTCCTAGTTAGCTAACCTAAAAGTGCTGGTTTAGTGTTTCTTAATCCTTTCCCATCAAATCTCTACAAACCTGAAATAAAAAATTGATTGAAATACATTATAGGAAACTTAGTATGTTCAAGTGCTCTTCAGCTGCTCTCTTTGAAAACATTACTATGTGGCATAATGCAGCTTCTTTCACTCAAGATTTAGCCAAGTTCCTGCTTATCTGCATGAGGTGGCACTGATACCTGGCATAACTGCAGGTGTAGGACATTAGAGTCTAGCAAACAGATGAGAAAATTGAATACAGAAATTGTTACAGGAGTGGAAGGAACATATGTTGTAAAATCTTGGCAAATATTTAATCTCATTTTCTTTTCTGGTTGCAAGCTGTGCAGTAGTTACAGCATCCATAGTTTTTTTCTCCAGGTTTAAATGCTGAAAGATAAGACGGGGTGGGAAGGAAGCGGGGGAAGGGTTTCTCTCCAATCATTGCACAAATGATATTTCATCTCTCTTTGTAAACAAAGTTACAGGGTATTTCAGATAATTTTAGTAGTAGATCAATTGCATTCACTGGCATTTCTGTTTCATGAGATCTTGATTATCGTTACTGATTGGAAGTCAGGTGAAGAAATTGTGTTTTGATGGCAGTCACTCACACTGGTTCACGTTTGATTTAAAGATGTGAGTTACATTAAATTTATCTACTGATTCCCCAAAAATTTACCAGTCTATGTTCATTTCTCTCTGTTCCCAAGTATAATCACTTTATTACCATGCTGGAAGTTGGAAATGCTTGAGGAAGCAAGCAACAGACCCATTTTTAACCATGGACCAAAACTTCCTGTTGTCCATCTGCACAGAATAGAAACTCTGTGTCACTGTGGCCAAGAGTTAGAAGGGTGAAATACATACATAAAGAAATATATAGTTAATGTTCTGCAGTTTTCCCATGGCATATCCTTCTCCTTTTTTACATTTGAAACAGTGCACCAATATCCATCATTTAATGAAATTGTCTGCTATCACCGGAATTTGAAATTTTGACCTTTTGAGCTGATACACAGCAAACTTGAAGATTTACAGTATTTATCTAGCACTTTGTAATTTCTTGGAGTTTTGCTTCAAATATTTGACAAGTACTTCTGTAAGTGGTAGACGCTATGGAACTGGGGCCAAGATTTTAAGGAACAAGTCTTTGACGCGCTTTATGGGTTATTTTTCCTGGTTATATTCTCATCCCATCAGTTTTGATTTAGGACTTCATTAAATATTAAACTGAATGAATTTGCTTTTAAGTTTATACCTAGTTTAAGTAATAAGTGGACCTCATTTTTCTTCTGTGTTTAAATTAGCTGATATACATTTGTCTATGCAAATAAATGTCTTTGCAAATGAATGTTTTCTGAAATCCTATGAGCAAGTATTAAAACCAGCATTAGGATCCCAAAGAGGCTGTGGCAATCTTAATTAGTTTTATGGACTGAATCCAATTATTCTTTATTGGAAACCATGCTGTGTAATTCCAGTGCTTGCTCTTGGTAAAGAATTTACTTCCACGATTACAAAAAAAAGTAAATACTTACAAGAGGTTATGGAAATACTCTTTGTACAGCTGGAGAACTGTTTGCACGAATGTGATGCCTTGTCATTTTGACAGAATGCCAGGGACCTCCAGGACTGAAAACCATGAACTGTCGCAGCTTGAGGAAGAGCCGGGGTTATAACACTGAGGACAGTCGTGCCTTGTATCCCATGCAGACCCGCCTGCCACGACAGCGCGCACTCTGTGGTGGCTCACCTTTTTGGCTGCTAAGGCAGGGCTTTCTCAGCATTTAGGACCGACTGCTCACATAATCCCAGGCGATCTCCCAGTCAAGAGACTGCCCGATGGCCAGCACGAGGGGCTGAGGCACAGATCTCCAAAGTTAGTAGCACAGGTCACTCACTGCTCTGGGGTGTAAAACATGCTGAGGCTAGGAAGGGGTGAGGGTTAGTATGGACTCCTGCCATCTGTTGAATAGCATCAACTCCTGTCATCTGTTGCATAGCAAATCCAGTAGTTTGTATTGAAGTTTTCAATTCCAATGAAGACAGTATGATTGCATGCAATTTAACAGAGACCTGATCAGCTTTGTTGTCCCTGAGTAGTGAGAATTCAATCTTTCGCTATTCAAATACTAATTAAAAAAAGTTTTCCACCGATTCTAGTGATAATAAATTCACTATATCTCTTTTCTTTACAGGGCTGAATGCCTTAACATTTAATTACTGTTAACAAGACCTTTATGGGAAGAATAGAAAATTTCATGTACTGTAATAGCATTAGCATATTAAATGTAACCATCAGGTGGCCCTCTTAGGATTACTGCTTCTGATTGAAGCCTATTCAGGTTTTTCTTCATTGTCATTTAAACTTCATTAAGTATAGAAATTCATTTTTTTCACTCCTTTCCATGGCAGCCTTGCAGTCGAAGTTGTGTAAGCTGGCAATTCATTTGGTTTGATCAACAGAAATTTGATCTGATTGCATTCTGATTTGGAATGGTCTGAAGGGTGAGTTAGATTTTTCAAAGACAAAATAAGCATAGAAATGGTTGTTCTATGTAGAAGTAAATAAATTTAAAACAATTAGATTTCTTTTCTTTCAAGGCGTTCATAGAATTTGTTTCTAGAATTTTGCCCTTAAGTGTACTGAGTTTAATATTGCTTAATATTTCTTATAATCGCATTCTGTTTTGGAAGGGCAGCCCTGATTAGGAAAAAGGGAAGCAAATTTTTTAAAAGTCATTCTTAAGGTCATAAAGCAAAGTTGAGGTCCTACAGAATCAAGGCTCCTGTTACTAAGTAAACATATTTCAACCTTCCAGAAACAGTGTAGTAGTGAATTTCACTGCTTCTCTGGTTAAAATAGAAAAAATAGGATGAGAAATTGTTTCCTTTAAAAAAGCATGCAATATTCCCCATGCTGCTCTACTGTCAAGAAGCTTCTGACCCTTGGAAGAAGAGAACAAAATATCAATAACGCTGACCTTTATAACAAGGGGTTACTTTTCAGTTCTTCTGCCACTAATTAGTATTAACATCTAAACATTACTTTGCATTGTTTTAATTGGCAGTTCTACTACAATTAGCAAAAAAAGCAGGTGATATTGTCATGCATAGCTGCTTTGCTATTATTTCTGCCAGTCTTGTTTGCTTTGACAAACAACATGCAGGTTTCCTTGTCCTGTGATACAAGCCCAGCAACTCACATTTCAGCTGGCAGAACACATGCCAGTTTAGAGCAATGAAAAATGTACACTTTTTTTTACGTCTGATTTGATGATCACAGATCATGATGTTCCTTAAGGAAGCAGTGAAGGCTTTGCTTTCAGGAGATGGCAGCTTTGGAGCTGTCGTGTTTGTATCAGGGAAGCGTTTATGGGTGGCAGTGGTGATGTGCCAGCCCGCAAAAATGTTGTGTGCACAGGCAAAAGGTCTTGGTTTTGGTGCCACAAAAAGAAAGCCCAAGCTGGTGTAACAAATGCTAATATTTGATAAAAATAAAGCTTCCCTTTTTTCCCTTCAGTTTTAAGTATTTGTTATTTAGCTTGGTTCCGTTAGGGTTTGGTTTGGAGGTTTTTTTGCAAAAAAGCCTTTTCTTTCTGCAGTTCGATCTGACTTGGCCAGTTGTAGCTTTGCACTGTAGGGAAGAAACATTTTTTAATCCAAATGTGTATATTTTATTTTGCAGAGAGCAGCAGCTGATTATTTTTTCCTGTGCTTCTTATTTAAACTTTTTCAGATGTGTCAGTTTGAGCAAAAAGGACAACAACTTTGATGGATAAAACAAGTTATCTTAATTATATAGCTAGTGTTCTATTCCAATAAAATATGTTCAAATAAGAAGGAAGCAAAGACCGCCATGAAAATTAATTTCTTTCATGTGGAAAAGATGGTGATTATTATTATCTAGCTATTTTATATGACATGCCAGCAAGACATCTCAGAGCTATTTCCCTCAGTGCATGCTGGTGCCTATGGCTTAGCTGGGCATTCATGAACACCAGACTGACCTTTTCCGATAATCCAGAGTTGTCCCCACAGCCTTGGCATGGGCACCATGGTTGATGTGGCATTTCACATTTTCATCACCATCATTAAACGTGGCAAAAGTGAACAAAGGACTTACTTACCTGAAACTAGCAATTTGGATTCTTTTTTCCTAAGCTAAGGGCATTAATCATAGCAGTGATGTGATTCACTGGCCCGTAGTCCAACAGCCTATGTCTTGGAAATACCCAAAGTCTTTGAGGATTCACTTTTTCTCTTTTTTCTTCATAGTTAGTGAGTAAAACTCAGTGACGTGCTTTTGTCTGCAAACAAAATGCATACAAATACCCTTACAATGACAGCAAAGAAAAAATGTCCCAAAATGTTGAAGTCTACTTGAAAAAACAGTGAAATTTGCTTCCCCTCTTTCACTGTAGAAGGAAAGGAGGGATTTTCCTATAGGGATCATTCTGGAAACTTCCTCATCTCTGAGCTCCTAAAATGAGGCTTCCAATCATTTTTATTAGTAGGAACTGTATATAAGTGGTGGTTAAAAGTTCAAGGGACCTGAAAACCACCAACATAATGTTGTGTTCTCCTGAACGAGGCCAGGAAAAAGGAGGAGCAAATTCAGGTAAAATCATTCATGCTTCAGATCTCTGCTTATAAATAAGCAGAGAGAAGCACAGAGGACTGACTGTTTTGGATGGGGGCTGTGGTCACAGAGTGATGCTGAAAACATGTAAGACTAACAGATTGTTGAAGATGGGAAGCTCAGTTTATAGTTTGGAGGGGAAGAAGGAATGGAACAGAAAACACTGTTATGATAACCAAGTCAGTTCTACTACAAAAGTATCTCAGAGACAGTGTTAACACTGAGTGAGATGTGTGGGTGTCTTAGCCTGGGAGAAAGGCTGAGAAATAATAAGAGCAAATAGAAAGAGATTGAAAACATAGTCGAAAAGTCCTTTTCTATTGGTTCCTGAGGGAAATGAACAATCACACAAATAAATCAAATTCCCAGGAAAAAATGTTGAAGTTAAAGTCATTTCATGAACAATAAAATTATATAAAGTAATACTTATTAAAGAAAAAAGAACAAGCTAAATGAACATGAGTTTACTAGCTGTGTTAGACAGAAATGTCTAATGTGAAGAGCTAAATTTCAAGCAGAAAGACAAGTTATTTGGTAATTGTCAAAAGGGCATAAAAACTAGGTAGAAAAACATAACTCAGGAAAGGAAACTTTGCTTCACACCTTAACTAAAACTTCCTGTCTAGCTTTGTACTGACCTTCCAAACATGGTGAAGAATTAACTTCATCCTGCAGAAGAGTCATGAAGTGGATTAGGACTGAGAAGAAGAATCTAGATTCTCAAGAACATGGGCTAGATGGCAAAAGGTTTTTGGTCTTCAGCTTTAGTACTTTTCTTGAAAAAAAAAATTCTCAGTAAAATACCCTAAATATATATTGAGTAATTTATAATTTGGAAATAGTAGAAAGCAATCTGTAAATCTCTACATTACAGAGAAGATTGATCTGTAGTTTCTTTTATTCTATTTTATGATTATTGTAAAAAAACTATCCAGAAACTTCAAAGCAGGAAAGATTCATTTCACCATCCCAGAATTCTTTGCTATTTTATCCCAACAAATTGAGTTGTAAGTCATTTTCAGGTGGTTTCTCCGATAAGCTTAGGCAAGTGTAATTTCATGCAGTGCAGTTCAGACTTACATTCCTACTGTGGCAGAGAGCTCATCAGTCTGTCTTCTGGACAGAAAGGCAAAACCCTTCAGAATTACTTAGTGTCAGTTATATTTTCTTTGCAGTGCAGCATAACTCTTCCCTGGGAATGGAATATACCTTGTGTTTGTTTCCATTTTGGCTAAGATCAACCAATGCAATTTTAACAAAGCTTTTATAAGTGTTTAGAGAACTACATAGTTACAAATAGTGCCATATTAACATTACAGTGAAGTAAATGCTCTGTTTAGCCAAAGAATGAAGGCAGCAGTGAAAGTTTTTATATCTGTTGGTTTGGGTTTTTTCCTGGAAATTGGCATGGGTAACAGACAGATTCAGCATCCACAATAGGACTTTTCAGTTTAGTTTGCCAGCCAGAGCACCACTTAATGCAAAACATGGTGGTGGTGTGATGAACAGAGCTCACTAACTTGTCTGCTTCTCATGCTGGCCACCAAACAGCCATCAGATGGTGTGAGCACAAGCCAGGATCCTGCAGTGATGTCTGCATGGAGAAAATGCTTTGCAGGACCATGGCCATAATATGGCCATTATTATTCTGCCTTCCCATTGGAGACTGAAAATGAGATAATATTAATTTTCTTAACCAAGCCCAAGATGTCAGGGCTGCTTGTAGGAAGATTTTGTTTGCTTCTCGTAAATCAAATAAAAATGAGAAAAAAAGCAGCTGATCACTGGATTAGTCTTTAAAATGGTCAATGTTTGGAGAATTTTGTCAAGCTCTTTTGTTAAGGAGGAGTATCAGCTAGAACATACCAGTCTTTTGTAATTCGTAAAAAAGGGAGAGTTTGTTCTATATTATTTTCACATCGTTACCTTATTTTTAATTATTATAATAATCCTAATTTCATTTAATTACTTCATCTTTTATTCTAAAATCTTCACTTCTAGAGGAAGTTTAATAAAATCATAGAACTTCAGGGTAGAAGACATGGATAAATGGTGGCAGAGGATTTTCTTTTTATGTTTCAATATTATTTTGATTATCGTGTGACATGTATGAAGTTATACACATGTATTTGAACATGAGTTGCTTTTCAGCCAATAGCCTTGTAAAGACACAGGAAAAAAATGATGTTATAGATCAATCATTCTGCTTTTGTCCTCAAACTATTAATAACATCAGAGTGTATGTTGAGTGAGTTACCACAGATACTCCCACTATTGAATTAAAAAATTAAATTGCAGTTTATGAAAACTGCACTAATATAGGAAAAATACATGTTAAAAAAAATTGAATTCTTTGAAGTTAAGAAAGTTGATTAATTGACTTATTTGCGTGAGGTATTGGCAGGAATGAGGAAATTCTAAAAAGGGTAGGAAAATTCATGTAGCAAAAGCAAAGATACGAGGTAAACACAGATAAGAGAAGCTTGGTAGGAGATATTGTGGCATCAGGGGATGAATTCAAAATATAAAGAATGCTATTTGCAATAATTTTGTCATTTGGGTTTAATTTCTTTGTGCTCAGGAAAATGCTTTTTATATACTCGTTTTAGCTGTTTGAAAGTAATTCTGAAAATGTTTGTAGATTAAGGCCTGGGGCCTAAAGGGCCCACTGCCACATTAAAACACAATGACCACTGACTTCCCTGTGCCCCACCTCAAAAGCTTCTTATGTGTGTACCAGATGTGTGAGAACAACAAGGAAAGAGTACTCCAAAAGAGCATTCAGAAGTTTTGGTTCTGCAGGAGAACCCGAGGAGGGCTTCTCACTCCCTTGGTTTCAGGGACTTGGGTGGGCGAGAGGGGTGGGGTTCTTTAATTTGGGCAAAAAGAGATGACAGAGGTTCTAGACAAAAACAGCCAACTCCATAAGCCTGCACATGCTGCAGCCATACTACTCACCCCTACAACTCTGAAACAGTTTCACTTCTCTGAAAACTATTTCTTTCCTTCTTGAGGCATTACCATACTACTGTCATTGATCGCTTACCCCTTATATATGCAGTCACTTCTTCTACTGCTCTATTTCTCTTATTTTTCAGGGAATTTTTTGTGTAATTTGTGGCATCATAAATGGTTGCATCAGTCTCAAAAACATTTTACCTCTGTGCATTATAGTAGCCTGTTTTATATTACAGCTCATTGCACTGTAAAAGCATAAAAGCTTTCAAGGCCATTGATTCTGTTAAGGTTGCATTTACCTATTGCGTTGGACACTGTACACTGATAGGAAAAAACAGCAGAGAATCATTTAGACTAAGGCAGTCTTTCTCTAACTTTATGTGATACTTCTGTCGAGTGTTTTCTCAGTTGTCTGGGGGAGTTTCTGTGTGTCATTCTTTGTTTTGATTTCCTCTCACCTTAAAATGATAGTCCTATTTTGAATTCTAGAAACCAGTCAATTTCTTTTTCAACGGATAAAAATTGCTTACTGGAAAACGTAGGGGTTGTTTTTGATTTTTGTTTTATTATAGGAGACCGATGGTCTTAACCACATATTTGGCTTCCTAAGTTTAACTACCTAGAATTCAGAAAGAGTAAGCAGTCTGTTCCATGCTACTTAGTAGGATTTGTTAGATGCCTGGTCAGTTTGAAATTAGTAAAAGACTCAACTTTTTTACAATTTCTTAGTTATTTTGTTGGGGTTTTTTTGAAACCTTGGTCCACATACCTACCTCAATTTTTCACATAAATTAGGAGTTGCAATTTTATGGATAGCGTGTAATTTATCATCTGTTCCTCTTAACACCCACCTTGTGCTCATCATTTACAGATGATAATCAAAAAACCACAAAACTTGGCATCAAGTGTAAGGAAAATCAAATTTAAATTAAATAACACTAGAGGGGAACTGTTATCATGCCAGAGAACTAAAAAAAAAAAAATTGGGCCTGTTAAATGAGATGAACTAAATATATACAGTAGCACCCTCCAGACAAAGTGCAAAATTTGCAAATCCTTTTTCTCTTCTTTGAAATGTAAGTGTATTTCACTTCAACAAAGAGATGTGCCTTTTTATCTTCTTTATGAGATGTCATATGCGTTGTCTAATGTAAATGAAAAATTGTACCAAGTGGGTTCAAAATTCCTTTTCCTTTCATGCACATGACATCTTCGCTTCTGAAATCTAATGCAAATAAATCATTGTGTCAATGAAAACCAGTAATCTGCACCCAAAAAAAAAAAAAAAAAGGAGTGATGTGGGTGGTGTAGGTGGTTAGAATGTGCATCTTCATGAGTTTTAGAAATAACAGCACTTCTTTGTTCAATACTCAGGATCTATTCCCATTTGACTCAGGAGGGACTTCTGTTTTAATTATTTGACTTCAGAGCTCTTTTTTAACAGCTTAGGTGAACTTCCAAATGGACCTGGCAGTCTGGCCCTTGAGGCCAGATGATGCCTTCCTCTCAAATTCACATAGGTCAGGATTTCATTCTTAGAAACTGTTTGTTGCTTCTGGTGGTTTACATTTTCTGTGAGTAAGAGGACTTCCTGTTACACCTGTAGCATGCAAGCGTTACCAGCAGGGTTGCAGTTCTCTTTCAAAATCCGTGTCCCCTTTCATTACAGCTGTTTCTGTTCTCCATGGGATGCTCATGAGATGTAATTGTTGGTGTGTGTACAGTATAGCTGTTATGTTTAATGGCTTGCAAGGTATTGCCACTTGGGAGCCTAATACTTCTAATCCTCAGAAGTTCTGCGTGGATCAACTGTTAGGCATTTTTCTAATTCTTCTCTTAGCATTTCTCAATTCCTGGATGTCGAAGGTGTGATTTCAATCACATCTCTTTTATTTTCCAGACCCAATGAAGACTGTTGCATGACCACTCTTGCCATTAACTTCTATGTATGTTCAACCTCAAGCTTTTATGCCAATCCTAGGGAAAAGGCTCCCTCAAAACAGTACTCCATTGACACCACATCAAACTGCTGACAATTTCACAGTGAGACCTCAAACAGAGCAGATTGCTCTGAGCATGACTGGTTCACTGTCTGGAATCTCCCTAACCACAAATAAAATATTGACTTGTATTAAAAACTAGCCTTATTTTTTTGCTTCAGGTGTGAAAAGTCCAGGCTTATTGCTAATCTTGTTTGAGCGTGGCCATCAAATTCATGCCATGTACCAGACACTGGCTGCTGCATACAAAGTGAGCCAGCTGTGCATTTGGGACATTTCAGTGTCTGGCAGGGTTTGCCTCAGGTTTTCTGTCATGAGCTTGCAGCTTTTTAAAATCTGCTGTTGTGATGGGTTAGCCTGTTTATACAGCCACTGTATTTGCTTCAGAGGGAAACCTCTCCTCAAGTAGCTTCGAGGCATTGGAAATGGCACGTTAGCTTGCAGGAGGGCTCTGGCTCTCATGGGGGACCCCAGAGGTACTAAGCCCTGTGAAGAGGCCGGCACAACTATTTCAGAACCTGATCTTCAGGCCACAAGCAAAAAGGCATTGCAGGAAGGAGAGCTTATGAGACACTGGAAATTAAGCCCTTCCTTAATGTTTCCTGGAAAAGGGCAGATTTACACTGTGTTGTCTTCAGTGAGTAGTTCAGTTTTGTGTCTGCAGAATAAGGATAATGGAGATAAGAATGTGAATTTTCAAATAGAGTTTATGAAGCATAAGTTGTTGTGCTCAATTTCACATAAATGCTTAGATGAAAAATAAAAGCATGTTGCAAAAACTTTAAACTTCCACATGTGACAATCAGAAAGTTCTTGTAGTCAGGTTTCTGTTATTCATCTTTTTAAAAATATTTTGTTAACTGAAAGTTTATAGCAGAAGAATTCTTCTATATTTGGAAAAGCTTGTTTGACATGAAATTTTTTTTGTGAGCATAAATCTTCTCTATAAAACAAAAGCCAAACATCATGTCAGTTTCACAGATTTTCTTGTTATAATTATCTTCTTTTGCTTTTCATGGAGTTAGTGTATACATAACAATGGGGAAACAGACTCTGGCACTTATCAGGGGTACAAGAAATGCTCTTAAAGGGCACAATAATGAGGATTCATAAGGAACTGAAGTAACACATTTGGTACAAGTGGCCTTTCCTCAAAATTGTTGCTTCTTGCTGAATAGCAGCCATTGGCTGCTACACATGACTGACTTCATGAAGAGTTCTAGGAGGGCTTGATTCATTGTTGTGACTTTATTAATACAAAATCATGAACCTGAATTAACCAACCAATTTAGATAAGACCATCTGTTGTCTAATAAGATGTGACTGTAATTTGAATAGTGGTTTTATAATAAGTGTATTATGGGATGAAGGACAAGCTGATATTAGCTTTGTCTCATTAGCTTACAGGAAAAAAGGTAATTTGCCAGTAAGGAATGTGGAGTATTTTTTTCTTAAGGTCTTAGCGCAGTTCTGTGTACAAGTAGACTCCCCTGTCTGTATCTTCACTACCATTCAATAATGTCAAAACTAAAAAGAAAATGGGATGCAATGCACCTTTTGGAATACTCTTGTGGTCCCTCTTTATTGGCAATAAATCCATTTTGTTCTTGCTTGATTCTTCTTTGTGCTACTGGATACCGTGACTGCTGTGAAGATGAAAATGCAGGCAATCTAGTTTATCAACATTATGTCAGTGTCATCTGGTTCTGCTTTATTTAGTTGCCCTGTCTGGTCTATCACAAGAAGAGAATGTCAGCTAAGTACTGAGAAAACTTGTCCTTTTCTGTTTGGATGTCTGGCAATGAGAAAGTGAACAAAGCACATGTAAAGCTGACTTGTCAACTCTCCCTAAAGCTTTCTTATGTTTTTATATGGATGTTAGATAATACTGTAGAGTAGATTAAGCTTTACTACTCACTATCATGCTTTTATTGAACCTCTAAAACTGAATTTTATAGAACCATTGTCCAGTTAAGTAACAAGGATAAACCTTTTCTTTGGTCATAAAAACCCAGGCATTAATCCATATGAATGAAGATTAAGAAAGAAATAAGTGCAGATTTGTATGGCAGTGATGTTCTAAAAAAAGAAGAATGTTGTGTGTTTTCTATCAGTTTCTCGTTGAGCTGTTGCTTCCTCTAATATCTGAGTGATCTTCAATTCAGGAAAGCAAAACATATAATGAACAAGGAATATAGTACTGCTAATTAAAACACCAGACTGAGTGGTGCAGTTACTATGCTGGAGGGAAAGGATGCCATTCAGATGGACCTTGACAGGCTGGAGAAGCGAGCCTATGTGAACTTCATGAAGTTCAATATGGCCAAGTTAAAGGTCCTGCACCTGGGCTGGGCCAATCCCAAGCGCAAATACAGGCTGGGAGAATGGATCAAGAACAGCCCTGCTGAGAAGAACTTGGAGTGTTTGTGAACAAGAAGGTCGACATGAATCAGCAATGTGCGTTCGCAGCCCACATTCTGGACTGCATCAAAAGAATCAAATTAAAAACCTTTTCCTGATATCCAACCTAAACCTCCCCTAGCAGAGTTTAATGCCATTTCCTCAGGTCCTGTCACTCCTCACCACAGACAAGAGATCAGCAGATTAAAGGAGGTAATTTTCCCCCTCTGCTCTGCTCTGGTGAGACCCCACCTGGAGTAGTGTGTCCAGCTTTGGGGATCCTAACACAGAAAGGATGTGGACCTGCTCAAGCAAGTCCAGAGGAGGGCCATGAAGATGATCAGAGAGCTGGAGCACCTCCCATGTGAGAACAGGCTGAGAGTTGAGGTTGCTCTCTCTAGAGAAGAGAAGGCTCCAGGAGAACTTAAGGCAGCCTTCCAGTACCAAAAAGGGTCGTACAGAAAAGCTGGAAAGGAGCTTTTTCCATGGGCCTGTGATAGCACAAGGGAATTGCCTGTAAACTGAAAGAGGGTAGGTTTAGGTTACACCTAAGAAAGCACTACTTTGCTGTGAGGGTGGTTGAGTCACTGGAACAGAGAAGAACTTGCCAGAGAAGTTATGGGTGCCCCATCACTGAAAGTGTTCAAAGCAAGGCTGGATGGGTCTTTAAACAACTTGGTGTAGTGGAAGGTGTCCTGCCCATGGCAGGGAGTTTGGAAATAGATGATCCCATCCAAAGGTCCCATCCAAACCAAGCCATTGAAAAAAACTCATGAAGGCTAAACGTGGAAGATGCTAAATTTCCTTTTACTCCTCATAGCTGAGTTCCTTGATATGGATATTATGATGTGAAAACAGGTTTTGCACATCAATGTTTCACAACACGTAGATCCAGGAACATAAAAGAGCAAACAAATACAAAGGTCTTCAATTTTCCTTTCTCTCTGCTCCGTTGCTATCACCTTCACAGTCTAAATGGTGAGCTTCCTGGAAACTCAGGCACTTTTTCAGTAGTCAGCTGGCTGTGCTCTTGCTTAGTCAAAGGCAGGAAATAATCCAGTCTCTTACTGAGATCAGTCTGGCCAGTTCTGGCACCAGGCTAAAGGTGAGCTGTAATATGCAGGTTAAGGCTCTCCATGGATATCGGACCAAGCAGGCAGCATGGGCACACTGAGCTTCAAAAGCCACAGTGCTTTTAATCCTCCAGGAAAGCAAAGAATCTGAAACTGATTCTTTTTATGAAAAGATACAGTTATTGTATTGACTTTTTCAGAGAGGGAGTACAATGAGTTTTTCTGTACAACTTAATGAATTATCACCAGACAAGAAATTACATAATATGAAATCTTTAGACAAGATTGAAAGAGCACATTTTGCATTTCCAGAATGGTAAGGATTCATTGCAGCTTCACATTTCCTAACAAGCCCTGAAGTGAAAACGATGTTTCTCCATAAATCCTACTGTATCATCTGGACAGGGAGCTCCTTTATGTTCGCATTCGTATGGTTTTAAAGCTGTCAAATAGTACCCACAAAATTTTCTGAAGCATTTCATTTTTTAGTAAATCTGTAAAGAGTAGAAAGGAGTGGGAAGCCTTTTGTGTTTGCAGGAGCAGAAAGTCTCAGGCAGCAAATACAATCTAAGCAAAAGGAAAATGTATTGCAGGTGCTGATCACTGACTTGAAGAAGATCAGAAGGTTCTTTGCACATGAAAAAAAAATACACATCACCAGCAGGGCCACAAGTTTGAAAATAATATTGCAGCATGTTAGTCATGTTCCGTTTATTTTCTCTGTGTCTTTGTACGTTGTTTTTTTAATAACACTCTTTTGGATTTATGACTGAAATCAAAATGCAGTATTTACTTCCAAGGAGTATGCAAGGCTTAAAGTAAAAGGAAATTGTTTTTCAGCAAAGGCTCAGATAAGTTAAACATGTAAGAGTTTCATTTAATGCTTCTATGTGGAAGATATTTTTGGGCAAGGATTGTTACACCTGTTACACCTTTTAAAATGGAAGATCATGTCATGTATATGTGAATTCTGCTGAATACCATTAATCTCAAACAGCAGCCATTGAAGCCTTTGGAGAGGGGAAGGTAAAAAAGCTTCTGTTTTAAAGGGAAGGTTATAGTCGAGGTTAATTCAGGGTGTCATGAAAGTGTGGCTGTGACAAGATTTAGTGACAATGTAAGGCCAAATTAATGCAAGATCAGTAGCCTGACTATTGATTCTTATCATGGGATCCTGCTGAAATGAAGTCATTATTTAATTACACTTTTACTTACACTATAAATGGTTTCCAGAATAGACTGCACTTGGTTTTGGTGTCTGCAGCTCCATCTTCACTTTTCTTTTGTGCCCATAAATAAGTAGGGAATGAGTATAAGCACTCCACAAAAATTTCATTTATTGTACTTCACATGCTGTCATTTTCATGACGTTTTAATTCTTCCATTCAGAATAGTCTGTGACATCAAATAATCCTGGGTGCAGAAGCCTCTGAAGATTGTGAAACCAAAATTTCTCTAGATTTGATTTAAAAAATCAGTGTTTGAATGATTCTCCTTTTCTTCTGGAGTAGTTTAAAATACTTTCTTTCACTATCTCTAGAAGCAGACTAAACTTACTGTTCATACTAAAACAAGTAACTTAACTGGGACCTAGAAGAAGCTAATAAGTACTTTACTGGGACTTAAGATACAACAGCAAGGGCTTTGCTATAGAAATCTATATGGGAAAGCTCAAGCACCTATAAAACAACAGCAACAGTCACTGAACAGTCAAAATTGCATTGTTTCCCTATTTTATACTATCAATTATCAATATCAAATATTTATATTTATTTCTCTTGATTCTGCATCAGATCTGTTTGGCAAATTTCTGACTAATAAAAACTTTTCATTAATTCAGGTTTAATTTGTCTTGTGGACCAAGCCCCACATTTTCATTAAATTACACAGATTTGAAGACCCAACAATTGAGAAAAATAATTGCAGTGGTTCTATGTTAATGGTTGGACTCGATGATCTTAGACATTTTTCCCAACCTTATGATGCCATGAAAATGTGACTGGTTCTCATTACAATGCTACTGTTTGAAAAGCAGCATGTAAAAATGGGCAGAATTCACATTTTAAATGCAGGATTATGTTTGTCATTTTTAGAACATGGAATATCTACTTCTGAGCTTGTATAATACAGTGAAAACACAGTCTTGCTCAGAAGAAGAATCTTAAATAAATAGTAATTTTATTGAGGCAAAAAATCCCAGCTCAGTGGAATAAAGTTTCATAAAAAGTTGGTGAGGGATTTAGAATTGTAGAGTATTGTGTTGAAAGTGACCCGCAAGGGCCATCAAGTCCAGCTCCTGGTCTCACATAGGACCACCCCAAGAATCACACCATGTGCCTTGAGAACATTAACCAAACACTTCTTGAGCTCTGTCAGGCTGGTGCTGTGACCACTTCCCTGGGGAGCCTGTTCCCTGGGAGGCCCACTCACCCTCTGGATGAAAAACCTTTTCCTAATATCCAACCTAAACCTCCCCTAGCAGAGTTTAATGCCATTCTCTCAGGTCCTGTCACTGGTCATCAGAGAGAAGAGATGAGTGTCTGCCCCTCCTCTTCCCCTCCATGAGGAAGTTGTAGACTGCAATGAGGTCTCCCCACAGTCTCCTCCAGGCTGAACAGACCAAGTGGCCTCAGCTGCTCCTCGTGCGGCTTCCTCTCTAGACCCTTCAGCATCTTTGTAGCCCTCCTTTGGACACTCTCTAATAGCTTTACGTCTTTCTTACATTGTGGTGCCCAAAACTGCACACAGGATTTGAGGAGAGGCTGCACCAACTCAGAGTACAGCTGAACAATCTTGACCAGCTGGTGATTCCAATTAATCAGATAAAGGGAGCAAAATTAGGTTTTTTGGTTTTGATCAAAGCAGTGAGTAAAGTCAATCTGCCGAGTTTAATCTGATCTTCATTGTATCCCACCATATTTACAAAAGCTTCATCTCCACAGCCCCTTTTTTGTTTTGTACACTGTATTTTTACAGTGTTTTTAACTAAAAGAAAATAAAACCATGTCATTCACAGAGCATAAAAGATAAACATGTAATGAAGCAAACTCAGACTCTGAAAGACTGTACTGTACTCTTAGTAAGATATCCAACTCCTACTTAGCTCACAATATGGACTTTTCTCCTCGCAACATTATTCTCATTTTAAAACTTCTCCTACGAGAGAGAGAGAGAGAAAAATCAACTTATTAGATGAGTTGGTAATGTAATAGCTTCCCTTAATAACCATCTCTAGTTGTCACTTAGTATTTAGGCATTCAAAAAATAAACAAATAAAATGCAGTGCATAAGGGGTTTGCTTGCTCGTTCAGTAGCATGTGATTAGCCATTAAATGATAATATAGCAAGGTCATTATGTTAAAACCCATAATACCGAAGAAATTTCTTTTCTCTCTTGAGCACCTATGTCCATAAGTAATAGAGTTAAAATTTTCACATTTTCAACTACTACAGAGGGAATATATATATATTTAAATTGGAGTGATAATATGTAAAGCGTTTTGTGGATGCTTTTCCTCTGAATGAAGAAATCCAGCTATAGTGAAATTCTTTCTGGTTCAGCTTGCCTTTCAGTGCCCTTGACAACTGTAGGGTGAGAGGGAGGGGTGGGAGGAGAGGCTGATTTCTGGATTCTGAGATTCTGATTTCAGGATTTCAGTCTCTGCTAAGTATGTTTTCCTTTGTTTGTTTTTTTTTTTTTTCCATTTCTTTAACTTTTTCTCATCATAATAGCTGCCCAGCAGTTATTTTTGTTCCTTCTGTAGCAGCAGCAATGTCACTGATCTCACCATTTTGTAAATGTGTCCATGCAGCCAGTCTGTATTCTTGCAGGTAGAACGAGATACAGGAATGGGAATGAGATGTATGGGTTGTAAAGGGCTGGTTACAGTAAGAACCCGGTTCCTGGAGTCATCTTGTAGGAGGGAGTATTTCTGCAACATTATCGTGTATGTTTTTGTTACAATGTTTTTTGCCAAAGCTTTTTACAGTAGAGCTGATTTCACAGTGGTATTCCTGTTGTCTTCTTCACTCAAGGTGAATAATATTGTTGCACTGAGGACATCTCTCCCATCTTGTGAAATACCTTTGTGTTTTGGACACGACAGGCTCTCCTTACTTTTAAAAGGTTTGGAAAGAGGTTGTGGTAGAGTAGCTGACAGTTCATCCATACCGGAGATAGTAATGATGAGACATCATTCCGCAGGCATTATAAATGGATATCTGGCACTGAGAGTGCCTTCATGGTTTGAGAGTGTTTATCCTTGTGGTTCTGGAAACCAGACCACTAGGTGGATTATATTGCTATACATAAATTGTATTTCAGCATGTTTTATAAATCAGGTGGCTTAATCAAATAAAGATATGAGGAGCTGGAATAGCTTAAATACAAATTTACTGCCAGGTAGCCATTATACAGCATTATATATATTTTCCTTTTACTAGATTTTCTGACTTAGCCAGCAATAAATTCAGTCATTTTTCGCTTAGAGACATGGGTCAAATTGTCTTTCAGTCCAGTCTGTATGGTCTTTTGAGGTTCAACATGAATGGGGTTTTTTTCATCCAGCAAGGACTGACATCTTATTTTACAAGCTGTAGAACTTCTTTCACTTTCTTAAAGGAGAACTCAGCATGCTGAGGGAGAAATACAAAAATCCTTTCCTTGGTCTGTCTGCAGGTGTGTTTAGTCAATGGCACTATCAAGACTGTTCTGTTTTATTTCTTTTTTTTTAGAAAGACTGTGACAGTCTATTGGGAAGAATGACACCAGCAGGGACGAGGGCAGTCCCAGTTCCAAGCTTTCCCCCATATGCACTGTGTCTCAGACTGGGATTTCAGGAGTTCTCCTTGCAGAGCATAGCTGCAGTGGCTGCATCAGGCCCTCAGTCGAGTGGTGGTGTTGTGGTCAGTGGCTGCATCACCAGATCTGTGGAAGCATGACAGATCCAGAGCCCACCTAAAAAAAGATCAAAGCACACAGGGTGGTTTTATGCACAGATATCACATCTTGACACACTGTCACAATGTGACCACAATAGGTGGAAGCACTGCACTTTTGGGTTGATGCATGGCGTGGACGGAGGAAATGATTGCTCCTTCCCATGCCTTCCAAATCCATTTAATATAAAATCTTTAAGCTGAGGATGTATCAGATAATAAAGTGATAAGAAAAGATGATGCACTTGATCTTAGCCAGCAGCTGGGAAGTGTGCATCTGGGACAGGGGCTTCAGTGCACACTGCAGAGCACTTCTGCCCACTGAGGATGATATAGGATCAGCACATTCGAGGGCTGTTGACAGATCTAAAAGATGACACATAAAAGAATGATTTCTTCACTTGAGAAAGTAAGAACTGTAAATCAATACAATTACAGTAGTTCGTAGAGATAGCTGAAAATGCTGGGTTTAAAATTACTCTGGCAAAATTTCTGAGCGAAAGAAAATAATCTTGGCTATATTGTTTACCTCTTTAATATCTTTTTTTAATTTTTGCATTTATAGATCTGCTGCCTCTTAGATACTAGTCAGCTCTACACAAAAGGCATTTTCCTGCTCAGTTTTGGGTAAAGAAAAAATAATCTGAATAACATCTTACCTGCTGAGAATTTATGAGGAACAAGATATTAAAAATGTTTTCATATGGTTGTAGACACTATTTCTGTTTTGTACATCAACCTAAAATTCCTGGTGGATTAAATCAAGATTTAATAGCAAATT
This sequence comes from Mohoua ochrocephala, assembly GCA_013398855.1. Lineage (NCBI taxonomy): Eukaryota > Metazoa > Chordata > Aves > Passeriformes > Acanthizidae > Mohoua > Mohoua ochrocephala. The sequence goes on from VZTA01018831.1 coordinate 75,844, forward strand.
TCACATATAGTCTAAATAATAAAAAAGTAAATCTGATTGTCAGGTATATTTTAATAGAGTATGTTTGATCTGCTTCCTGCAAGTGTGAACAAATAACCAGCTTAAACTTGACAAATTGTCTTTTATTTGGTACTTGCTTCTTTCAAACCAATGCTACAATGTCCATACTTTCCATTGGAATTATTTCCCAAAAATTACAGTACCTAAAGCATAATTTTATAATACCAGGTATAATAAAGGCAATTTGCTGCTGCAGCTCACCCTTCTGCTATAGGGGAACAAGACAGTATGTCTCATTTTAGTCTATACATACATTTTTCAGGTTTTCTTATGTTTATGTGGATCAGAATGTGAAGAAGGAAGAAAGTGGAATCATCTACACAGGACTAGTTTGTTTGAATATGTCAAACATTCTCTGGGAAATTATATACTTGACTTCATATCATGTAGCCATCCAGAGCTAGTACTTTGGACCATGTTTTTCTTTAGTGTACAACTCAGAGACAAAATGATGAGAAGAATCCTTGTTCTTATGTAGAAACATTAATTCCCCTAGCTGTTCTTGTTTGAATCACCTCCCTATGTTTGTCTTGTAGTGTCTTGGAGGTAGGACACACAGACACTAGTGAGGATCCCTCTGTTTTTACATTGTGTGTCTATGGGTAAGGAGTTATGAGGACGGGATTAAAAGGGAAATAAAAGAAAATAAAGTGATGAGATGAAGATTTACTCTCAGCTATGCAATTCTAAAAACTGCAAGTGCAATACTCAGCAGAAATGTGGGCGAACATCCCATAAACAGGTCATTCCAGACCATAGTCATCATCCCAAGGTGCACTTGAGCATCCGTTAAATATTTTATATATGGTACTTATATTTACAAGTAGCTCTCTGAAAACCTAACAAGAGTATTTGAAAGACCATAAAGGAGGAAATGTTAACATGGAGCTATAGTGTGATCTCACATGACTTGGGCCCACATAATGTGGTGGGCATTTATGGATCCTATAAATAGATGGTGAACTATTTTTAAAGTATCACTCTGCTTCTGTGCTACACTGAATATATTACCAAGACATTGTTGTTGATTATTGGAACCCAGCAATGTATCTGACTAGATCCTTGCTGGGATACCTGAAGATCTGACATTCTTCTTCCCTTTAGAACTCAAGGAAATAGTTAAATATGTTCCGTTTCAATCTCTGTACTTGCACACAATTCACACAGAATTCGTTTTACTGTTTCTCCTGTCTGTTGTGGTCCATCTTGTGCTTAATTCACATCATGAAATTAAAAAGGAGAATAAGCAAAATCTTATATTCTATTGTGTCCCAGAAAATTAACGTCATGCTTTGTACTGGGCTGCAGGATCTCTTTGAAGCAGGCTTTACCTTCCTTAGCACATTGATGACTGTATTTTGTACCTATCCTGTCTCCGACACAGTGTGACCGCTTATTGCTAATAATCAGAGTGAGTATTTTGTTTCAAAATTCAGCACTCTTTATTTGGCCTTTTGATTTTCGTGGAGAAGGACCAAGAACATGAGCAACTTGAAAAATCTTGTTTGATTTCTATGGATATTCCTTAGCCTTTTTTCCCAATAGCCCGGGGCTAATAATGAAATTTTACCATTTGAATTTACCCGAAAAATGTTCAATACAGGGATATGATGGGGCTTAACAAGTAGGCAAAGCCATCAAACTTGGACTTACCTGCTTCATTTATCCTGCAATTTTGCTTCTTTCTCTAGGAAGAACTCCCTCCTTTTAGTACTAATCAACCCAGTTCCTACCCTTTTGTCACTGCGAATATGCAGCCCAGACAATTCAGCAGTGACATGGGAAAACAGCTGTAAGGAATCTACATATCCTTACTTGCTGTTTCTAGGAGACTGCCATTGTCAGCTAACTCAGATAGTGATCACGTTACTATTTAGTGACCACCTTACTATAAACTTTAAGTGTCTTTTGCATCATGACTCCAGGTTTCTTAGAGCAGGAAGGAGCAGGAACAAGTTGGGTCAATCTGTTGTCACTTGTCACCTCGAATTATTGCATAACTTATCATCAGCCAAGACTGCCAATATTATGTATGCATTTATTTCTTTCTCACGAGTGTGTTGTTGCTGACACTGCACAAATAAGACATCCCACAGCCCTTTCCACCACTCTGATTCATGCCCTTTTTAAGTCAGTGAAACAATTCACACATCAGTAGACAGTGAAGGAGAGGTACTTATGAGTACTTGTGAGTGATCAGAGCAGTTTTACCTCGCTCTCTTTCTGAGAGAACTGCTTTTCTTCTCAGGTGCTTTTTTGGTTGGCACGGTGAATCATAGGCAATCAGCTAGAATGCCCTCAGGTATCTAGTCTGCATTTCAAACTTCGTGGGTGTTGCAAGTAGAACTGACTTTGACCATTCTTCACATCACTTTCTTATCCAGATACTGCTGCACAAAACGGCTTAAGTGCTCGATTTGATCATTATCTCCTGCTGTGACAGTTCTCTTTTCTCTCAGAGTTTTTCCTTCTGCTTATCTGGGGGTTTGATTTCCAGATTATCAAGGACCTCCCTTTCTATTTATGATTTGTACCTGGGCAATACTTAACCTACTTCTCTACAGCAGGTTTTTTCCCTCACAGGGAGCAGAGGCTGGAAGAAATGAGCACATTCATTCCCTTTTAAGTGAGAGGCAGTTTTGGTTTTTTCTCTGGGAAGAAAGCAGAGCAGCTCCTTTTCGTTAAGAGAGTGTCTTAAAGTTTATGTTCCAGAAGAGATGGTGGGGTTTGAAAGCCTAACAGCTGTGAGATTCCTTCCTTGTGTCTGTGTAATAGAAAACTTTTCATCTTCTGGGAGTAGATAGAAGAAATTATTTCAGATATTTTTCACCTTAGTGTTGTCCTTGAAATGCTAGGAAAGTAACAGATGGAATCTGTACCTCAAATTCTGTTTAATGTGGGATTACTCTAAAAACAGAGGAGAGAGATAAATATTCTTCCACAAAATTTGCAGGGCAGATTTTTCAGCTCAGTAATATCTCATGGGATGTAAATCCTTGTATCCTGGAGTATTTTCTCAGCTTATGTGATTTTAAGTCAAATAAATTTTCATTTCCACCCAGTTTGCTTGAATTTAATTATGTTTCTGACAGGTAAAACAGGATTTAAGAACATTTTAATATTTATATCTGAATGCTCAAACATTTTGTTTTGTAAAAAAAAAATTCTTTAAAGCCTCATTCAGAAGTGAATCAAGAGATTAAAAAATAAGCTTTACACAAAATATCTTGTGACTGCCGCTTTTCAAGTGGTTTTCTAAATTTAGATTTTCTGTATTCAGATCATCTGATAAGTAATTTTCCTAGTTTCCTAAAAATAGGAGAAGCTATTCTTTTCCTCTGTAAATAGAGCTTCAGTCTCACCCAAGTAAATATCTGAACATTTTGTCCTTGTCTTTTTTTGCTCTTGACTTCTGTAGGGAAGTTGTGAAATTCTGCAACTCACCTCTCCAACAGTTATTTATTATTTGATGTGCAACCTCCTGCTGTAATCTCTTAGAGACTTCCAGTCATTATTTTCATATGGCCACTTTCACAATTACATGTCCTGATAACTTAGGTAAATTATAGATAAGAGCGATGCCTATAGGCACTGCTCAAAAATTCTGATGCTTAACTTTTAGGGGTTTATATACTTAAATTCCTTTATAAATGGCTTGTAATATTTTATGGTTTTTCATCTGCTACATAGAGGGGCAATGTCAGTGCACCTTCCAGAACTATGCACATGCTGGAACACAACTGAGATGACGAAATAAGTAAGAAGAATGCCTCAAATTTTAATAGGCATTAGAAAGAAAGGTACTTGCCATGTTTCTCATGATTTCAAAGTCATGAATACTGGAAAAGAACATCTCAGTTGGACAAGAACAATGGCTAAAATTTTCTCTTCTTTCTTAATGCTGCATCAGATAATAAATGTGTAATTACTTTTGTTACATTAAAACTTCTCTAGGGTTCAACTGTATTGCCCTAATTTTTTTCTAATAATTTAATGAACATATTGAACATATTATACATTTGCTAGAAAAATATTTTCTGGGATATGAATATATTAAAATTAAAATAGCCATGTTTTGTCTCATCATATTCATGAGATATACTATCCCAGGATGGTGGGAATCTTACAGCTGCTTAACCGGCTGTAGTTTTTTATTTTTAGTTTTATATCATTCAAGCACAAAGTCAAAGGCACTAGTACAAAGCTGTAGTACTTAAACCAGGCCTTCTAGCTTTCAGTCATCTGAGATGACCGAAATTGCTAAAAAGATAGCTATTTTTGTCTTTAGGAGGTTAGTATTAGACTAATCTTTTGGCTGATATAAGTAAATATTCTCAAATTGACCTTCTACAACATAAATTCCCAATTGAGTATGGCTGATGCAGTACTTCCATTTTTATATCAGATTGTGCTATAAAAGCAGTGAACTGAGGTCTTAGCTTCTATGAGCCAGTCTGAAGCAATGACAAGTACTTCAATAGAGCATTCAAAATCTTATGAGTATTTCTATGTAGTTCTAATTGGATACATACAGACATAATTTCAGCTGAAATCTGCTGAAAAGAACTTTCTTGATACCTTGACTATTAAATTAAATCAGCAATAACACAGTGTTCATGAAAACAGCCAAAATATGGACCAAAAAAAAATTTAATTACATGGATCCAACAGTGAGCAGATCTTCTTTGAAGAAAAGAAAGAGCAAAAGGAACAAAACCATCATTACCAGCTAAGCTTTACCTGCTTTTCCCAGCAATAAAAACAAACAACAACAAAAAATCAATAGGGAGTAATCGTAACATGTGGAGGAGATAATGTCAAAGGTATATGGCAAAAAATAGTCACTGATTGGGCTGAAGTTTAGTCATTGTCCTGAAGTTAATTAAAGATGAAATGAAAGAGAAAGCTCTTAGGATGTGTGATCTAAAGGTTTTTAATAATCTTGTGTGCCCTATGAAGTGTGCTTCATGATACATCTCAGTCTGATCCTGGTTACATCACTGTTATGATGGGTGATCAGAAATGATGGGTTTTGTGCTTAGGAGAAATTTCCTCAGTTCTAGTAAATTGAATGTAATTCTTAATTAAAGGTTTTTCTTCTTCCTTCTTTTCTGAAATCACAAGCATATACCACTAGTCCTTATGTCCCCTTTGATTTTAAATAGAATATTTGATAGAAATGCTGGAATTAAACTGTGGAGGATTTTGGGACAGGAATCCCTAGAATTGTGCCATGGAGTTCTCCACAGATTAGCTTTCTGGTAAAAGAATGTAGGGAGACTTCTTGAAGTTAGTCAAGATATTCTAATGTATTCAAGTTAAAACTCTGACCTGACCACATACATAAGCATTTTATTACACAAGGATAGTGAAGGCCTTGAGGGGAAGCCATATGAGGAGCAGCTGAGGTCACTTGGTCTGTTCAGCCTGGAGAAGAGGAGACTGAGGGGAGACCTCATTGCAGTCTGCAACTTCCTCATGAGAGGAAGGGGCAGGCACTGAGGGAATGGCCTGAAGTTGTGTCAGGGGAGGTTTGGGTTGGATATTAGGAAAAGGTTTTTCACCCAGAGGGTGGTTGGGCACTGGCACAGGCTCCCCAGGGAAGGGGTCACAGCACCAGCCTCGCAGAGCTCAAGAAGCATTTGGACAGCGCTCTCAGGCACATGGTGTGACTCTTGGGGATGCCCTGTGCAGGGCCAGGAGTTGGACTCAGTGATCCTGATGGGTCCTTTCCAACTCCACATATTCTATCACTCTGTGACTCTAGTCCTGTATACACTCTTGAGATAATTAGCCTATGAATAAAATTATGCTTGGGAAACTTATTCATTTTTCTATCATTAAGTGGATGGGCTGCACAGAGATCCAAAAAATGATTTAAGGATGCCAGCACCTCAGTTTCTCAGAGAGTGCACCATGCCTTTGCTGGACACACATCAGCTTGCTGAGGGGAAAGCTGGATGATTTAGCCAATACTCAAGTATTAAAGACAGGGGTTCCTTTCAAAATTCTCTCCACTTATGGACCATTTATGTGGGATTGCAGGAATATACCTCACCCTCATCTTGAACACCAAAAGGGAAGGAAGTAGAAATTACCAGTTTTAATCCAGCAGCCTGATTGCATTACCTGCTAATGTATTTGTAAAGCTTGTAAAAGATAAAATGTAATCCTCTTCTCCTTCAATCTATGGGTCATTCTAGTGTCGAGGCATTTTTAAGGAGTATCTATTTCCTTGGCCATTTGGCTAGAAATTGATTGGTTCCTCCCAGCAGTTTACCCCACAAGGTCTTCGTGCTAACGAGTGACTCTGTGCTTTCAAATGGGAGGAGTTCCTTTGGGTGCACAGGAAACGTAGGAAGTATGTGAGTTCCCTGACATGGTCTCAGCAGTGATTCATTTTGCTCATATTTGACAAATTTTATTTTATACCAAGAAATGACAGGATCTGGACCTAAGTATGGTGTATGGACTTACTCTGTGAGTCTAGGTACATTCAATATAACTTTGGAAGAACACTCCTACTTTATTACCAGACAACGTACACCAGCTAGTTTGGTAAGAAATCTCCTATAAATAAATGTAGAGAGACCGTATCTGAACATGTTTGATCCTTTTAAAGGTGACCAGTTGTTTAATAAGTTTCTCTGGTTTTTTGTATCAGAAAAAAAAAAGATTTACGTTCGTATACTTGACAAAGCCAAGGATTTTGATTATAAAAACAGGTCAAATACATAACAAAGCAGTCTGCAAATGCAGTGTTTCCTGGCTTTTACCCAAAGAAGTTCTCTCCTCAATTATTTATCTTTGCAAGTTCACCATTGCAAATTCTAGATGAAATAATATTCCTCCTAGACTTTCTGAAGGGGGAAAACAAGTGTTCAGTAATGAAGCCCTTAAGAATATTGCTTTTTGGGGGTTTTGCATGTATGCAAAAACATGCATTTAGATAAAGCTGAAGCTGTCAGAAGATGTTACAAAATGCGGTAATGTAACATGTCCTGAAGCTACTAGGCTGAATCAAAGCTCAGAAAGGCACTTTTCTGATGTGCTGTATTCCACGTATGCTTCCGCTAAAGTGAAGCTGTCCTAGTCAGTCAGGGAGACAGCATGCTATAATTAATGACTCTTCTGTAGCAGTTTCCCCAGTTATGTCATTCAGTGTGATCTGACTGATTTATATGATTTACGTATGAACCAGTTATTTCTAAACTTTGAAGTCTATGCTAATTTCTCTGCTGCGATTATCGTAGAGCCAATTGCAATGTGTTTTAAAAGACAAAAAAGAAAAAAATCAAGCTGTACCCATCCACAAATGTTATTTACAGAAAAAACATTGAAACCCCTGGGCTGAGGAACAGCTCTCCTCAGGAAATGCAGGTTTTGAGGTTTTGAATACCTCAAATGAAATCCTCAGTATGAAATTAATGCTTTTTGGCTGGTCTGCAGAAAAGTACTTAGGTGTGAGAGACTCTGAATTTTGGGTTTTTTAAGATGGAAATGAGAAATGGGCTTTGAAAATGCATTTTATAGCATTTTGCAGCAGCAAGAAGGTAGTTGAAAATCAACTTTCTGTGATAATCTCCAGATTTCATGAGTTCATAGCTTTCTGAAATACTCACACTCTAAGCTGGATATTTTTTTTATATTTGAGTTCTTACCAAGATTTCAGAATCTTAGAGAAAAATTTGATTATTTTTTGCACGAAAGATCATTCAGCTGTTGTTGAGGGAAGAAAAAGACCTAACTGTATTCTTTGAAAATAAAGGTACAGAAAAAACAACTGAAGCTGAGAACTGAAACCTGGCTGCTCACTGAAGACCAGGTTCAGCAAGGCACTTAACTGCTGTAATACAGCATTTAACTTTTAGCCTTCAGACTTCTCAAGCAGCTGTGTTACAGGTAGTATTTCCCTGAGCCGCAGTTTGGATACCTAAAGGTACATCAGTATTGCCAAGTGACAGGTGTATATGGAGCGGGATTGAGAATGGGACTCATCCCTTGCTCGGGTCACAGCTTAATTGTTAGCCCTCGTCACAGATGGGCTTTGGACCTCTCCACCTGTCTCTCCATGCAATGCACTTTTGGCAGGATAGACACTGCCTCCAGAGACCTGCATGAAGATACCTGCCTTGCTGTGGTCCCCTCCCTTCTTTCACTGCTAAGCAGAGTATGGTCTAAGCACTATGAAGCCTCCGGTCTCGCTTCAAAACACACAACATTATATTTAGCTTCCTTTTACTCCCATTGCCTGCACAACTGACTCCTATTATTCTGAACACTTTGAGCTGAAAAAAGCCACACGAAATAATAATTGTGTATTTTAGTCACTCAGGCACTAAGTGGAACCCAGAGGAGATGTAGTGCCAACACAATGTGGCAGTATGGGATGTGGCCAGCTTGGAGCAGAAGGTGCGAGCAGTAAGCAAAGTGAACGGAAGCCAGCAGGCACAGCAATTCATTTAGGCTTCTATTTTATGTCACCAGTGTAGCATATTCTGAAATCAAGTTCTGCAACATCCAGCTTGATCAGCAAGGATCTGCTTGTGTTAGTCTTTGTCAGAAGATGACGTAGATAAGTCAGATGCTGATATAAATAATATGACAGAGGCTTCTGTAGAAACCTTCTCCATCTGCTTTTTGCTTGGGCTCACCTCTTGGCTTCTCCTCTTAAAAAAAGCATATTACTTCACTCTAAAATAAGCAGAGCACCTTTCTTTCTTGTAAAATGCTGTTAATAATGCCACCATTTTGTGTGGGAAATATTATGATATTCAGAAAAGATATGAGACACCTGGGTCCTGCTCATTCTTTTTGAGTGGTTGGAAGTTATCCTGGCTACTTCACAGTGGACTGGGATAGGAAGTTCTGTTAAAGCAGTTCTGTAATGTGACAAGAATTCAAGATTCACAGAGCCTGTGTCAATTATACTCTAACTGGCCTTTAGGGTCCTGTCCTAGCAGATCTGAGACATGATCTGGATCTCTGGCAGAGTAAGGCATGATAGCTGGTTTCCTCTCAGACTGCACTTGTTATAAAATAAGGCTCACATAAATATTGATGATATTTGTTTTATATAAAGACAATATAAGAAAGGTAATATATAATACAAAGACAGGGACTGTCTTCTGCCTTTTAGATATGCTTTTCAAGAATTAGATTGACAGGAAGTTTCTGTGTAAGATCAAGATCTTATAGGTATATGTCAGCACAAGTACCAAAGTGGATTTGGGAAGGTGTGGATGGGAGAACAAGTGGATTCCAGCTGAATTTAGGGGCCAACTAGGTGCTGATGACTTGGTGTTGACGAGACTACTGGAACTGGGAAGAAGCATAACTTTAAGCATGAAAGGAACCTAGCTGATAAAACTATCAGTACTCACAGAGAGAAATAATCTATGGCTTTAAGCAGCAATTTCAATGTAAATTTGAAGATTCTGTTGTTGACTGTAAATATACGTATTCTGCTTACTTCCTTCTTTGGTGCTAGTCTTTTTGTAAAAATTGACCTGTTCTAGGTTTGGAGGTCTACAGCAGTTGGATAAATACTCTAAAAAGTAGTTCTAAGCAGTGAAAATAGTAAAATCTACCTTCTTCTGAATTTGGATTTTCTGCTGTTCAATAAGGTGAAAGTTTCCCCTTGTGCTTTTCCTAACCAGGGAGTCATTCATAACATCATTTTCAACGTGGATTCTTTGATATCTGTGAGGAACTGACCTCATGTTTCACCCTTTTCCACAATAAAGGCAATAATAGAGCCCCTCTCCTTTCCCTCAGCTGTCTATTTAAAAAGAAAAAACATGCAGGATCTTAACGTACTGAGAACTGAAGTGCTCAGTCAAATTTGATTGAAAGTGGCTGACGGTTCAAAAGCTATTGGAAAAGGATGGATAAATATACCTTCACACATACCATCAGTGTTGTGCTAGTAAAGTGCATTTCCCTGGGAAACGAAGGCAAAAATCCCTTCTGAGCATATTCAGAAGCATGTGCTATATCTCATAACAGAAGTATTTTCATGTAAAAATGTCCTGTGTAAAGAGTACGTTTTCTAAAAATCAACGATTTAACATCAAAAAGGGAGAAACAAATTCCAGAAAAAGAAAAGAAACACAATTTTAGTACAATCCTGATAATACAAATGACATCAATCAGTTCAGCCTGTACCACTGTAGTGCAGTTAGAGCCATGCTTTCAGCACAAGTTACCATGATTATGGAAAAACAGTTTAATCCCTTCAAATTCATATCAGTAGTGTTGCATTTATTCATAAACCAACAGGTTGAGTGAAAGGAGTGCCATTGCTTTGCAATCTCCTGTCCAGGAGTTTTGAAATCACTGAGGAGCCTGCAGCCCTTTGTCATTGCTCTAGATTGTCACTCCAGCATGAGAAACTTGTGCTCCACTGCACCGTGACAAGATGCTAATTAATGTGAGTAGTACCCAGTGTGCACTTTTAATCCAAGTTAGAAACTCTGGCATGAAAGCGTATATTTTACTAGTACATATGACTTTTAAAGTCTGAGATTAGACAATTAAATACAGAAGAGAAGTTCACCATTTGCCGACATGTGCCACACAGATATGTAAATTGAAATGCATTAGACTGTTGTCTGTAATGCTTTTTGTCACTTGAAATGTTGAAAGCATACAAAAAAAATTAAAAACCCCAAACAAACCCTGTCTGATCTCTTTATGAATTTGTCTCAGAAGATGGAAGGGCATTTTTGTCTGAAAACAGAATGATATCCCTTTGTCATGGTGCAGTTCTGAATAAATTTATAGAAACCGCCAAGATTATCCTGGATTTACTGTGCTTTAATAAAGAGGAGATTTTAATCCAGTGCCGGTGTGACTGACAGTTCTAGCTTACACAGGAAGAGTGAGGAGTCTCCTCAGGATCCTCCATGTTAGGATCAGTCAGTTACTACCCAGCTGATTCCCTGGATGTTTTTCCTTCGCTTTCCAGTAGATTTTGTGTGGGAGGGCTGGGGAGGCAAGCACTGCTATGAGTAAGGGAGTGTTGATTTTTGCATTCCTGAAAGTCGCTGCTGTGCTAAATGAAGATAATTGGCAGGAATCGATTAGTCTTATAGGAGGGTGTTATTAAGGGTTGAGCTCTTTTCACAAATTGCCCCTTCTGCACTTACTGCTTGAGAGGCATAATCTCAGCCATCCCGAAATTCACAGAACAGGAGATTGATTTCCTCCTTTTTCTTTTTCTTTCCCTGCCTTAAACTCTGCAGGTCAGTCCCACCCCAGGGTGCATCCGGGCGTTAATGAAGATGTTGTACTGCCCTTACTGCAGAGGACTTCCCACTGTGAAACCTTGCAACAACTATTGCCTCAATGTAATGAAGGGCTGCCTAGCAAATCAGGCTGATTTGGATACTGAGTGGAATCTGTTCATAGGTAAGAAGAGTTTAAATATTAGTGAAAGGAAACTCTGGTAATAGCAAATCTCCACAGGGTTCTGTGAGGTTAGAAGACACCGTTGGTCTATATTGGGAATGAAGCAACTGCAGATGCAGCTCACTTTCTAATTGAACTTCATGGCTTGCAGTGAGAAATGACTGCTCCCCCTGCCCTAAGCGAGTCACGTTTCACATTTCATATTTCCAAAGGAATGGTGTGGTGTTACAGCTCCTGAGTTGAATTATTACATGCTATGTGAAATGTTGAGAAAGATTTGGTTGAGGATTTGATAACAAGCTTAACATGGCAGAAATAGTATGTATTACAACTGAAAACTAGGCTCTTGCAAGCTGAGACGGTAATAACATTGTATAACATCCAGCCAACATAAATCACAACAGCTGCTGCTCTTAATTCTGGTAGTATATAGGAAAAAAGCTTCAAAAGTTACATACATGAGAAATTATTAATTCCTTGTTCTTGCTTAAAATATGCTAATGTCTCCCTTCCAGTGTACTGAATAGAAAGTACCAAACATGCAACCCAAGGTTAGAATGGAGCGCAGAATATGTATTTAAGAAAAACTGCTCCTACGGTTTTATTCACATCATTCTTCACTCAAATAAACTAAGAATAAACCAAGAAAGAAATCTCCCTTAAAGAGTCATTCAGATATCCTGTAGCAAAACAAAAAAACCCGAAAAAACCAACCAATTAAAAAAAAGCCCAAAACCCGCAACCCTAAACAAAAAAAAACCCTCCCAGAAGAATAACATAGAAAAAGAAATAGTAGTTTCATGTTGCTTTTGGTGATAGGACAGGATGACAGTTAGGGCTGATGATAATATGGAAGGAATGGAAACAGCTAGTTACCCTAGACTCTAATGAGCATCATAGTCTAGACTGGATTTCAGAAAAAATAAATGCAGCTGGAAAAAATGGGATAAAACTTTATTGCAGCTGAAGAAAGGAAATTTATTTTCTATTTTTGGAAAGATAAAACATAAGCAATCTCATTCTGCTTAATTTCAAACCCCACTGACCAATGTGACTTTGAAAATTTGACTCATTCATGGATTTTTGCTTTACTCAGCAGTGCAAGATGGATAGGGAGAAGAAAACAGGATGAAAAATGAATCAGAGTATGAAAAGTGAAAACGAGCATTGAGCGTGCTATAAAAATAGCATGCAAACAACAATATTAGACAAATGATGCAGATACACTTGCCTTCCCAGTCCCTTGTACTGGTTAAAGGAGTTGACATCAGAAGCAGTGCTGTATGGAGGGATACCCGTGGGATTACTGGAGTGAAAAGGAGAATCTGGTCGTCATCAGAAAGCTAAGTAGGAGCTGATGGGAAGACAATGCTAACCTGTTAAAGACATTGCATAAACTACTTTCTCCGTCACTGAAGAATAAGCAAGTGCTGAAATGTCACTAATTCAGATTTTTTAAAAAAAGTAGGCTTTTAGAAAAAAAACCCCTCAAACATTTGAACAAAAATAAAAAACAGAGTTTTTATTAAGGCAAGCACCTGTTTAAATCAAAAGCTGGAAGTTAAGGTTTGCGGTGTTAAGAGAAGATTTCCTTTTCTGGTGCTTTAAATTCAGTGAGAGTGCTGGGCATGGTGAGACTTGTTGGAAAGTGTGGAAATGCTTACAGATTCAGACTTTCAGGGTGTTTGCTGCAAAGCCCTTGTCTTCGTCAATGTCTCTCTGGTTTGATTGTTCTTGCCCCCAGAAAATAAAAACTGCATGAAAGCTTGTACGTTATGTTAAAACATAGTGCTAATTTATTAAATATCATGTCGGGCAGGCTGCTATGGAATTATCCCTGCAGGTCAGTGATGACAAGGCAGTATACAGTACAAATACATCAAATCATATCTCCTCTTTCTTCTAACTATAAAACTTCCCCTCTGTAACTTTATGGGGAAGAAAATAGAGGAGATACAGAGATTTTCATGTGTTTGGAAAAGGTATTCTGTTTTATCCCATTTTTCAGGCCTCTGACAGCTTTGCTGAAGATGAGGGTCCTTCCTTTATGAAAGATTGAAATGAGGCAAGTTGTCTCTGTCTCTGACAGCTGTCAGAGGCTTTCTAATAACACATGCAATTCCCTTAGTGGTAAACACAACAAAACTTCTACTCACTGAATTAAAACGAACAGGAGCATTTTACAGCACCGCTGAGCTATGAAAGATTGGAAATTATGCATGAGCAGTTTTTATCCCCGTTCCAATACTAGGAACCATGCACTAGCAAAAAAAAAAAAAAGAAAAAAAAGATAATTTTGTGCATTAACAGCCTCTGCCTAGGCAGGAATCCCAAATGTTAGTGCATATTCATACACAGGATAGTTTCGCTTAGCTCATAATCTGTGCATTGCAAAATAGTTTTGCTTAGTTCATAGTCTGTGCATTTCAAGGTTGTTTTGACAGAAGTTGGTACTAGGAGAAAACTCTCAGATATGTTTGTCAGTAACTGAGTAAATCCTGTAGTTTGGACTGCACGTCCTGATATTGTTCTGCAGTTACGGCAATAGTCCAGCAACAGCCAAGATCTGCTTGTGAGGAGGAACGGAGGGAAGTAAATGGGCTGTTTGACAACAGGATGTGCTGCATGTTTCACCTAGTTTATAAATATAGAAGTCAGGACTGAAATCACGTATATATAGCACTAATAAATCTTGCCTCTACTTTCAAAGCTAGGGAGACTGGGACAACTTCCCCTAAACATCTGGTGCTTTCCAAGATTTTATAGACTGTGAAAATTGGTAAGAGGTGAAACAGCTGCAGCAGCATGACACATGGCTTATTATATATTTCCTGGTTTTGTCATCTTAAGGTCTGTGTCATTTTGTGTAACGTTTCATTATAGGCTTTTTGTATTTTGTTGCCTGTATTATTGCACAATAAAAGCCAAATGTAGCACATCTCATTCTAGCAGATCATCTGCAACTCAGAATTTTGCCTGGGAAAGGAAGACAGTCTTTAATATCGTATTATAATTATAAAACTGTAATGAAAAAATGCTCCTTCCAGGTATCTATATAAAATATTTAAGAGGTATTTAAAAGTAAACCCACCACACTGACTTTGAAAATGTGTATTTTGCAAAACTTGCTTCTGATGTTTTGCCTGTTAGTTACCCATCATAATCTCCTTTGCACCCGTCTTAAGCAAAGTTAGCAAATGCAAGATAAAAAGCATGAGCAGAGGAGCTCTACTGCTGAGGAAGGAGATTGCCTCAGGGAGGAGCTGACTGATTCTGTGGAGTGGGGAAAAGGGGATTTTCTCTGTCTCATGGTCCAACAGATATAGTCAAAATTATGCTTCTCTCCATGGAGCTATGCCAATTAACAGCAATAAGAATCAGAGATCCCACTGTTCATTCTGTCACAGAAACACAGAAGAGATGGATAAAATTATTCCCACTTACAAAAATTTAAAGCCCCTATATCTTAGGGAATGACATTCAATTTTAGCAATACTGTTACTCCTCTTTCTCTTACTAACCTGTATTTAAGTCCCTGTTCCTATCTTGAGATTCTTTGACTTCCCTTAACCTTAGCTTTCCCTATAATTGGTCATTTATTTCCCTTCAACTGCTCTTTTTCTCAAGCAAGAATGTCAGCTGAGGAATGAGCCCACCTCAGTGGACACCACACTTTCTCTTGGTATCCTCATTCAGCTTCAGAATCAACAGCCATAAAAAGACTATTTCCATGGAAGCAAGTGCATCTTGTTCTGACAGCTGCCTTAATCACAGGTTCAGGATGGCAAAGGGGCCATAACACATTTGTTTTTTGGAGGATTTCTTTCACAATTAGCATTAGAGTTAAGTTTCTTCTGTCTTGAGACAAAAACATGGATGACACTAAACGTGAAAGTCTAGCAAGATTGTGAGCCAAATACAGCAATCCTTACATAAGCAATTCAGCACAACAGAAGAGTAAAAATGCAGGTAGTTGTTTTAATCACAGCAATTACTGTATCTGAGCTTTTTTTTTTTTTTTTTGAAAATCTAAAGTAATTGATAAATTCTTTGTTGCTGTAGTTAGTGACAAAGTGTAATGCCTGTGTAGTAGCGTATCAAACGCAATCCGTGGAGGTTTGACACTGCATGGCTATTTATAGTAGCAGAAATTACAAGTCCTTTTTTTTTTTCCCCCCCCTACAAATTATTCAGTGATAAATCAGACTCACCTTGACCCTACCCCCATGTTTTAGTAGGCAGGAGATTGTGGAAAACACTTCAGAAGTTGTGCAGTAACAGAGATTGCATCCCTGTCTGTGAAAAGGAGCCAAGAGTTCCTGTCCACAGCCATCCTTGTGCTTAGAGTGGAGAGCAAGTGGCTTTGCTGTGAGTGTATTCGATATTTGCAAGCTCTGTAGTGTAGTAAGGCAGATCAGCAGGTACTGTGTTCACGCTGCAGGATTCAAGGCCTGCAAAGCTGAGAGCCAGACACCTCTTGCTGCCATTATCCTGCCAGGCTTCACCAGAGGAGAAAATCATATCGGCAAGGCTTCAGCGAAAGCTTCTCCTTCCAGTGTTAAAATTATTTCACTTATTGTCATTACAACGGCTCTGCATTACTATTTAACTTTCTCCTTGTTGTGCTTTAAGAGTCCCTTTTTTCTTCCCATCAGTATGACTCAGACATTTACCTTAGGAGTTCTCCTGAGGCAGAGCATACCATACAGTCTCACTTAGAGCAACTAGATCATTTTCAGAAAAACTACCCAACCAAACCTTAGCTACTTACTCCTAGTGAAAGTTTTAATGATGAAAATATGCAACCAGTTTTATTTACTGCTTACAAAAGTCCTCAGGTCTCTGTGCTTTCTCTGTTCCATGTGCGAGCACAAGGATAAACATCTTTCTTTTAATGCTTCAAGAGACCACCCTGATTTGACCTTTTTAATGGCTTATTACAAGATAACTGTGTCTTCAAGATCCACTTTGGTTCATATAAAAATCAGTCTATAATTGTAATGGTAATCCTTTACTATTTTCTCATGATATTTATGAGGTCTCAAAGCAACCTTCTCTCCTCCAGGCTGAACGGCCCCAACTTACTCACCTGTCCTTGTAGGGAAGGCGCTCCAGTCTTACAAACTTCGTGGCCCTCTGGATTTGCTCCAACCATTCCATGTCCTTATGTTGGGGACACCAGACAGAGCTGGATGCAGCACTCCAGATGGGATCTCAGAAGAGGAGAGTGAAGGGGCAGAATTGCCTCCCTCTCCCTGCTGCTTTTAATGCAGCCTGGGGTTCCACTAGTTCTCTGGGCTGTGAGCACACACTGCTGGCTCATGCCGAGATTTTCATCAGCCAGCACACCCAAGGCCTTCTCTGCAGGGCTGCTCTCAATCACCTCTCCACTCAGCCCGTAGGCATGTCTGGGACTGCCGCAATCCAGGTGCAGAATCTGGCACTTGGCCTTGCTAAATTTCATGAGGTTCACGCAGACCCACCTCTCAAGCTTGTCAAGGCCCCTCTGAACCCCCGGATGGCACACCCCTTCCCTCCAGCATGGTGACCACACCACACTGGTGAGAGCTTGGCATTGTCACACACAACAAGCTTGGTGTCATCAGCAAACTTGCTGAGGGTGCAGACTCAATCTCACCATCCCTGTCACCAACAAAGAAATCAAACAGTATCGGCCCCAGTAGTGACCCCTGAGGGACACCACTCCTCCCTGGGCTCCACGTGGACAAAGAGGTACTGACCACAACTCTGCATGCGGCCATACAGCCAGTTCTTTTTCCACCAAGTGGTCCATCCATCAGATCCATGTCTCTCCAATCTGGAGACAAGGATGTCATGCAGGACAGTGTCAAACCCTTTGCATGAGTCCAGGTAGACGATGTCTGTTGATCTGCTCTATCCACCAACGCTGTAGCCTCGTCATAGAAGGCTGCCAATTCAGGCATGATTTCCCCTTCATAAAGCAATACTGGATGTCACCAGTTCCCTCTTTGTTTTCCATGTGTTTTAGCATAGTTTCCAGGAGAATCTGCTCCATCTTTCCCTTTATTTATCTTTGCATAGTACAGAGCAAAGGCTTGCAGTCTGTCGTGGCACTCAGTAAGCAGAAGTCTTGCTCTGGTTTAATCATGGTAAGTAAGAGCTAAATCAGGGGTTTTAGCAACCTCAGTTACCTGGAACTCAAATATCTTCTCTCTACCACCCTCCTCCTTAATCATTATATGAAAGTATGCTGTACTATTTTTTATATGTTAGCCTTTCACAAAGACTCTGTGAGAAAAAATAAGTTCTATTATTTCCTCCATGGAGAAGCACTGCTAAAGATTCCTGCAGCCCTGGGGTGCCATTACTACAAATTCAGAGTTTCTGGTAGAAATTCATCAATTTTAGTTTGATGAGCATAGAATGGACATTGTATACAAATACTAAAATTTTGTAATTTGCATCTTGTGCTGATATGAAAAGTGATAGTGTTCATAGTCAAGGCAGCCTAAAACTCCAACCCTGAATAGAAAGCCTTATTTTCAGTAATTGTATGCTTAGAAAAGATTTAAAAATTTAGGCTAAAATCATCTTTTCTTGCTTTCTTCCCAAGCCAAAGTTATCATGATGCCTCAAGTGAATCTGTCTTTGCCAACCATCAGAATGAAAATAGGGAAAATTTTCTTAACTTAATGCTTTTCATCTTTTCTACATATTTCATAAAACAACTTTAGTGCCTCCAGAGTTTGAAGAAGCAATAGTTTCTTTAAGTCTCTTGTCTGTATGGACTATAGTAGCTATTATTATACACCAGTATCTATTCCCTTAGTTGAAGTGTCAGTTTGGTGGATGGCTCCAAGGGTGTGGAGCCACATTGTGATTATATACGAAAAAATGGAATCCCCAGTTCAGAATGATTTTTCCCTACTTTAGCTTATTTTTACAAAAGAAAAGGAAAATCAGTAGAGCACTCTGATATGTGAGACAACTGCAAATCTGGTTGCTCAGAGGTTGAGAACAAGATTTGCAGACGTAAATCTAATGTTGTTTATGAGAAAACCTTTAGTGTTCCTCAGGCCCATCAGTCTCCATAATGCATAGGTTATCGCCGCGTGGGTGGCTGGTGGAGGAGCTGCTGCTTGTTCCAGAGGGGTCCTTGGCGAGGACCCCCCCGGCGGTGCCCCTTGGCACAGCTGCTGGCTTGCTCTCTCTCACCCGTGCGGTGGAAGCTCGCAGCCACTCTCACACGGGGCTGGCTTGCCCAGGTGCAACCAGAGGAGAGAGGCGGCCTCCGTATGGGTTTCCCATGGGTTTATTCCAAGGGATCCAGGGACAAAAGGGCCCAGTGACAAAAGCAGAGAACTTCCTCTCGTGACAAACTTATAAAGGGGTCCAGGAGGGGGCGGGGTGATACAACAGCAACCAATGGGGGGAAGGAGAGGGAGGAGCAGGGAGCTGAATTACATCCTTATAGGGGATCTACCTAGGATCAGGAGGTTTGATAGAAGAAGCCATTCTCACAGAACTAAGGGGGGATCTTTAAACCTTGGAGTCAGTCCACCAGCGGGTCAATGCTGTACCTGGGCCTTCTGGCCCTCCAGCTACCACAGCCTTTGGTTCAGTCGCTACAACAATAGGTGGAAATGTGAAGGAATTTGCAGTGCTATTAAAAACACAGATTTAACACCTGTTAACAATTATGTCAGTTCAGGTTAAAGATATGTAATTGTACAAATGAAAAGTGAGCTCAACAATGTCTAATTAAAAGATTACAGTATTATAATTTTTTAATTCTCTGATAAGGAGTAACCTCCATGATCCCGTATTTTCCTCTTGCTTTCCAGAAATAGTAGACTCACTGCCTGCAATTTAAATACGATACCAAGATCTGATGTCTTAGAGTATATAGGAGCACCCCTGAAATAAAGGGGACATCACCATTCAGTATGGTAATGTGCAGAAGAGGGGAACTGTATTTGTTATTTCCCACTGCTTTTCTTACCTCAGAAATATAAAGGATAGGCAACTTGGGCATGTAATTCCTCAGATGGAAATGAATTCAGCCTGAGAGAAGCTCTCTGAAGTTGTGGAACTGCCAGCAGAATGCAAATAGCACCAGCACTTGCCTGCTGCTTAAACTCTACTTACTCTGCCAAATCTCAGTGCTCCCCTTGGGGCAATATAGATTCTTACAAGCAACTCACAGCATCCATTGCCCTGTATATTTGCTTTAGGATGTGGCACTGAAGAAGGAGGTTCCCTCCTGTAGGACTATAGGGATTGTGCTCCTGTTACTGGATCAAAAGAGCTGGGACTCATCTGGCCTGGTCTTGCCAGTGACACCACTGACAACTTGTTATTTAGGGGCGGATCCTGGAAGGGTGCTAATGGCTTCACTCAGAGTGGCTCTTGAAGACTGCAGCTCCTAAAGAGGGACTGTGGATTTCTGAAAATGCAAATGTTTAGTTGAATGATAGCAGCAGACTTCTTGGGACCATGAGCTTTGATGTGTCTTGTGGAAGTCACATATGGTGATTAACTGTGCCATTCTCTTTAAGGCTTAAAAGATATTAGTGCATGTGAAACACATCACCCATCATCATGTCATATGACAGCTACAAATACAGGGTCAAATGCAGCCATTCTAGAATTCTGCCTTTGGCATGCGAACACAGTTCTCTTGAACTGTATTATTTCTCCATTCGCAGGAAAAAGCTTCTCAAAACTTGAAGTGATACGAGAGTTACATACTCAGCATTTTTAGCAGGCCCTATGTTGACTGCAGCACTTAGATACTACAGCCTCTTTTGAAAATAGCAAGACTGATCAGCATTGTCAAAAAGTTTAAAAGATTTTATAATGAAACCATTGGACCCAAATGATTACTTTTTAGATCCATTTTCTTTCCTTATCTCCAACTCCTTCATATTATTTCACATCAAAGGGAGATGTCTGCCTAGCACACATGAGCACAGCTTGGAAGTTGCAGAGAATAGCAAATTTCTCTCTGTTTATATTCAGGGGAAGTGCTGGGGAAGCTGTTTTGCCACTGCCCTTAAAATGCTATGAATTAACCCAGGGATGTTACATAAGATATCTCTAGAAACAGGAAATATGTTCATTATTTATTGCTCAAACACTGTGTGGTTCTGGGACCATTATTTTGTACTTTTCCAAGTCTATAGCTATGCCTTCTCAAAGGACTTCTTCCTTCCAGGAGCACAGAAAACAGTGCTGCTATTTCTGTCCTGGGTTACCATGTGTATTAGCACCTCAAAAGAGTTTTCTCTTCAGTGGAGGATTTGATGTCTCAATTAATTGCATTTATGTAGGGCTGAGTCCCTGTTTACCTGTTGGGATATCCCTCAGGCACTTCACTGTGCTGATCTCCTGTTTCACAGTAAAGGGACCACCTGGAAAGTATTGTGCCTCTTACCTGATCTGGTCTCCCTTCTGGTTTAGAGGATCTGGGGCAGGAGGCATCTCTGGCATACAACTGTGAATGAAGCATACACCCAAGCTAGAGAACTTGGCCATGCTTTTATAGCTCAGTTGCCTGAAAGAGCTACTTCCATGCAGGTGTGCTTTTTTTTTTAAGGATTACAAATCCAAATGAAAAACATGTGATTTTCATTTTACAATCCCAAGCAGGTGGGATTAAATATCATTTTAGTTGCTTGTACTTACTACTTCGGCTGTGCTTGATTGAGGCAATGCTGTATTACACTGGGAAGGGTGAAAATGATGTTATTTCTAAAAACATATCTTCAGTTAAATCATCATTTGACTTGGTCAGTATTGATAAACTTGAGATAATCTGAATTCTAAGTTTGTCAAACACCCCTATTTTTAAAGGAAAAAATAATTGTGGGATAATTAGAATGTTGCCCAGAGGAGTACTGACAGTTTTATTTCAACTTCAGTTGAAATAAAATTTGTCTCTCTGTCCATTTTTCTGCATTTCGTTTCTGCATGTATTCCACTGCATTTAGAACCATATGTCTGAGGAAAGTATTTGTTGCACCATGACACCATTTTATACATTTAAAGTATTTTGTCTTGGAATCTGCATCCATTTTAAAAAACTGCATAAATAAGGAACAGTTTTCATATGCTGAAAACAAACTTGAAACTATGTAATATCTTGAATGATGTGTGTTTTTTCTGATAAATTTATTTACTATTTCAGATTCTCTAAACTTCATATTAGAAACGAATGTCAAATTATGTTCTTCATTATTCAGGCAAATGTAACGGAGAGAGAAATGTAACTCAGAGCAGAGTTGTTCTACAAGTAACTATCAAAACACTTGGTTACATCTGAAAATACTTTGCTGAGTTTATTATACAATAAATCAATAAAAGGTGATCCCTTACCACAATGATGTCAAAGCAAAACTGACATCGATTTGCTTTGTATTACAATTTTTGAGCCATTGCTTGATGAGGGCTAATCTGTTTATGATAATGTCTTAGGTAGCATATTATCTGTTTAGAATCACAGATTTCTTTTTGAAATACAGAAACAAAGTAGTGTTGGCAACCAGCCTTAATTTCTCCTTACAAATAAACCCTAATGCTGCAAATGAACAATACACACACACACACATACACAAAGTGATTTTTGATTGTAACCAATCTGCCAGATTCCATTAATGAGAAATTTTGGGGTTTCTTAGTATCAGTTCCTTATGCTTTTTTAGTTCTTGAATTTCAGAGGAGGTTTCAGTTTTATGTTTCTTGAAGATTAAAAATCAACCCCAAACTCAGTAAAAGAGTTCCAATGTGTAGACAGTCTCAGTCTGAATCATTGAATTTTCTTTATTTTTTGACTGCTTATTCAGGTCTTTTTTGAGCTATATAAATATTATCCTATGCTGCCAAAAGCTCCAGACCTTATTAGCAATATGGCAAAACCTGCTCAGATGTATAATCCTGTATGAATATTACATATTATAATATATATGCATCCTATCTATATTACATATGTTCCTTAATGTAAACAAAATGTTCTTATTTTTTTTCTAATGAAGCCACACAGGTATACAAGGGCATACATTACACTCAGTCAGTTTACTTGTTTTGGAAAGACTTGTTCA
Source organism: Mohoua ochrocephala (assembly GCA_013398855.1). NCBI lineage: Eukaryota > Metazoa > Chordata > Aves > Passeriformes > Acanthizidae > Mohoua > Mohoua ochrocephala. Next base: position 98,397 of record VZTA01018831.1, read on the forward strand.
AGATAAGCTAATAGAAGAAGGTGAAGAGTGTTTGGCTGAGCTATAAATTTCTCATAACTTGGCAAAGAGACTGTGATAAAGATCCCCAGCCAGTAGTCCATATCAATGCCAGATTTAGTGGAGCAAAAATTTAAAACCACTACAGAGATTAGAATTTTAGTAAAACAAAAGATTCAGGAAGTAATTATTTCTTTCTGATAAGGGTCCTATGGATTCCTTTCTTGTAAAGAAAGTTTTTTCAGAAGCAGGAAATGCTAGGAAGAACATAGTTTTTTTTCCCCCTCCATTCTCTCTGCCTTATCAACAGAAGATTTTACCATTTCTATAGTCAAGAGAACTAGTTTGATGCAGAGTGCTATGACAGAGCTGGTATGGCCCAAATTCATTGAGCATTTTTGCAAGAGTGGAATCTGAAAGTGTTCTGATGCATTTGGGAAATTTCGATGTGTTTAGAAAGTAATATGAAAAACTCTGCTCTTGTATTTCTTATTTCTCTGTGTTACTCAGTGTCACCTGCCCTGTAATATAACATTCAACATCCCTTAATGTCATTTATATTGCAAGTTAACCTATGGGAGTTTAAATTCCCATAACATGTATTTTTCATTTAGCCACCAGAACTCACCTTCGTAATATCAGACTTCAGTTTGCAGCAGCAAAGAGCCTTTTCATCTGTCTTGTCTTGTTAACTCGTAAAATACATACAACCATGAAGGAGAAAATAGCAGCTTGAAAAATAAAGAACGCATTTTTGGTTCTGCTGGATATTTGTTGCTGACCTCAGAAGAGAGTCCAATTTTTCAACTAAGCAATGCATCTCACTGTAATGTTATGAAATGAGATGAAGGTCAGTCTTCGTTCTCAGTGCACAGGTTAGAACAGCATCTTGCACTTAATTCAACTGTAGAATAAGATGAAAACCATCACTAAAACAAATGATGGACTGTGGAGAATGGACAGTGCCAAAAAGACAAGAAGTTATCCTGAGCATGAGACAATAAAACATAGAGCATGTTTCTAACACAAGTTTGTAACTTGGATTTCATAGATGAAATGATACAAAAGGTCTTCCAGTAGATTCAGCTCTTTTAATAAAACACGTAGGATCACACCCACTGGCCTTTAGTTATACTTCAGCTTCCTTATTTTTATATGTTGGTGAAAAGAAGGAAATAAACAGGATATAGACTGTCTCTACTGTAGGAACAGGAGTGACAGTTCTGGCCACACACAGCTATAGTTTGTGATTTGTGTTTCATTTGTACACTCATAAGGAGGAGTTTATGTATTTCTTATGCCAAACTAAAAATTAATCCCTGAATATTTTGTCAGTTGAAATTTTGCCGATATCTGCAGTGCTGACAACAGACTTTAAATCAGGTTCTCCTCTTTGTACTGCATTTACTATTTGGTTATCTTTCCATAACAATTATAAAATGAAATATTTGTGTTTCCTTTTTACTTTTTCCTGGGAGATTTTCTGTCAGGAAAATACTTCCATGGGAGTAATGAGAGATGGCTGCTCCAAGTTACAGTGATGGCTAAAACCGCATTTCAGTAATACAGAAATATTGTATTCCACATATCAATGACTGCTATTCTCATTTTAGCATGTTGACTGCACCCAGATAAATCACTTCTAAAGTATTAGACAGTTTTGAGGCATCTCATAATATTTAGTTTGATTGTCTTCTCCATATACGATTAATATATTCTTCCAGTATCTTTCAGTCTTTCATTGATATAAGTGCATATTTGGTGGTTTGGTTTTTTTCAAACGCAGCTACTAGAAATATACATATAGAGCCTAGTTGTCTGGCTGATGTGTGTTTTGAAGAGTGCAAATATAAATTAATATTTTAAAAATTAAAAAGAAGCAAAATTATGGTGATACGCAAGTCATTTTAAGAAGCCTATGAAATTTCCATTGCGATCAAACTTTTCTATAAAAGCATTAAAAGTATAATAATTTTGTAATAAAAGTGTTATAAATTACTCAGGTTGAAATCAGGAAGGGCAGCGTGGCAGAACTTTAACTGATGCAAATAATTTGCTAATGGAAATACGTCAGTGAAAAATACATGAAGACTTCTATTGAATGTATCTCTAAAGAAATAATTCTGAAATTACTTCATTTTGTCAAGCTACTTGTTACTGAGAGATGAGGAAAGCAAGTACTTATTTTTCTTTCTGTAAAAGAACCTCCAAGCTCCTCATCAAGTCTGTGAGTTCCAAGATGTGGAAGATTTCTCTCCCCTTACAAAAAGATATTTGATAGTTAGAATATCTAGTTATATAGGCCATGAAGTCTAAAGCAGAATTCCTGAATAAAGTCCAAAGCATAGGGTAAGGGTAGCCTTGTATAATGTTTCTAGTTGGATTCACATTTGTTTGGCAGTATTAAACCCAAGCATAAGTCCAGACAAAGTTGACGTGGTGACACTTCTCTTCCAATCTGCCTTGTTGCTTATCCAAGCAGAACAGGCCACAGGGCCCAGCCAACAGACAGCAACTCTTTACAGGGGGAGAAACCATCACATCAATGTAACTTGGACTCTTCGGAGAACAAACATCTCAGAGGGAAACAACAGGTTACTAACAGCTTTTTCCAAAGTATTTGGCAATGAATTGTATTTTTCTTTTATCTTCGTTTTGTTTTCTTGTTTTATTTGGTCCAAATGGTGATATAGTCCAAATTGTGTAGTCATGGGACGTTCTAGGGCTCTGTAAGTGACAAGAATGCAGTCCTTTCCAGCTGATGCCAGTATAAGCAGTTTCAGTGGCGTTTGTGGGGGTTTTTCCCAGTTTTGTTTACCTCTTAGTTTTTTAGTGATCTAAATAAATATGCAAAGCATGTTGCACACAGGATTCTTGTAGTAAAACTTAATCAGCATTGTAGGAAATGTGTTTCTATTTGCCACAATTCACACAATTCGTCGCTTGTTTTTCGAAAAACATTCTATTTCGTTGTCACTTTCACCTCTGTGGGCTTCTGAAACGAATGTTTAAACTGAAAAACATTGCATTTGTTATGCATGAAATTAAAAAGCATTTATGAGGAAGGGTAATACATCTTTCAGCTTTTAAGCTGGTCACAAAACTTGTGTGTTATCAGAAGTCTTTTTTGATCAAATTTTTGAACGCTTCTCCATAAATCTGCACTCAACTTTGAGAGATCTGAGAACACCATACAAAATAAATAGTTCCATCTAAAATGAGTCTTCATTTATCTCGTGTGTTATTTTGGTATTCCAGCTCAGTTTATTTGCTGACATCTTTTTTTTGGAAACTGACTCTCAATATATCCTATGCATATGTGCTCAGCTGTTATAAAAGAGATGGAAGACACTCAGGTCTCTGACTTACTGTGTTTCAGGAGAGGATTTTTTGAGTGGAAGAGGGTAGATTTTCTGAAAAAGTTCCCTCCAGTTCAGAGTATTTCTCAGGATAGACTGAAAGACCTTTAGGCATAAAAGTATTATTCCAAGCATCGAAGATCCCTAATACGAATATGAAAAAACTAATTCGCTTTTCCTGTAGACCAAATTGCTTTTCAATCCTTGTAAAAATATAAAGTGTAAAATAAAAAGTAAAAATGGTATTGAATTAGTAGTTACTGGATGTGCAGTCTCTGCTTTTCATTACTTTATACTGAAATTCTATTGAAATTAATAGAATAAATAACTATTATACTGCTATAGAACACCTTGCAGAACAGTTAGGATTCAAGGCAAATAGGTTAGTTATGAAATATCAATATTTTCAATGGAAAGTGGGTAGCTATTGAAATTCCTTCATTTGAGTCTGAATTCCATAGCTATTCAAAACTTTGGCTATCTATCAGATTCCTCTAATTTAAACAGATACAGAAAAGATGGGAAAAGTCTTTTGTTTGATTTCTATTGGGTGACTGAACATTTCTCTGAAGCATTTAAACAAGCTCACCAAATTCAAACCTCATTCAAGAAAAAAATAGGGGAATTTAGATAATGTATATGAAAGGTAAGAGAAAAGCTGCAGAGTTGTACTATTCCACCTTATGTACATGGATGTGTTTAATTTATACTTCTTGTTTAGTGAATGAAAGGGTATGAGCACTGAATGAGCTCCCAGAAGTGTGTTACAAAACATTTTAACTAACAAAATTTAAAAATGTTAAAATGTTCTTATGTTAAAAAGCTGTATTTAAGCAGAGGCAGCAAGCTGATGCTTGAAGAATAGCAGCTGTAGTTTGTTTATTTGGGGGAAATGGAGCAAATGCCTTCATAAGTTTTAGAGAAGTGCCAAGAATATGAATGGGCGCCATCCCAACCAAAACATCTTTCTACAAAACTATTGTTTGAAAGAAAGAATGAATGAATACTGCAAGTACTATGTGTCTCCTTTTAGTGAGTTAGAGAATTACAGATGGATTTAAAAAAAAGGCCTTTAGGAATCATAGTTTTTTCTTTAATTGACCGTAGGCCAGTAGAACAACAGAATTTATCCTGTTTTTCTGATGTGTAAACTAGAACATTTTCACAGTATTCATGGAGTCATCTGGATGATCAGACAGAGCACTTGGATTAACACCAAATATTTTCTAACTCTTGCAACAAATTGTGGGGTGAATTGCTGTCATTTGAGAGTGTCATGGTGACCCACACATCCCTTCCCACTATTTGAATATAAAATGGAAGATTGTTTGCCTAGTGAGAATTGCACCTTGTTTTATCAACACATGTCAGTTCCCAAAACAGCTTGCTGGAATAGAGGTGTTTGCATGGGTTGAAAATTCAGGCCACATCAAAAAAAGCTTTATTGCTAAAAGAACAGTAAACACAGATATCAGTAGGATGCTTTGCCACATGTTTTTACTGCAATTAAGGTGCAACTTGAGTTTTATCTGGTTTAGGTCGTGGAATCTGGTTTACATACTAATTACAATATAAAATGGTAGCACAGATTTGAGCCTAGGCTTGCTATCTGTGTTTCCCTGAGCTCCCAAGTGGGTCCTGTAACCTTAGTTCACTGACAGCCCAGCCACATCTGTTATCTGAAGAGCTGGAGTAGATATTTCCAGGCAGAATACCATTTTCCCTCTTGCTACAGAGACTGACTTTTTTAAGGAAGGAAACACTGCAAAAAGAGATTTTGAATAACAATCTTAATCCATTTGATTTCCAATGTGTACAATTCCTGCAGGTATAAACCTGAAAAGAGATTAATTATCACAGTTTAGGGCTTATGTTCTGATAAACTGCTACTAAGGAGTCTCAAAATTCCCAGAATGATTCAGACTCTGTCTCTACATCGCTGGCTTTCAATCTGAAAAGGTTTGTTCAATTCCCATTTTTTAAGGCCATAATTTTTAGATTTCAATGTGCACTCAGAGAAGTTCATGACTATCTGAACTTTCTACTCACTGTGGATAATTTTGTCCTTAGGAAGCTCTCACCTGAGACACCCGAATTACTTTTTTGCTCTGCAGAAACTCACTGTGTACACGGTATCTGTAGCAGTGATCCAAAAAAGCATAAGAAGCAAACAATACAGATCTCATGGGCTCTGAGCAGCTGCTGGCCAATGAAGATTGCACCCAAGCACTGGAGTAGATGTGCATTTTCACATGCTTTTTATGCAAAGTTCCGAATGTTGCCTGAAGTGTGGCTTCATTATTAGCTGACCTAATGATGCTGCTTCAGAAAACAGTGGTGGCAGGCAGCCTTTCCTGCACTTTTCTGTGTTCCAGTCCCAGCACTGGAGGCCACACAGCTGATCTCTATGAAAACGATTTTCATTTTCTTTTCTACTTTTTCAATGAGTGTGCTTAGCTGAGTTTGTTCTCTGGTTTGTCTCACTCTGTGACCCCATAGATTCTGGCACCATGGCAAGAGAGGGGATGTGTGGTGAGCTAGGAGACATCAAAAAATAATAAAACAACACCTTAAGATACTCTGTGTTCTCAATTCTTTGCATTAATTATCCTCATTTATAACCAAAACTCCCCTAGATTTTTACTTTGAAACTTTTAATCCTTTTTAGTCACAATAGCCAGACCCTCGTCAGAGATTCACTGGGATGAGGTGTAGTCATAGCCCAGACACCTTCTAACAACCGAGCTCCCTCAGAGGAGACAAGAAGAGCCTGAAAGCCTCCACCTGTGTGTCCTGCTGGGTGAAGGAACAAGGATCTGCCACTGCAGTTACTACTGTCTCGTATGGGAGGGGCGATTGGGGCTGGTGCCATGTTTTCTCCTCAACATATGGTCTGGCACGGAGTGGGAAGGTGAGACAGAAAACACTTCTGGTCCTGTGAAGGCAGTGTGTGAGCAAGCTACATTTGGGAATCGCTATCTGGTCATGCTTTCACCCATCCTGCTTAAGCCAGCTGAGGCAGTCCCCAGATGGCAGCCAGCTGTGTGTTTGTACCACTGTGCCATCACTGGTGCCCTGATCTTGAGATCCTCCGCACACACAAACAGCACTGCCAACACAGAGCAGGCAGCATGGTGGGAATTAGCTGGTGGGAGGAGAGTGTCAGGGAGAGAAAAAGAGCTCCCCGGGCCAGTGATGTCAATTGAAATATCAGCCAGGTAATCTGTGATTTAAGAGATTAGTTTATTGCTAAAGAGAGATGAAACTATGGGCAGCTGCCGTGAGCAGGTCAGTCACATTTCTGTCCTGGCCATGGGTTTCTGCCGTGCCTTTTCCAGCAGCAATGGGGCAGCCAGCCTGGGGAGAGCTGGCTGGGACCAGGACCTACAGGAAGCTAACCCAGCCACAAAACTAGGATAGGCTTTCAACTGGGATAGGCCTCAGCTACCTGAAGTAACTCATATGCCACTATATCCACTTATGGCAGAAATAAATAATTCAGGACAAGAAGTGGAATGCTAATTTCATCTTCATCAGTAGATCTTTAGGTATATTTTGAAGTAGCATCCCTAAGGTGAAGGGTCCTGAGAAGGCTGAGCCAGTCTAAGAGCTGGAAGCTGCTGAAATCAGAGAACTCGTTCCCAGCCGTGTGTTCCTTCTGCTGCCGTTCTGCTGACCTGCTTCTCAAGCTTTCTTCAGCCTACTAACCTGGTAGAAAATGAATCATGAGGGGAAAGGTTGTTTGAAATTCTCAGCCAGATTAGTGAGCAGCCTCCACTCAAGGAGTGGACAACTCAAGTAGAAATGCAAATCCTAACTTTACATGAGATGACTGAGGTCGCAATTTCTGAAAACGTGCCTTGTCATTTATTTCTTCTCCATCCCTTTGACTTCATGTGGCTGCCTATTTGCACTGATTCCTTTGCACTCACTTTGATGCTGATAGGATGTTTTTCTGAACAGGACCACTGCCCAAGCATAAAATAATCCTGCCACCCACTTTCTCTTTTGTTTCTATTTCTTTTTTTTTTTTTTTAATCAATTTTGTTTTCAGTGTGTTCATTGAATCGTCTTGGCTTATTGCCACCTTGGATCACCATCCAATGCATGGTAGAGCCAAAATAAAAGCTGTGGGTGCTCACAGCAGGGAAGGCAGATGAGGTGTGGGGTAAGAGAGTAGGATGTCCTTCTATCCTTTTAATACTACCAGGTAGTAAAAGCTCTTACCTGTTGCTCCATCTTAGGGGTTTGCTTTTAGTCCTTCATTAGATTATATGCAGCACAATGGTGAAAAAACATGCTTCTCCTTGAAGAAAATAAACTGTCAAATACTTTAAATGTTTGCTATATATACCACTTCATTATTCTAGTTTTCATTATTGTTAGATAACTAGTTCAAAAGTTTCCTTTTAAAAAAGGAGAAAATCAGATATGTATGAATTTCTGCCTTTGCATTTCTGTCATTTGTATTGTTTCATGCTCTAGTATGAAGAAACTGTGATTTTGTTTTATTTTAATTTTCAAGTGCTCTCATAAAAGACTTCTCACTGTACAGAAAGATCCAAATATGATGTGTACTACATCCTCCAACATGTTACAGATAAAAATATTTTAGAGACTTTAATCAAAATGTCTTCAAGGCCTAACTATGTTTATGAACTGGAAATAATTAAGAAATAGGTAGCAAAAAGAGCAATTAAAATAATGGAAAAGGATACAAAATAAAGTTTTCTTGTGGGATTCAGAACAGTGGGCTGCTAAGCAGGGATATGTAGGAAAGCTGACAGAGAGGGCAAAATCTCTCTTTAAGAAGGCTCCTGCAGGAATAACAGTAACAAAATGAAAGAAAAAAGTAGCGGAGAACAAGAAGGTATTAGACAAGGAATGGTGAAATATGATGCACAATCAAAGTCTGTGTGGTTCCTTGCAGTAAATGTGTCAGTTTATTACACAAGGTCAGCTTTAATCTGGATACTGAAATTAATGCCATTTTTAATACATTTTCATTTCATTGTATCCATGAAAAAATAGCAAAGTAGTTGTGAATACGGGTCAACAGTGCAGAAAGCTCTGAGAAATGCAGCTTCAGCCCATCTCAGAACTACAGACAGTCCTTTTTCCTTGTGCTTTTGTGGTGTTTTAGTAAGGAATTCAGAACCCTAATAGCAGGTTTGGATAATCGGTGCTGACAGCAAAACTGAGTGAAGGCATTGCTAAAGGAGCTGAAAATGGAAACTATAATTAAATGCCCAAGAAGAAAAGGTTATTACTTAGAAAGAAGTCTTCTCCATCTTCCATATTATTACTATTTTGGGTAATGAAATGTTATTTCCTCATAGCTATGCTTTAAACAACTGGATTGCTCTTTGCATAGATGTTAGGGACAACTAGAACACCATGACAAGAGTCTGTGCACATGAGGAAATACCATTTTTGATGAAACTTACCCAAGAAGGATAAAGCACAATTTCTTGTCCAAGTAGACAATGTGCACTCCTGAGTAGTTACATTAACAGTCTCTTCAGAGATGGCTAAGCAGGAAATGGGGATTTCCCACGTTCTGTAGGAATGACCTAGACTGTATCGATGTCTTTTTTCCCCCCCTACTATTAGCATATTTTCTCTTTACTTTTTAAAGCCACGATTTAGGCCTGATTTTTAATAAGAAAAATTTTAGCATTTCAAGGTTTCATTAAGCTATACACTCTCTTTAAAAGCTTTTTGTATAACTGGTATGTTGCTACAGCCTTTTAAATCGTTGTAATATCACATTACATTAACTACAGAGAGCTGCCCAAATAGATATTTTAGTTTACAGAGTGTTCCATGTCACCTCCTAAATAAACATGAGGTTTTCTGTTACCAGAATGTTCAACTGTAACACAGTTCTGAGATAAGAGTGAGCACAAGGAGGACTGTAATTACAGCAATTATGGAAAAGTAATTTACTAGTTGTGTAAACTGAACAGCTTTGAAAGAGAGTGGATCGACCATGAAAAGAAGTTCAATACTGAAAATAAATATTTTGGGATCTCTGAAATGGTTGTAATGTGGGTAAGCAAACTGTAAACATTTTGCCTAAAGTGATATATTTTCATTTTAAAGGCTCTTATAAATATAACTTTGTGTTTTTATAAAAAGACTTAAAGATGTCAGAATTATGCATAGATATGCAGATCTGTCATTTCCCATCTGGTATATACTCAGAGCTTACTAAAGAAACAAATAAATACAGCTGAATTGACATGTCTTTGGGGAAAAAGAACGAAACCCAAACTTTTACACTTTGAAACAGGTAAAACGATCATTAATTTAAAAGGAAATTGATAGGTTAATGCCAAAGGATGCAATAATGAATAGAGTTATCTAGAGAGAAATTTGATCAAAAAATGTCTCCCAAAATGTAGATGGCGTCTTAAACTACATGTAGACGGTTCAGAAGCCAAGTTGACGTGTAAACAATTATGTTCTAGCCCGAGAATATTCAAACTTAGTTTTTCAATGCTTGGTCAAGAGAACAACAGGGCTTTGTCAGCTGTTCTGAAGACTCCACAAAATGGGGTTAAGGAAAGCAAGACCATGTACCCCATATGAAATTTCTTAACAGTTTTGTCCCTTCACCAAATGTCTTACACAAACTTTAAAGAGTATATTAATAGAAGGATGAAAACAATCTGCTACCTGAAGTTTTTATCAAATCAGGCCCATTTTTGCAGTGGCAAGAGCTAGGGCCATGCTGTGGGTAGCTGTGCTCTGCAGCCCACCTCTGTACGCTGCCTCCTACCAAGGTGCCAGAATGCATCTTTGTGCCTTCATCCTTCCTATGAAAGTCACATGTTAGGGAGGAGACCTTTACATTTTCAGTCCGTCCCAGACGGAGATGGTGCACAGGCTGGATACATTCCCAAAGCCTGAGGGGCTCTCCAGAATCTCATGTTTAAGCAATATTCTTGCAGTGAAAATTTAGATTTAGATCTCGCTTGCCTGTCAAGCCAGAGCAGCTCAAAACCTAATGTAATTGATTGGATAATAATAGTAATATTTCTTTGATCTGATTCCCGAGAATGGATGTCCTGACTATCAGTTATTACCTGCACTTTGCGATATTACATTCACATTTGTCTCTGAATAATAGCATCCATTACAAGCACTGGCCATATTCTGCAGTCACATTAAACCACATGGCAATTGTATGTTCCATTACTTTGTAGTAAGTCACAGCATTTAATTGCATTATCACAATACTGAGTCATTACAAGCAAGTCAGGAGCAAGTAACAAGGCCTGAATAAGGATTTATAGTCATTCAGGCTTTGAGGACTGTTACATAAGAAACTGTCACTTATGCTGTGCAGGGAGAAAGTTAAGACTTCTGTCTATGAGTTAAATGCTTGAAAACTAAAGGGCCGGGCCAAAACCATTATAGAAAATAAACTGCTTCTGTAACAACCCTGCTGCTGTAAATGCTTCTTTTTATATGAAGCATTTGACTTAAATGGATTGCAGTTACTCTTGACAGTATGAAAGAAGGTACCCTAAAACATTTTTAAAAGCTCTTGTATTCCACCTTTAAAGCTTTGGTGTATTAACTTGGCAGAAAATGGCTTATAAGAAAACCTTACTTATATGAATGACAAAGCTGAAGAGGTCTGGGTGCTAGGGAAAGAATACATCACTTTGTCAGTGGGAAAGAACACAGGGACCAGTGGGGGCTCATAAAATGAAGAAAGAGGATGCAAAAGGATAAAATACCATAACCCTAGGTCTTTTATTTTGTAACTTGTCTAGAATTTTTCACTCCTGTTTATAACGCATGCTTTTTAATATAGTGAAGCTGTGAAAAAAGGAAAAGTAAAAAGGTTACCTATTTGTACCTTGCCAACAATTCTCATTCAATACATCCGATTTCTTAATTGCTTCTTTCTGTAGCAATAGGTGTGGAAGTATCAAGCAGGGCTCTGCAGAAATCTAGCAGATATTTGTATGCAGTACTGAGAGATCCTACTTAATGAGATCTGCAATATAATGTTGTTGGATTTAAGTGTTTAGCTTTAACTGGAATTAAATTCTATACCATAGAAGGTAAAAATGAGCTTATAAAATGTATAGGTTAACTCAAAGCATTTATGATTATCTCAGAATGGAGATTCTTGTATTGTCTTTAATGTATTTGTGTCTTATTTAGATTATTTGCTTTGAACTAACTTCATTCAAATAAAAATCTACTCTACTACAATAATAGTTTTCTAATTAAACTTAAATAAACATATACACCAGGAAGATAAGCCCAGCTCTATAGTAGAAATAATCTTATGCTTTTATAAAAATGCATAAACATAAACAAATCTTCTTGCGTATCCCAAAATTTTATTATTATGTTCGGAATACCCTCCCTAAGTACTATGTACTTTGGGAGTAAGTAAATATTTGAATTTTTTCCAGATGTCTGGGGCTCAACAGGCCAAAGGTATCCATAATAAAATAGAACTTGAATTTCTCTTGAAGAACCTGAAAAACAATCCCATTATTGGCAGCCTCTTCTAATGTTTAACGAGTTTTTTATTAATAGGTCCCTGTGATGGAAGCAAGTGAAAAGGAATGCTATCTGTTGCTTTTGTAGACAATGTTTTTGCGTAAAATTCTGATGTATTTTAAGTCAACTGAAAAATAAGACACAAGTTCTTGCAGTGGAAAATTAGAAAATATTTTCATTTTCTATTTGTTCTTTAAACGGGAGACTTATTCTGTAAAATCTTATTAAAGGAATCACTAAAATAAAGGTAATTTTCATGTTTAATTTGTTGTAGAAAGCACAAAGAGTAATATGCCTTTGTATCATTTTCCATTTGACTTTTTCCAAAACATTTATTTTCTTAACAATGCTGAAGTGTATGTACCAAAAATTGCAGGAAGCTGTTGCAAGGTTAGTTTGAGGGTGACTAAACAAACATTCATTTGTAGGATAAATTATAAGGAATAAATTGAGTCAGGTTATTAGGAGGCATATATGAAGGTGAAAAAATTCTGATGAGGATTAGAAAGGTATAAAGTTGATGAGATGGAAAAATGCAGAATGCTCTGGTAAATGCTAGCAGGCAGGGATGAGGACAGACTGCGAATGTTGCTGTAAAGTGAAAGAAATACAGTCTGATATGGATAATAGGAGAAAAACAGAAATCAAAAGCAAACATTTTAGCTTAGTGTTGAATAACTTGTCACCATGATGAACAAATCTTTGAAAGAGTAGCTGTGATTCTGAAGGTCACAGTTCATCTGGGATAAAGAAACTCACTGCTTTGTTTGGAATTAACTCTGATTATTTCTGTCTTTCGTAGGCTGGACAGGTTACTTCAGCTCTTTCTCCCAGACAGATTTTTTTAAGGGCCAGAAGTCTGCTACTTTCTTTTCACATAGGAAAGTCTACCAAATGACAACCTCCAAGCAGCCTGGGAGGCAGGTCAGAGCTCTTTATGGCTCTGAGGATGAGGAGGGGACAGTGCTGCAAGCCCAGGTTGCCTCCCATCCCAGTGTTAGCAAGTAAGTCACACACCTGTAGATGGAAGGGATTTCCAGTCCAGCAATGTAGACCATACAGGGTAGGACACATGAAAAACTCAAAATGTGGATGAGATTAAGGCTTTTACAGAATTTGTGGATAACCTAAGTAAGAAAGTCCATCTGTATACTGAAAACACGAGCAGATTAAATAACGTGAGGGGGACGATACCCAGGTGATGCAGTAAAGAGGCAAATTAGAGGCAGAATAGTATTTCTAAACTATTTATACAGTGAAAGCATTGGGGGAAAGATTGTGCTTTCTAATGCATTTATGAATTATCTTCCTTGTCATCGAATTATCTGCTTGTGGAATAAAATTTTTACAAAAAAATGAATAATAAGAACATCAGCATTTACAAGATGATTAAAGCACTCCAGAGGCATATAAACAATCAGCCAAAAGCCTTTCTTTCTACAGAGTCAAAGTAGAAAATTTGAATATTGGAAACTCACGGTGGTTGAAAAGAAATTTCTTATACATTTCAGACTTGGTCAAGTTCATAAGAGTCACAAGCAGTTTCCTCAAGGGCTTATTCTCTCTAATGGAATTTTACTGAAGATTGATTACACTACCTTAATAATTAGAAGGTCTTAATAAGCGGTTTACCTTTGATAAATAGAATTGTTAGAAACTACCGTACTCTTGTAGTAAGCTAATAAGGTTGAAGTGTCAAGTTTTAGAATGCATTTTAATCTTGGTGTTACATGGTAATTAAAGGTAATTAATAATCCAGAAATAATCACTAGCGAAAACTTCAATCCCTTTTCCTTGTTTAAGAAATTCTTTACAGGGGCTAGATGATGAAAAGACAGTTTCCCTCATTTTTAATCAGCCTGTGGGGGGGAAAAAATGGGCAATAAGACTATGACCAAGGGCTCAACACAGAAAGCTCTCTGGAGTAGCAGGGTGTGCAGGGAGACGCAGAGGCAGTAGGGCCACGGGCTGAATCCACACACTTCCACATTCCAGAGCTGTGGTGCCATGAACCACCTCCACTTCTACAATGTGGCTGGGCTGCTGCCTCCTGGGCTGGGTGAAACACCATCCCTGATGTGCAGACTGCGCGGCAGACTCTCAGCTTCTTCCTAAGGCGATACATCTGCCTTTCTAGGAAGGACTCTGAGCCACCTTTTTTGCCCAGGATTGATCGTGTAAAATCACTGCAAAAGGAAACAGAGAAATGCTGCTCAGTACTCCAGGATTACCCGCATATCTACAGAGTTTGGGTTTTAGGGGGTACGTGAACTCTTCTGCAAGAACTATCCCATTTAATGCACAGGCAGCCCTCAAGACACTCCCACGGAACATGATGCGGAAAGGAGATGAATTTGGCCTTGGTCCTGGTCTTGGCTTTGCTTCTGTACACCTCCATAGGTGCACACAGAGAGGCATTACTGCAACAGCTGCAGCTTTATCAAAAGTATAAATGGAGGCTGGGTTTGGGGAAGGGGGATAAAATTGGAGCCTAGAACTTGATTCTTCAGAGGGTACCCACTCCTTAATCAACCCTATACCTCTTTGACTACTAGTAACAATGTATTTTCAGGCATGCTCCCACTCAAAGATCATAACCCGAGGTATCAAATAATTTTGAATAGGTAGAAGAAAATATTCATCATCCTGTAGCAGTGTGAAATAAAAGTAGTCCCCTTCCTCACAGCCACACCAGGTCTCTTGTGCAGTTCATAAAGCAGGTAGTCACCTTTTGCAGTAATACAATATGTCTTAAATATTGAGTGAAAAAAGAATCCATTGCAGGGTAATTAAATATGCTAATTCCCCTCAGTGTCCCAAAGGGATTGATTATGACTCTTAAGTGGGCAAATTTCATTTGCTTTATTTAAAAGCAGATGCAGTATAATCAATGCTAAATTTCCTGATTAACCATAAAAGCCCTGTTTGAATAAGTGATCCCTGGCATTTTAATAGGTTTCGAAATAACTACAGTGTGTAAGCAGGGTTTATTAATACCATAAGACTGGAAGCATAGTGTGATATGGGTAGAAATGGTTCCTGTTTTGTAAAAATGTTAATATCGTGTGTAGATGACCTTGCACCTCCTTTCACATATATTTTAGCTCAGGCAGCAAGTGAAATTTAAAGCCTAACTGCAAATAACAGTGTGGCAGAATAAGTAATTTCGATTTGTGAGGAATCAAAGTAGGATTTTATGTCATTATGAACATGGATATATAATTACACATCTTAAAAGCTAAACTGTGCAACAAAGATAAGGTAGCGAACATAAAAAGAACTAGACAGCATTATAGTTTCACTAAATATGTGCACTAAATATGTGCATAGTGTAACCCAGGCAAAGAGTTCCCTAAATCTTTGGGATTTGTGGGCAAGCAAGGCAACTCACTTTGCAGGTGGAGAGTCACATAAAAGCAGTTTCAATAACAACATTTTATTTTAAAAGCTTGCTAGATTTTTTTCTTTAATGTTGCTGTGATATACTCTGGGTGGCATGACTGAAATATAACAGGGCACGTTGCTGTAAAAGTTGTTTTGCCACTTGTTTGGGATGACCTACATAACTCACAAGTGACGTAGTGGCAGTAAAACCTTTATGGCTCTCTGCACGATTACTGATTCCAGCCGTATGTTGATACTTGCACTTGTGTGCACTGTAAAGCACGGGCCTTGCATAACCTTAATAAGACAAATGTCGGTGGAACTTAACAATGGCGGCAAACTTCACCAACATAAAATCTGCAAACTCTAGTTTCACAGTATCAAGTCAGCTGGAAGAGTAGCTGAGTACAAATAGCTAAGATCAGTCTGGCCCTTGCGTGGAGTCAAATCTTTAGGTAGACTATCTTAAGCATTTAATCTGCTCTTGCTTCTCCTACAAACCTTTATGCCATTGCAGATAGATTACGTATTTTAAAATAAAATATTTCAAATGTTAGCAGTCCTGTTTCCATTCTCACAGCAAAACTGATCCCAGGAAGATGAGGCATTAGAAGTGCTGACCTAGAGCTTGGCTTATGGAAATGCTAAGGAGCAAGGATCTTTCATTCTCCATCCTTGCCACAGAAGACTGCGGGAAGAAAACTTGCCTTCCCTAGAAAGTGAATCTGTGGTGGGGAAGAACACATGCAGCGCCGTCTTGTCCATCACAGTACTCCACACCCTCATTTACCACGAGACACATTTGAGAATTGGATGGAATTATTTTTATTTTTTTATAATCCAAGTATGTTAGTTCATTGCAACTGAAATGTTTTCTGGGAAGATGAAATTTTGCTTTAAACTGTACCAGTTTAAGAACCGTGTGTTCCGTTAGGAGCGCTTACATCAGATATGAGGGACTGAACTGAAGTCCATTATTTGTAGAGGCACTTAATAACATAAACGTTTTTTTCTTTTTCTTTCTTGGTGAAAAGTGACATGAAGTTTCAGGAAAAACCCAATATGGTGTGATTAAACTTTTGAAGTCATTAAATTTTACACATGATGAGGAATTGATTTTCTATGCATTTCCAGTTATCTCTCCTAAATTGTCCCAGGAGGAACTGATTAGTAAGGGTAGGGTTTTCACTATGAGGAATTTCCTTGCCAGTATTATGATGATGAATGTCCTTATGAGTGGATGCATCTTTAATTAAAAGTAAATACGTGAGGAAAATAGCCATTTCTGGAGCACTTAAAATGGCTTGTTTCAACATTTGTGTGTTTATACCATAAAGCATCTTAGCTAGTGCTGTCACTTGTTACTCAGTACATACTTAATGAGACAGGCAATCAGAGGAATGTAGCAGCAGCAATATGCTTCATCAAGGTAATCAAGAAAAGTTAAGGAAAAGAAATCTGACTAGATTAATTGTGCATCTGTTAACACACCACAGTTCCGAAGACTCTATGCCTTTTATCTTGTATAAATATTGGTTGAAGAGCATGTATCATTACTAAAGGGAAAACAGACACAGCTGATTTGGAAACCTGGAGAGCAACAGTGACCAAGACTACAGCTAGGGTCTTGTATTGGCCTTTCAGCATTTTTGATTTAAGCATGTGGTTGCATTAGGGATCTTTGCTGTCCTACTGGCTCAGTCTTAGTTATTTAGACCATAAGATTTCAAGGCCAGCATGTAATCTAAGTAGAATGTGCCCAACCATGCCACAAACTCATTTATTTCTTCTTCTGCTGACATGCTAATGTATTACTAGTGAAAATCATGTTTTTCAAGAAAATTAAAACAGTAAGGAACCGATAAAGTCGGTCTTCTGGCTTTATGATTTTGTGCACCCTGGTATTGCATCTTTGGTCTGTGGCATATCTCAGGTTCGGTGGGATGTCACACAAATAGGTTTAATGGAAAATAATGCCGTATCAGAAGTAAAGAATTGCTGTATTTCCTAACTGTAGTTGGATCAGAAATAATAGTACAATGATTTAGTGCATGCCTTAATCTTAGGCACAGAGTTTTTCTTTTCAGAAAAGTTATGGAAATACTTTTCATAAAATGGATGCTGGCATGCCTCCTCTTTCCTATTTACTACTTGATATCATTCCTTTTAAGCTGAGGTGCTGTGGTGGGTTAACCTCGACCAGCAGCCAGACCCCCGCTCAGACTCTTTCTCACTCCCCCTCCTTGTCAAGACTGAAGAGATGTGATGCAAAAGTTCATGGGTCAAGATAACAATAAGGAAATTGCTTACCAATTACCATCATGGGCAAAACTTGAATGTGAAAATTTAATTTAATTTACTGACAAATAAAACAGATTTGAATAGAAAGAATCAAAGAGAAACATTGAAACAACACATTTCTTTCCCCCTTTCCCACATTCAGCTTCACTCCAAACTCCTCTATTCCCCATGAGCAGCACAGGAGGAGTGGGAAGGGGCTATGGGCTAAAGGTTTTGATCTCTGCCTGTACCTCCCTCTCATGTGTTTTACCTGCTCCAGTGTGTGATCTTCATGAGCTGCAGCCCTTCAAGAAAAAGCCTGCTCCAGTGTGGGTTCCCCAGGGGCTGCAGGGGACGTTGCTCCAATGCCTGGAGCACATTCTTCCTGTTCCCATTCTCCTTCTCTGGCCTTGGCCTCTGCAGAGCTGTTTCTCCCTCTGTTTTTCCCTTTGCTCGTCCGGCATTTTTAGCCTTCCTTAAATCTGCTTTGCCCGAGGTTCAACCATCATAGCTGAGGGGTTCAGCTGTGTCCTGCAGTGGGCTGGTTGGAGACAGCTGTGTCTGGCATGGGGCAGCCCCTGGACACTTCCCACAGAAGCCACCCCTGTCACCACCACCGGTACAACCTCAACACCTACAGGCAATGTAGATATAAAGCTGATGAGTCTATTTTAGCATGCAGTTTTCCTAAATGTTCTGTATAATCAATGGAGACAGATGGGCATCTCTGAGGGGTAATTCAAGTCTTGGGGAATCACACACCAGAGGTGTGCATGTCTCTCCTCTTTTTCTATAATACTGCAATCATTTCTTTTAAATTGAACAAAGTTGATCTCCAGAGCAGTGTACACAGCACCTTCTGAGATCTATTTTTCCCTTGTACATATTCAATGAAACCAAAAAACAAAGAATTATAGACATTGAACTAGTTGATACAAATATACCACCAAGCTACCTTAATCAAACATAATTATATCTTCTTCTTTGCTTTAAATTTGCCTAAAGATGCAATAAAATAAAAGCATGTGTGCGATGGAGGGCATTTTTAATACTAGCAGGGATGGCAAGTGGGCTGTAAAAAAAACATACAATAGTTTTCAAAGCACTGAACCAGATTAGCATGGATTAACACATTTGTTTGAAAACCCATGGCAGGGACTATTATAAGTGCTTGTTACATCACCCCTTATTACATTGCTTATTTTTTCAGCTGTACAAAGTAAGCATTGCACAAAAATAAAAACACTTTGTTGCATGTTTCAGTTTCCCACAAAAGGAAACTGTTAAACAAGATGAGGAGGTCTTTCAGTCTGCAATGCTGAAAATATAATGGTGGCATGTCCATAGTTTACAGTCCAGGTGCTTTTTAATGAGCACACTATGGAATGCTTTTGTGGTTGAACAGAAGAGAGTTTGTATTCACTTTTTGTCTTCTTCTTAGAAAAATAAGCAACTAAATATAAAAAGCATAAAGGATGTTGAGAAAGTTACAAAATTAGAAGTATCAAGCTGCTTGTCATCAGAATGTAAATTATTCATACCATCTGAATTTTCCCACCATTTTTCATCACAAACTTTTTTCCGAAGGAGAGTCTCATGCTGTTCAGAGTGTGGGAGCCAATATGACCAGTGACAGCCTACGGCAGCCCTGCTTCATTTGCTTTAGCAGTTGAAAAAGGTCCAATATAAAACTCAGTAAGTAATTTAAAGGAAAGAAACTCTTTGAGTAGGTGTGCTAAGTATGTTAATGTTGCAATAATTGCACTAATTCACAGATTTTGGTGCATCAGAGGTGTTCTGATAGGATTTAACCAAACAAGTTCAAATGCAGTCACTATATGTTCATGTAATAGCAGTAATTTGCATTCAGTAAAGTTGTGTCCAGGCAAATAATCCCAGCAAAAAGCATGGCCTGATGCTGAATGAATATTAATATCTAGCATCCAGATATTAATGACCTCAGGGTCCCAGATAAAGAGGCACTAAACTGACAGAAAGCTAAAACAGCAAATAAAAAATTAAGGGTTTGTTCTAGGTTGATCCCTTCTAAAGTGTTTCTTTCTATCCCAGTAACTTTATCTGTCTTTTCCCTGTGAAAGGTGCCAGAACAGTGAATCAAGTTTCTAATTTAAAGAAGATTCAGCACCCATGGTTTTGTGGTGAATACAGATTTTGATCTCAATTTCACCAAGGTCTTTTTTCCCATTCAGCTCTGGAAGCTCACTGAAAATTTTCATTTATCTGCAGGTGATAATTTCCCCATCATCCTGTCCAGAAATTATATAAACCAACATTTTTTACACATTTCCACATTGTGTCCTCAGACCCCAGGTACTTATTTTGATATCTCCACAGTTTCACAACCGAAATAAAGAGCACACACAAATTCAGCTCACTTTACTAAGACGTAAGGTATTGACTGTATGTTTTCAAAAAGCACCAGGATCAATTCATAGAAGAAAACTGATGGTGATTAAGTTAAAAAACCCATCACTTCTGTGTCAGGAAGTTTCAGAGTCAGATGTCACTCAAGACTGAAATATTCTCCAGAAAATATTATGATGTTTACAAAGACAATGTATTTATATCACTACAGGCTTCTCCTGTCCTCACAGACTGTCCCGTTGGCTCCCCAAGGTCAGACAGGATGCGAGCTTACAGTCTGATCTGGTTTGAACATCCTTCTGTTCATCACATTTGAAAGAAATGTATCATGTCAGAACACATGCCTGGCAGTCAGGTGGTCCTAAATTACAACCCTTCATTTACTGCTGAGCCCATATGTTGCCCACAAAAGACTTTGCCTCTGTTCCTCCAGCTGTGAAATGCATAATGTCATATTGGAGATGAAATGATTGGTCGCAAGCTTCCAGGTTCTTGAGTGATGGGCTGAAAAACTTGTAAAGACTGACTTATCATTTCACAAAAATATTAAACCACTTCCTGAGGGAGTATCTTGAGCAATATCCATTGTGCACATTATGTGAAACAGGCCTACTTTAGGAAAAATAATGTGTGAGTATGGCATTAAAAGTGGTCATACCACATGTGCACAGGGGGCAGCAGTAGATTTAAAGTTTTATGTGTGACTTTAACTATGACATTTCCTGCTTTTCAAGTTTTTTGCCTTTGCAGATTTAATACTTTATAACATATTCCTCCAAAAGCAGTAAATTAACAGAGAACTATGCCTTTAGAGAGTTGCAGAGAGATTTTAGAATCAACACATATAAATGCAGGGAGAAAAACCATTTTTTTCAAGCGTGGTAGCGTAGGTCAGTACATCACACTTAGGCCAGTGGCATACTTTCATTTATCCTTCTCAGCCTTTTGTGTGACAGCTACAAATATATCTTATGTCCTGCAGATGCTTGATGCTACCTCCTGAATAAGGAAGGAAATGTAAAATTAAATGACGGTGTAAGCAAAACTTATGCCAGGCTGTTTTCTCTGGCAACATAGACCTGAGCAGTAAACAAATATCTTTCTAGCAAGGTCACAAAACTGGCCTTTACGTTTAAAACTAAGCAAGTGTTTTGTTAGATCATCCTACTCTTTTCTTTAAGCAGAGCTTCTCCAACTGACTTGTCTTCCTTCCTTTGGAAAGTCGTAAACGCTGCTTTCCAGTGCTGCCCATGTCTCATACCTCCTTTGCATCACTACTAGTGCTCCATTTGCTATCCTATCCAGAACGGTCGCTTTCTCTCTCTTTTTTTTCCCCACCTCTTCACTTTCCTTACAGGTGTTCTACAACAGCCTCCATTTGCACCTTTCATGTCTGTAAAATGTGTAAAATTAATTTCAAATGCAGTTCTGGAAAGGACCATTGGGTCTTTTTGGAACCAGTCTCCTAATCTCTGGCAAACGTTTCCTGTCACAGTCGCAGAAATTAAGAGCATTGTCCAAGCTAAGTTCTTGGACTGTCTCGGTATGGAAAAACTGAAGAACCAAAAGCTTTTTGGTAGAAAATTCCTCCTATCCTTTCTCTGTCTGTAAAATACTCATGGGTTTCCAAGTCACGCACTTGGAATAGGTTTCTAATATTTAGTTGCTTAAATGCAAACATTGTGATAGACCTGTACCTTAATGAAGGTGGGTCCAAAGACTATTTTCTTTGGTTGCAAACATCTGTATAATGACATCACAGATTAAAATAGGTGTTTGTTACCATGCATTAATCCACTTCCAACTGGAAAAAAAGTTTTACTATTGGGGGAGGGAGCCCTGATGCTTCTAGGTTTTCTGAAAGCAAACCATGTTTCTTAACTTAGAAAAGGGACTAGTATGCCAAGCACTACTTTCCTCAAAGCAACTTGTAGCTGTGACCATGCACATTATTTTGAAGTGCCAGTAGTCATAAATGTTTTTGTATTGCTGGGAAAAGCAGGAGTACTGGCAACAACAAAAGTGTATTTTGACAAACTGTTGAAATCAAAATCAAAGCTCTGGTAACATCTGGTGCTTCATGACTGTCAACTAGTTCTTGCTCAGGACCTCCTGCCAACATGGAGAACCTTGTTTAAAAGTACAGGCCAAAATTTTAAAAAGTGCTGCAATGTTTATAGAGTTCCTAGTAACATGAGACCACCTCAGAACACCAGAAACTGTAATACTTATTTTTCCAGTAGGAATAAAATAATTCTAGCACCAAGAATTGGACTAAAGGGAACAGAGCTCTTAGGTTACTATAATTGCAACACAGTGTAGCTTTGGCAACACTTCACTTTCCCCTGATCCCCTTTCTTTAGTTATAATACATATGTATCCTTTCACCTGTAAATTAATCCTTTTCAAAGGCATATTGTTAGCACTCCATTAATTCTTCCCAGTAGGGCTTTTATTTAATGCAGAAATGCCCATTTTAATTTTTAAAAAGTGAGTTCAGAGATCCAGTATTGCCAGTTGTAAATGGTTTGTCAAACTGAACCTGAACTTATAATTTCCTTTTACTGTTCTCAAGTTGAAGGAGTTTTAATTGTATTTATTTTGCTGTTAGAGTCCTAAAATTTACAGATCAAATGCATTTGAAAAAAAGAGATATGCCTTGAGAAATTTTTTGATTCCATTTAGAATAGTGATTTTCATTTATTGGATCCCCAGTTTAATATTAATTTATGTTGGGATTTGATCCCAGTGAGCAGCTAAGCATTCGTGTAGCATCTCATTGCCTTTCCCATAGTGAGACAGGAGAGACAATCAGAAGAGAAAAAGGGAGAAAATCTTGGGGTCGAGTTAAAGACAGTAAAGGAAAGAGGAAAAAATCCACCACAATTGTTGCAGTGACAATCAGCCACCACTCCCACAGGCAGCCTGGTGCCAGCCAGTCTCCAGGCAGTGGCCACCACGGCAGACAAACACACCCAGTTTTATTGCCGAGCACAATGCAGTATGGAATGGGATACCCCGTTGGCCAGTTCAGACCAGCTGCCCTGGCTGTGTTGCCTCCTGACCTCTTGCCCACCCCCAGCCTCCTCACTGAGGGGCAGACTGAGCAGTGGAGAAAGCCTCACACTGTGCAGGCACTGTTCAGCCATAGCCAAAACTGTGGTTTGTGATCAGCACTGTTTTAGTCCCAAATCTGGAATGCAGCATCATAAAGGCTGCTACCAAGAAAGTAAACTCCATCCCGGCCAGACCCAGTTCATTTAGGTATTTAAATAAATTAGAAATATATTTATTACTATTTCCTGATGGTACCTGGACACTTTCACTCCTACATTGCTTCTTTTTTTCCTTTAAAAAGCTCTCTTTTTCTAAGACTTATTGGTAGCAGACTGTTTTACTAATTTGCTTAAACAGTCAGAACAGTGTACCTGCAGTCCCCTCTGCAGCCTCAGCAATGGAAAGGAAATCTGTACGCAGCAATATAAATATTATATTGCATATGCATTGATTGTATATCCTTTCATGTCCATGCATTACTTGCAGATGTAAAACACATATCTTTAAGAAATTTGGAAAATCATACAATAATTCAAAGAAACGAGACAGCAAAACAACTGGAGGTGGCTTTTTTCGTAGCACAGGCATTCTTTAAATTTTTTATGGGTTTGCATTAATTGAGGAAAAAAAGGTATACTGGAGCCCTCATGTTAAAATGCAAATTTTTCGTATCTTTGATGCTGTTCTGGTATGGCTGGTAGAAATAAAAGGAGAACCCAGAAGCACAACAGCAAAAGAGCAAATGCTCAGACAAAGTACAGCACCAGGAAAGAACAAAGCACTTGAGAGTTTTTTAAGTAACTGAGTAATCCAAACCTGAGGTAGTACAAGATTTTGCAGATGAATTACTGAAAACGAAGTTCCATCACAAAGATTGTTTCTATTACTAGTTGTGATCACTTGCCTCTTTTTCATTTTTTCTTCTAAATCGTGGCAATATTCTTAGCAATGATAAAGAATTCAGGAGGACAAATAGCACTGAATTGTACAAAAGTTGAACTGGTTCATATACAATAAGCTACCCAAACTGTTTGCCAGATGAAGCATTTGAATGGATTTTACTTCATTTGAGAGGGCCTTAGGGAGCTGAGAAAACAAGTTAAGGCACTCATTCTCTGGGAACTCAGGATAGCTAGCATAATTTATTTGCTTCAGGGTTGGTGAAGTCATCTAAATCCATCCTTCATAATGCTTTCAACAGTGCTGTGGCAGTTGCCACTTGTTCTTCTCCTTGCAATTAAAGCAAATTTCCATCACATCCATTTGCAGTGAATTGTGGCATCGTAGAACCGTAGACGTGTAGAATGTCCTGAGCTGGAAGGGACCCACAAGGATCATCAAAGTCCAACTCCTGACCCAGCACAGGTCACCCCCCAGAATCACACCATGTGCCTGAAAGCGTAGTCCAAACGCTTTTTGAACAGGATTGTTGCTGTGACCACTTCCCTGGGGAGCCTGTTCCAGTGCCCAACCACCCTTGGATGAAAAACCTTTTCCTGATATCCAACCTTAACCTCCCACTGACCCAGCTTCACGCCATTCCCTCAGGTCCTGTCACTGGTCACCAGAGAGGAGAGATCAATGCCTGCCCCTCCGCTCCCCTCGTGAGGAAGATGTAGACTGCTATGAGGTCTCCCCGAGGTCTCCCAGAAGATCTCTTGGTGGGAATGGGATATTGCCAGTCAGCCCAGGAAGTGCATTTGCTTGGTTACAGTAGTGAGGGTTGGCTGTGTTGGCTGTGACAGAGTTACACAGGTCTCCCACGTTTTACTTATGTCAGGTTTTACTTATTGGCACCTTGTCCCTCCACATTCTGAATTATCTACTCATTTTTGCATGAGTCTTAACATTTTGGTAGCTGTGCAGAGTGAACAGAACAAATGCCCTGCACATGTCAAAGAGAATTAGAAAAGTGTCTCATGTTAAGCATTTTGATGAAATATTGGACACCTGTCTGCATCTTTCTTCTGGGTGGGAAACTTTTTTGTAAGTGAAAAAAAAAAAAGGAAGGAAAGGATATGGAAAATTTTCAGTGCATGCAAAAGTACCTCTGAATGATAAGCAATAAGAAAATAGCACCTTTTCATGCATAGCTCCACAAATACTGTCTGGACTAATGGTGTCTAAAATTGCACTGAATACGTTGTAACTTTTAACTTTTAATTCATTTCTACTACACTGTTACTATAAAAACTTCTTGGACCATGGCAATTATCCTAAAATGAACACTTTTTCTCCAGTGTTTTCCCAGAGAGATTTTGCCATCGAACAGCATGGAGGTACTATAAATTCTCACATTTTAAGCTTTTCATAACATAACTGTTTGAATCACAAGGCAAATATAAAGAGGTAAAGAGGTATTTAGAACAGTCCTGGTCTTGTTAGAATATACAGAGAAATGGCCAGATTTTCAACAATACTCTGCATGCAATTTTTAATAGTCTTTTTATGATTTGCTTAATGCCGGACATGTGAATTGAAATGATAGGAATCCTAGAGGTGATGAGTTCATGTGGATGGAAGGACTGGGCAAATTTTGGTGCTTGCTTAGCTACCAAGGCATGCATCCAGTACCTATATCAGGGGCCTGATTTTCAGGAAAGACCAATATTCACGACCTCTGTCGAGTCCATCTGACAGCTTTCAGACGGTTTGCCACTTCTGTGCATCACAGCTGTCACAGCGGGTCAGAGGGGTCCTTCTGTTTTTAGCATCTGTAAGTGCCTATGTTTATCCATTCAAGCTTTTCCATTTTCCTTCCCTCCCCTCCAAATCAAGCAATCATTTTTAACTTGGGCTAATAGGATTTTATCTGGGATATAGTGCTTAATCAATGTACAGAATCTGTGTCTCGCACCGGACAACAAAGGAGGTATCTACTTGTTCTTAATCCACACTTCAGCCTGATGAATGAGCATTTTATAGTGTGTTTTATTTGTCTCGATACAAAGTATCAGTGCAGTGTGATCATCCTGTAACAGAGGAACAGGAAGAACAAAAGGATATGGCTGTTGGAAAAAAGTTATTTTAGAAGAGATGTTTTTAAAGTGTGGCATGCTTTTACTATAAAAACACTGTATAAAATTTCTCCTCATTAGATAATCAGGGATGAATCAGAATCTGCACTAATTTGTTCTTTAAAAATGTAATAATAAAGAAGAAATATATTCTTTTAATGCTAGAAGCTGCTCCTGTAAATGGAGCTTCATCAGATTGGTTCGTGCACGCTCTTGCTAAACTGTCTTGAAAACTGAAGAGGAGGACTCTGCATACAAGCCTAATTATACCAAGAGCAGTGTCAATGACACCAGAGTAATCTTGAACAGAACACTCACAAAAAAATGGAGGTGTTCTTCTGGGACCTTCGATGGTATTAATAAGGGCTTCATCAAATCAAGTGATCTTATTAAAGAGATGTGCTGTATATATCTTAATGACAGACTATTTAAGAGCTTATCAGGATCCCAAATGAGAACAGTAATTGCCTTAATGGGATGCTGATTCTTTCCAGACATAGGACACTAGCTGTTGGAAGTAATGTCTTTGTCTCTTAGTTTTTTTTACTTTCTGTAATAAAATAAGAAATGTGATTCCTGCTACTATAAAAATAAAAATAATCAATCCTTTAAAGTTTAATCATTATAGTACTCCATTAAAATATCTGATCTAAACTACTATTTACGTTTTTTATTAAGTCTGAGTTGAGTTTAAATAGAATTTACTGGATGGGATATACTGCTGAATTGGTAGAGACCAAGGCTATTGCTTCTCTGCTGTTTAAATCTTCCTGATTCTCTTAGAAGGACTGTCTGCTGCACTCAAGAAAATTCCAGTTTTATCCCAGGAGTATAATTTTTTCCAATCATGTATAATGTATCTAGTGAAATTTAGATTATTTGAGGAAATGTCAACTAAATCTGTGCTGGAGAGATACTATATGGATGTTTGCAGAAAAGGATCTGCAAAGAAGAGGAAGATAATGCTTTTTGAAGTCCAGTTCACTAGTGAAATCTTTTCCTCTGATTTATCATTTGTTGAAGTTTTTACAGTTTTCCCAGCATTCGGTGAGCTTTAAAAGAAATCCTGTACAATACCATGACTGTGCTTGGGACAAAGGAGGAAAATATTGCAATTACTCTTGTAACAGTAAAAACACACTAACTCTGTTAAGGGCATGTTTATACAGAATATCTTCACGTCTAACATTTAATTCTGAAAATGTACTGATTTTCTCATTCTTCTTCATTATTTTTGAAGGCCTGAAAATGTGGGGAAAGGGCAGTAGTAGATGAGAACTTGCACTGTTAAACTGTGCTTTGCTCTAAATGATCTTCATCAGCTGGTGACAGATGAGAAGACCAAAAAGAGTTTCCTTTACATAACCCTTCATAACAGTACAGTATCTGAGATGGCAAAAAAATTTTTAAAAAGCTGCTCTCAAAATACTTGGGCTAAAGGCTATGTAGCTACTAATTCAAAAATGCATGAGGTGAAGATGCAGCATCATTTTAACTGACCTCAAAAATGCCCTCATTTAGTTTAAACCAAATATTAGAAGTCAAGCAATTCATGATTTTTTTTCCCATGTCCATGAAGCTATTGACCTGTGACATGGTTTTTATTAGAACATCGTTTACATTTCATCCTCCAAATTTCATGTAGTCATTACTCATTAAAATATGAAAGAAAAAATGATGATCAGAAGAGGGAAGAGCATGTTTCTTCTCTAGGTATTGATGAGATGAGGTGAACTGAGATCCTTTTCTCCTAATCCCAGTGCTGATAGCTTTTGCGAGGAGTCACTGAATTTCTAAGTGCATGAAACAAAGCACAATTCATTTAAAAAATATATTTGGCGGAGGAATGTTCAAAGCTGCAAAGAAAAGTGCCATTTGCTCAAGGTGGTATTACCTCTGCACTGCTGTCCTTGTGGGGCATTCTTGGGCTTACTTCTCCCTCTGAGTTATCACTCAGTCCCAGGAAGTGAAAACTGAGATGATAAAACTGTGTGAGGTCCCCAGCTTCTTCAGCTTCCTCCTTTACACTGCTCGAGCTCTGCTTCCCTCTTCCCTCATCATTTTTCTCAGGATGTTTTATGGATCATGTACTTTTTTATCAGCTTCTTACTTGATTTCACCAGCTTTACTGTTTTGTAGTGTGGTGTGATGTTTTTTTCTTCTGGAGTCACTGTGCATTTATTTTGAAGCAATGCAGAAAATTGCTGCGAACGATTTTCCTTCACTTTCTTCTCAGTTAAGGCATGTGTATATTGATAATGATGGAAAAAATGGGTGTTGTCTGAGTTGTGCTGGGGGTTGGTTGGTTTGTTCATGTATTCGTTTTTCGGATGCAACAGGCATCTGTGTATTGATGTTGTCACAGCTTTGCTCAAACCTTGTACAGTCAGTAGTGCAGGCAAGATTACAGGGGGGGTTTTTGCATTCAGATAACCTATTGAGCTAAGCACCTATTACTTATCTGCAGGCTAACTATATTTCAGGAGTGCTGACTTGCTTAATCTAAAGACTATTCTGGAAATTTTGTGCTCCCTTGTTTACTGCACACTCACTGACTGACAGAATGGCTATTTACAGCTGGTACTCCTTATCTCACCCTATAAATCTCATGCACCTTTTCACAATCATTGCATATCATATCTATTTACAATCTCTTGCTAAAACCAGAATTTTCCCATATACACAGGATTAGATCAGTCTCTTCCATGGCCAACAGAGAAAGTTATATTCTGGAAGCTACTATTTTCTTTGTCAGTTTTGAACCATTTATTAAATGGGCAGAAGTAATTGGATGAAGAGATAATTACCAGTAAAATATCCCCAGCCTCTCTCCCTCATCTGACAACAAGAATACAAGAGCCAATCATTCTGACACTGAGCAATGATTAATCAAGGCAAAAGAAGAGTGTACCACAAACAAGACATCCCAAAAATCTAGCTGGAATATGTTACTGGTATTAGGACAGGTCTATGTACAGGGCTTGATCAGGCAGAATTGCATAATTCCTAGCCAGAATTACTATTTCTCTATCTTCCACAGATCGGAGGTTTTTGCATTATTCTTGCCCATAGCTTTGGGGGGGTGGGGGGGGGAGGGAGAATATTTTGTTTTGTGAAGGCCACTTCGATTTCACGCAACTCATATGGTATCAACAACCATCATTTTTCTCAACAAAACAGCTGCCATTAAGAGATTCTGAAAGATGGAAAAGAAAACTTGGTTATATTAACCTGTAAGGTGTTTGGTTTTTCATCTTTATTCTGATGCTCTTAAGAACTGCTAGGGCTTTCCTGAAGTACATTTTTGCTTATTTGCAGTGGAGGATACAATTACAGAGCAATTTAGTTCTTAGGCAGCAGAAAGATGTTGTGTAAGCAGAAGGCAACGACAGCTGAAGGTTTTTATGCAGTTCTGTAATTCACTAATTAAAAAAGATCGTTCTAGCAAACAGAACTGCCTCTTGAGATAATGCTTAATGAACATTTCAGTGACTGGATACCTTTAAACTCCGGTCAAGATTGCTACAGCTCGTAAGATTGCATTCAACAAGACTGAATGATATAGCGCACTAATTAGTTTTTGCTTTCATCAAAGAATTTTGAACTGCTTAGCATATTTATATCTCTTGTATTTACATTTGCTGGAAAAACGTGGATTTATAGCCACTGTAAGCCCTCACAGATCTCCTTAACGGTGTGTATTGATTTTTACACATCAGTTTTACCTCATTAATAACAGAGTCTTTTGACATAATGCCTCCGTATAGACACTGTCTGTCATTGTTTTGGGAATCTGCTGTTTTGGAAGATACATCCAGAACTCCTTACAGTGTGACATGTACAATGCCGATGACTGAGTCTTAATAAAACCAGCTTTCTAGGAGAGCAACCAGCAACTTTGGGAAGATTCCTTGCAGAAAATGCCTGGTAGGGTTTGAGGAGGTTAAAAAAGGCCTTCTCACGAGCACTCCTGAAGATGACTGAACTTTCTTGATGATTTTTGTGGATTCCTCTGTCTCTTGGAGGGGAATTAAGAACAATATGCTGCCTAAATTAAAAACAGAATGATATAATGCCAGTGGCCTTTAATGTGCCAAAGCAGCTGTTCTTCTTATCTTC
This sequence comes from Mohoua ochrocephala, assembly GCA_013398855.1. Lineage (NCBI taxonomy): Eukaryota > Metazoa > Chordata > Aves > Passeriformes > Acanthizidae > Mohoua > Mohoua ochrocephala. The sequence goes on from VZTA01018831.1 coordinate 128,527, forward strand.
TGGGATACAGTCTGGGACTCAGCAGCTAATTGCTGATATTGCACCACTACCAGAAAGAGCAGGGGATTTCTGTTTGTTCAGATTATAGAATTCCTATTTAGGACACAATGATCTTTAGCACTGAGGAGCTGAGGATTTTAATGTGTCGTGGACTGGTAGCTGTTGCCACAGTGGAGCCTCACCACATGCTCTGTCTTAGCAACAGGCCCTGTAGGATGATGCATATAGCGAGCCTCCAGTGAAACAATTGTGGTGTGATTTACACTTCATCAAGGGGGTTGCAAAAAAACAAAACAAGCTTATTAGGCACAATATATGTAGAAATTTGTCAGATCAGAAGTGACTGAAGATAGCTGTTATGGAAATAATATGATACTAATGTAGTTGTTCTTTCTTTTACTGTCAAGATAATTGGAATACTTTAAAGAAAAGGCAATCTCATGGGTATGAAAGCAATGCTCCAATTTTAACACTCTATTATGCTTCATCTATTTTTCTTTTTTTTTGTTGTTTTTTTTTCCAAAGCTCCTTATGTCTGTGCCTAGAAGGATTGGTACAAACTTGGTGTTCAGTCAGGAAAGTAGCACATTTGAGATAATTTCCTTTCTAATTAATTTTGCATTAATTTTCATCATAAAGCTTTCCTTACTCCTGCAGTTTTTAAATAATGGTTCTTCCCATTCATGGAAGAAGTGTAATAAAGGACTACAGTCCCCATATTTTGCAAACCTAACAGTGAGTCTCACCAAAGCACACACACAGGTTAGGATTCTTGGTGTTTTTCACTCAACCATGTGAAATCTAAGTTGCACAAATAACTTCAATGCAGGGAGTATCATTATATCTGATTTTCAGGTATCTGGCTCTCAGGATGCCACTACCTGTACAGAGAATATAGGAAAAGATACATGGAAAAGTACTCCTCATCAGCCAATGTGCTGGATGTCTGAACTGCCTGAGAGTCCTCTCTTTATGGATAGTGCTTCAACATTGCATCAGGTTTGAGATTCCTCCTCCCTTCAATTTAAATGGACCATTAATTTCAATTGGATAGAAGCATCTCAGTATCATTTTTGGATTTAGGCCTAAGTGGAAGAGTGGTTTTTTGTACTGCATGTTTTGCTAGATCTAAAGCGATGGCAGTACAAAAGCTCTTTGCCTCTGTGGTTTGGCTTTGATGGTAATATGGAACTAACATTTGGGTTTGAAGCCCCCATTTGTTCTGGCAGGGCTTTTTTGTTTTTCTTTCCTGTCATATAACGTTAAATCACACTCACTTAGCTTATTCTGCTTTTCTATTTTCCTTATCCATGTATTCTCCACATGAATATTTAATTAAAAAATGCCAATTCCAGGCTTAAAAAAAAACCCTAACAAATTTAGGGTAAAACTTCACATTTTCTTGAGTTTCACACAGGGCTTTAATTCATAATTGTTTTACCATGAATAATTTCAACAGAGCTGGAGATTAAATAGAAAAATTATTAATTAAAACAGTATCAAGTATAAATGCATAATGTGCCTTTATAAAATAAAAAGGATGAAATAGTAATGAAATATAATAAATGGAAATTATTCTTGTGTCTGCCATATGAAATTAGTCCATTTTAATAAAGACAGGATGGAAACAGCAGGAAACTATGTGAAGCAGTGAGCAGCACTAGGAACTTCTACAAAAGTGTTTGCACTGTTGGTGCTGCTTTTTATTTCTCACCTTGCAGATTGCATGTTATCCAGGGCAGTGATTTCTTAATTGGGTGGGGTATTCTGCTTTTCACCCAAAGATGGAGTTGACATTTAAACTGGAGGCTGAAGTGAAAAGGGACGGGAACCACCCTTATGACTGCACTTTAGGAGCTTGCAGAGCCCGATTTCCTGCCCTTCTTTTCGGACTGACATTTGACAAGTGGGCAAAGCACGCTGATATCCAGTGTGCATGAGTTTCTTGCTTTATATAGCTGACTACTCAGATCAGTGGGCATTCAGATCTGGTTTTTGCACGACAGGATGAGTGATAAAAAAGCCTGGATGGAGCTCGCGTTTTGTTGTCTGGGCTCAGGTCCTGGGTTCCCTGTGCTGCCTCAGAGCATCTCGCCCGGAGTTTCCACAGGCCGGAGGCTTTCCAAGGCTGAGGCTCGTCGACAGTGAAGCACAGATTCTCCACTCTTGCCAGAAGCCTCCTTTGTTTTTCCTTCTGTGCATAATTTCTAATTCCTTGCTTTGTTGATTTACCTTGCTGCCCCAAAAAGAAAGTTTGGTTTTTTACCTTTTGTTCCCTTTTATAGAAAAGGAGAAGGGGGGAAAAATATTCTTCTCCCTTTAACTGGCCTCCTGAGCATGCCTTTTGTGTAGACAGGGTGATCAGTAAGGTTAATGACTCATCATTGTGCCTAATCTGGTGAGTGATACAGGGCTTTTCAGAAAATGACAAAACTCCACATTCGCAGTTTGAAATAAAAAACCACAGATTTTTTTCAATACTATTAAACAATTGACTAGCTCTCATAACTTGTACATTGGCAGAATCCCAAATCATCAAAGCAAAGAAATTGGAAAGCATTTATCCGAGATAAAAGGATCCAAGTGCTTTCTGCACTTCAGTTCTCCAGGGTATTTTGGGTCACTGGCTGTTTCCAGTGTTTCCTGCTGCCTTTTCTAGATGTTGCATCTGTAAAATAGCACAAAATATATTTTGGGTGCTGAGCATAAAGCAGTGTAGTTAGCAGAGTATGGCTGGATTGATTCCCTTTTGTGGCAGGGTGCTGAATATAATTATATGCAGCGAACTTGAGCTCAGTATATATAAATTCGGAGACTGAAAATTGTCTTTGAGATTCAGTTTAAACTTACAGGGTCTTGAGGGACTATACTGAGAAGCACTTGTCAGTCTCACAACATCTGCAGCAAGGATGCCCTGAGAAGGGCAAATTACCATATCTTCTGAGAGCGTGAATGTATCTCAGTAGCTGAAGAAGTATAGTGTTAAGAAATGCCTAATAAAACTCAAACTACATTTGTGTAATCCATTAATCTTCAGAATTTGACTTACTTAGGTCAGGATGAGCCCTCGATGTGCTCAATAAAAGTTTAGTGCATTTGATTTGAAATTATGTGCCAGTGACCCAAGTCAAACAAATGAAAAAAGGCCTTAGTGAGCAATGTTTGAAGATAAGTAGTTTGGATTCTGCTTAGAATTTGGCAGCTCTCAAAGTTCAGATCCTTTGCTGTTTGGAACAAAATAGAAGTGCTGCCATTTGAGCTTACAAAAAATCTCATAAGAGAGAACTGCAGGCTCTGCAAGACAGTCAGATTGATTGCTTGCACTCATCAGAGGCATAGTGTGTGGGATCCTTGCCCTGACTGCTGCTCCAGGGAAATAAGCCAGAAGAAGGAATTGGTCTAACACCTCCTGCCAGGGGCTGTCAGTGAGGCAGCTCCTGGTGGGTCTGTGCTGCTCCGTGCGTGGGTCAGCCCTACTCGATGCTACCATTCACCGGGACTACCCTGCAGAGTGCCAGAGACACGAACGAACTGGAGCAAAGGGACACGAAGGTGATTAAGTGTCTGGAGCATCTCATATGAGGAGAGGCTGAGAGAACTGGGGCTGTTCAACCTGTAGAAGAGAAAGCTCAGGGGAGAACTCCTCGATGTATATAAATCCCTAGAGTGGGGGAAGTAAAGAAATTGGAGCCAGGCTCTTCCCTCTGGTGCCCAGTCATTTAAGAATAAGAATAAAATAATTTACTATGACAATGGTAAAACACTGATGCAGCTTGTCCAGAGAGGTAGTCTCTGTCCATGGAGATATATTCAAAACCCAGCAGGGCAAGGTGCTGGTCAGCCTGCTGCAGCTGACCCTGCTCTGAGCCAGGTGCTGGACAAGGGGATGTCTGGAGGTGCCTGCCCACCTGAGCAATCCTCTGGGATCCACCTGAGTGATTCCATTGGGAAGCACAAGTGACTTCAAACACAGGTCCTCTGCAGGAGGGTGATCAGCCTCCCCCTCTGCAATGTTATGGGCAGGCTTCAGCTGGAGGGCAGAATAAACATTAGCAGCTAGGGAAGAAAGGCGGTGGGTGCACAGGCACATATCCCCCAGGTGCTGCAAGTGCAGTAGTTTGAGCTAAAAAGCAAGACTTGTGGATAGAGTTTGAGAAAGCACCAATCTTGTTTCCTAGAGAAAGGCTGTTGCTCTTCACAGAACCGGTCTGTCAATATTTCATGCTAGGAAGAAAGCAGTGAGTTCCTTCTCTCTACTACAGATCTCTACCCCAGAAGAAAAACTCTACATGTGTAGGTGTTCTGCACGTACATACATTTTTCAAGTTGTAAAAAGTAAACACATTTTTGTTACAGCAAGAAGGTAATGGTGAAATCTTTAAGAAATTGCTTCTTAGAGAGATAAATGGCGCAGCAGGATCCAGCAAAATCCTAAAAGGATAATTCAGCAATAAACATTCTTGGGCATGAGAGTTATTTAATTTTTAAATTGCAACCACAACTTTCTTGAACAAAAAAAATAGCTTTCATATTTTCAAGCATGTTAAATAAATCTTTCCTGTGTCTCAGTTATATGTGCTGGAAATGCTTGGGAGATTTTTCAAAGATTTACCTTATAGATTTGCCTGTTCCCTGATAGAAATCTCAGTGACGGGATGCTGAAACCCTTGCCCACACAAGGCGTCCTATTGCTACCAGCAGAGCTGTCTGTGTGTCAAAGGCACTGTGCTGAGGTAAGGGTTTGCAGAACAGGGCCTCCCGAGACCTGTGAAAAGTGATCCTTTCAAAATGATCTACAGAAAATTTCTTGATGGGTGCAGGGAATGTAGGTTGTGATCAGTTCATCACACGTTGTCTCTGCCGCTCTTTTGTCCGCAGGGGGAGGACTCCTTACACTCTTTCCGTGCTCCAGCATGGAGTCCCTCCCACAGGAGACAATCCTCCACAAACCTCTTCAACTCATTCATTTGCCCCCAAGATGACACTTCTTTCTTCCCCTCTCCTACATCTGCCTTCTTTATGATTTATCCCTTGCTGCAAAGGAGATGCTGCCGCCCTGCTCTTTGTATCCCAGAGCAGAAGCACATATAACAGCGCATTAAAAAGCAGCATTAATAGCATTAATGTGTGGCAGTGTCATGAACTGATCTGAACATCATTTGCCTAAAATTGTGAGTGAAATCCTGAAACTACTGAATGAAAGGAACTTTTCCCGGTGACTTCAGCTGAGCCAAGACTGTAGACCAGGTGCTCCCATATCCATTGGTTTGATTCATCCCTTGCAGGGAGCCACAACCATTTAAATCCATTTTAAAAAATGAGGGATTGACTATTTTGCCAAAGAAGAATATGAAATGCATAGCTACGACATAATAGAAAATGTTGATGGAATTGCTAGACTTTTCATTTCTCAAAAGGGTTTTTAGACCATTTTCTTTTTTTGTGTGTGTTAGTTTTGGAAGAAAGTGTTAAAATAGTCCGGCTTCTGGCACTCTAATTTCTTTATGCATTTGATTATGCAGGTCTACATACATAATGCTATTAGGCAATAGGTCTCAAGGTGCAACAAAATAACATCCGGACCTCTTTTACACAGGATGCTTTTGCATAAAAGAATGCAACATTGCAAAAGGAAATTAAAAAGATACGTTCTTTTTGTACCGTGTGTTGAAGCATTTTAGTTTTCTTATAATTAATCATATTTCACTTTGATCTGTGGATTCTGAATATCATTACTGAATACAGAAATCTTGGAGGTTTATGATTAATGTTGACTATTCAAAGCAAAAACAGTCCTGCCCAGAAATAACCCAAATTTAACAAAAAATGGTTTCTCCCCTGTACTCCCCAGCTGAAGGGGAAGTATACTTTTAAGAGTGTACTGTAATCTAGCTTTGGTACAATAATGAAATAATAATGAAATTACATACACAGTTGATCGCTGTTCTCAAACTTGTTTTTAAGAGCTGCTTTCCCCCACTCCAATATACTGTGCTGAATTGTCATTTGGTTTTGAAGGATTTTTCCCTAGCAGTTAGTGTATCCAGTTGGAGGAACTTAACCACCTCTGTATTCGGAAATGTTGTTTCATATACTGCTTTTCTGCCTACAGTAAGTAGACCATTGCAGTGATCTGGCATTTGAATTTGGACGAATTATGCTAAATAACAGATATAGCAATTAATCAGAGACTTCCTTAGGAAGCAAAAATTGAGGATAATCAATCTTCAAACATTCTACCTTACCTTGCAGTTTTCCAGTTTTGTTTAGCAAATGCACTGCAAACCCCTGTTGTGCCTAGCAAATCTGTATTTCCAAAGCTACCCAGCAGAAATCAGACAAAATCTCAAAGATACATATTTATTTATGCATAATTCAACACCTGTTGAGGCTTCTGAACAGAGAGCCAGGAGTCTTTGTAAATGTGAGTTACCTCTAGAGAGACGTGTTTCTAGGCTGTATTCCTAAATTCAGTAGGTTCCTACAAACTTGCCACAATTCACTCCATAAATTTAGTTGCAATAAACTTGGGACCATCTTAAATTACATTTGCAAGTCCCAACTAGTCTCTGAGTTTCAGAAAGTCACCTCAAAATTCAAAAAACCCGGAGACTGGCCCGACTGTAGAGATACCTTTATTAAACTTTGGACTAGCTTTCTTGAATGAGACTCAAGCATCCAAAATTGCCACAGCTGGCACTTCTGTTCTGCATTGTAGTTTTCACTTGGAAATTATGTAAACTGAAGCAACATATTTAAGAAAAAATTTCATCATGATGTAAAAAATTCATCCAAAAAGTGACTTATAAGACAGAAACTTGTGAAAGTGTCTCCAGTGAGAGGACTGGAGGAAATGGCCTTAAGATGAGACAGAGGACATTCAGACTGCATATTAGAAAAAAATTTTTCACTGTTGTGGTGATCAGGCAGTGGAATAGGTTGCCCAGGGAGGTGGTGGAGTCACCATCCCTGGAGGTGTTTAAGAGGTGTCTGGGTCTGGTGCTGGATGTTATCACTTAGTGGTTTAGAGGTTACAGAGGCAGTGCTGGGTTAGTGGTTGGACTTGATGATCTTAAAGGTCTCTCCCAACCTTGGTGATTCTATGATTCTATAAAATGTTTATGAAATAACTAATTTATATATACCCAGTTACTCAAATATGATTCATGCTTTACATTTTCCAATTTGCATATTACCCTTTTTCAAACCAGATTTACATTCTAGGAGTTGCATCAGATTCCAGAAGAAAATTCAGGTTACTAATACAGTATTTAACAACCTAACCATTCTTTCCTTTAATTAAAGTACCAAGATAATAATGATTCTCTTTTAAGGCAGCTGTGACCTCAGGTTTTGTTAGCACTGTGTGATTTTGCTGAAATTAGATTGAATCTTTGACAGTAAATAATGACCTTCAGTCAAGAACATTCCAAAGTCTTTGCTAATGAGGATCTACAACTTATTCCTCATGTTAATTGTCCAATTTAATGTCTTTCTTTTCCATGCCCCACAGTTCTGTTTCTTAATTTGTGAGCTATTGAGCTTTTTTTATATAAAATATTTTGGGTTAGTTTCTACCGCTAGCTTTTGCTCTGATATCCATGAGATGTAGTTTATCAAATGATATTTGAAATAAAAGACACAAAGCAGCAGCACTTCTATTTTTTTGCTTGGAAAACAATATATCCAAAAGCTGTATTGACCATTCATTGCTTCATGCCATGCAGTTTAATATTATAATTCAGAGTTACTCATCTAACTGAGATTGGGAACCCACTGAATATATATTTATACTTTTGTTTAATGCAAGATGTGTCATTGGCACTAAAGATATTAATATTTGGCAATGCACAAAGTCACGATTATTCGTACTTTTAATGACTTGTTCATCTATTTTCATTATTTCAATTACATAGACAATATTTCTCTTATGCAAGTAAATAGTATCAAACATTCTAAAAATACTTCTTATTTTCTAAAATGCTTCCAATTTTACACTAAAATAGATGTTAGGCGTTTATACACCACAGGTGATCTAATCAGGAATATAAGAAGCTGTGGCAGAGAGGAGGGCAAAGGAGCAGAACTCAAAATACCCAGGTAGGTCAGGGAGCTGAACCTGGGCCTACCAGAGCCTGTCAGTTTGCTGTAATGTCCAAGACATTAGCTGTCTTTTCCACTGGTGTTGGAGACAAAAAAAAAAAAAGAAAAAAAGTTACCCTTGACCTAAGAAATCACTTGAATGAATTTGATCAAACTGATTCTTCCCAGGAATTTTTTTGGGGGGAACCACATTTTCTGATGAAGTAAAACAGTAAAACAGTAAAAAAACCCCTGGGTACTCCACGTGAGGTATAAAAGAGAAGAGTAGAGGAGGAAAATCACCTTCCTTTACCTGCTAGCCACACTTTTTATGCAAAAGTTTTTGTGGATTGCAAGTGCATATCGATGGTTCATGTCAAATTCTTCATCCACCAGTATGCACGAGTCCTTCTCCAGAGGGCTACTTCTTACACTTTAGTTTGACTTCAGCCCTGCTGGTCTCCTGCCTTCCTTTTCTGATTTCCTCCATTTGGGAATTGAGAGCATTAAAAAAAAAAAAAGTCCTTAAAGATCTGACAGCTCTGTTCATCTCCTTTTTTCTGCGGGCAGATTCCCAGGAGGGTCCATCCACTGATTACTTTAACAACTTAAATCTCAGTCTCCTAAATGTCAAGGTTCTGACTCTACTCTTCACCTGGCCCATATCCCTCAAGACCAGGATCCCTGAAACCCAGGCTGCCACCTATCTTAACATTTCTAATTAATTCAACCATGTTGGTAAGCAACTGGTTGCCTCTCCAGGGAAGACTTTATGAGGCAAAGATGATACAATGAATGGATTCAGCACTAAACCCAGAGAAGCATGTTAAAACACCTGGGAATACTTTCCTGCTTGTATTTTCTACCTCTGCCCTGGGCTACACCACAATGCACACCAGAGAAGCCTGGTCTCAGAGCTCTATCACTCCACCCTCCACCACTGGGAGAAGATGCGACCTATTTCATTTACCAGTTATAGAAAAGTGGCACACAGAACGTGTGACTGTATATTGGATGTTTTCTGCTGAGACGTGGTTTTTGGTCAGCCTCCTGCCCTGTGTGTTTATCTCAATTTCTCTTCAGCTCTCCCTCAGCCTTTTCTCATCAGATTCATTTCTTTTTTTAACACTTCGCACCCTTTCTGTATTTGAAGTCCACTTGTGCATACTCTCCTCATTCAATAATGTTTTTTAAAGAAATTATTAACATCAATATTTCTTTCAAGAAGCCCATGTTGACATTTTTTTCATATTTTTTTCTTTGCACAGTGTAGTGTTGANATAGCATCAATATTCCTTTCAAAATACTACCTATAGTTGTTGGGCTGCCTGATTTGTCTCTTCCTACCTTCACCAACATTTTCTTTATCAAATCTCTTTAGAGAAGGTAGCCCATGTTGACATTTTTTCTTATTTCTTTCTTTGCACAGTGTAGTGTTGAAGTTATTATTGTTATTAATTTATTGCATAGTTTTCAAATAATTTGCAATTACTGGCATTCAAATTAGTGCTATAATAATATTATTTAAAAAAAAAGCATTTTAAGTTATTCATTGAAATTCAAATATTTTTCCTTTCTCTGTATTACTCATAGTCCTCAAATTTTCACTTCTGTTTCCATTCAATTGTGGTTTTGTTTTCTGTTATTCAGTTTGCAAATAAAATTATGTTTGTGTAAGGACTGGATGGCCAGAAGCCTGACACTTGAACAGGTTCAAAACTGGCAGGACCAGTTCACAGTCCTGTGCTACTGAACATAAATAGAAGAGGTCTACTGACTTTTTAAAAAAATGGATAAATTAAGGTATATTTGAGGATATCTCGAAAATGATGAGATGGCCCAAGAAAATCAATCTTCAAAATAAAGGAAGTATTAGAATGTGGAACTGATATGTCAGCCTGTACATCAAGATCTGTGTAAGACAAGAGGTAGCAGGCATGGAAAAAATGGACAGTTTTATCACATAAGGAATTAGAGAGCTCTTGTGTTTCACTGACCGTGCACATTTTACTTGTATCTCAAAGAATGAACTGAAAATCAGGATATAGAGTCTCTAATTCACTCATTTAGACAAACGTCTCTCAGAAATCTGATCTAAAGGGAGTTTTTCCTTCAACTTGCAAACAAGTTAAAAACTATGCAATAAATTAATAGTAATAACTGCAAACATTTAAAAAGAACCTTAAACTAAAATCTTCACCTGAAAGAGGAGAGACACTTTCCCTCCATGAGTAGTCACATGGAGAAGACAAGAAGCACTTGTACAAGTTGCACTGGAAGACGTTTTGTCTTGGTATAAGAATGAAATTTTTATGCTATTGTTTATGCTGAAAACAATCAATCATTGTGATATTGTCAGATCAGAGTCAGCCCTCAGCAATATCTGCATGGAATATCCATTGACCAATTTCAATTAAATTCAGCAGACAGGTAGTGATGGGAAAAGAAGAGAGACAGAGACTGAGGGTGTGGAACACAGCACAAGGCACACTGGTGTGCACAGAAATGCCAGAAAGTAACTGATAGGCACGCTGACCTCATTAGTTCTGCTACTCATGAAGCAACTGTTGATAGCTGATATTTCATAGTAATGTACTGCTGTTGAGTTAAAGAGCTACACAAGAATCTTCTTGTTTATTTCAAATTATATACAGAATTAATGAGTTGCAAATTGTAAAACAGTCCAGCTTCAGTAAATATCACTATGAGCAGCACTAGGTTTACCTACACAAATGTTCAAAGCAAAATTACTCTGTGACTACAATGAGATTTAGAGCAGTTATGCTCCCTAAAATATAAGTACTTAAGCAGAAGCTTACCATGTGTTTAAAATTATCTGGAGTTGCATTTGAGATCTGTGATAACAGTGCATATATTTTCTGGATTGTAGCACTTTAGAGGTTTTCCATTTTATTTTTATAGTGTTAGTGTAAAATTCACCTCTAGCAATTTATAGTAAGGCTCTAAAAATTCAAATAATAAAAACCTTCTTTCTACGGCTGTGAGTAGTAATTTAGCTATACATTAAAATGTTCGCTACAGAGAAGCCAAAAATAGCTATTGCTGATGAGTTTAGTAAACGGTGTTTGTGCTTCAGTGCAATGCTAAGTTCCAACTGGTGAATCCTGTTCTAGGATTATCATCGATGTTATTTTTAAAAATAGGGAATTTATGCTAACATGTCTACTCATGCACGACATGGGACTTTATTTTCTTCTCTGAAATCAGCAGAGAAATGTAATGCACTGGTAATCTGCGGTTTCTAACAGTGTGTTCTCCGAACAACCTGAGCCTCTTCATAGTCTGGTATGATTCTCCTTCTCTCTTCTCTGGTAACTCTGCATGGAAGTGGAGGTCAGAGAACATTTCCACATGAATGAAATTACTTGCAAGTGCTTCTACTCCGCAGAAAGACAGCTATTGCCAGAGAGAAAAATCATCTATCTATCCAGATTTAGCAAGGCAGTGGACAATTTACATCGATGCTCCCCGTCTCAGTCCGCAAGCCGTCCGTCTCGTAAAGCTTAGAGGCAAGCAGGCAGTTCCCTGACCAGACCCCATCAGCATTTGCCATGCTCAGTGGGCTGTTCACTGCAGCACCACCTGAGCCATGAAACCAGAGAAGACTCTCAGTGAGAGAACGTGACTCAGGAAAGTAAACTGTTCTGTACAAAGATCGTTTGCTTTGCAAAAATGAGGTACAAAATTACTTTATTTTTTTTTTTTTTTTAATAGCATCAGTGCCCATCTGCATTGTAGACATGTACTTACCTGTAAATTCCACCTAAGGCATCCAAGACTGTGCCTGAGCGGTACAGACTAAGAATGTAAGGAAAGATACCTTCAATGCGAGATCTGCCTTGTTTACCAGCCTGGCTTCCATACTGCCTGCTTCAGGTCTACTCAGTTTGAAACCACTCGAGAAAGATTCTGATAATTTAAAAACAGGAATATGCAATATTTGGCCACTGCAAAACCATAGGTTGTAGATTTGCTAGTTTTTCACTTACAAAAATTACCACTTTTGTTTGTATTGATGAGAGCATGATTTTTAAAAACGTATTCATTTCTACCATAGATTCATGTGCTACTAGGCTGAAAATGGTGCTCTATCTTCTGACTAAAAAGAGAGAAGGGATATTTCTGATAGAGCATGAAGTCTCTCTAAAATACTCAGTTTTCTTCTGTGAAATATCCAACCGTGTGTGATGAACTGATGTGGCAAGAAACTTTTATACTTACTTGTTTGAGATGATGAGTTTACAATGTGTTCCTGAATTTCCCCTGAAGAACCCATAGATCAGGTCATGGTAATTGAATAGATTATATTATATTATATGCTGTATCTTTTAGTGTGTTGTTACTGAGCAAAGAGACATGCAGATTAGATGTGTATTTATAGGCACACCTTTATGTGCAGGGGAAAATACTTTTTAATCTTTGTGCAGGCAGATAGGGGTTCTTTCTTCTGTAGTTAAATAACTTTATATAAACTAAAGGTGAGTTATTTCGTCATTACTAATGAATAAGACTATAAAAACATCACTGTCCACCTATGGAACACTCTGTCTTCTATGCTTTTTACCATCCCTGAAATTCAGTTCAGCATCTAGCTGGCAATTTTCCCCTGGAGTACATGATTAGAAAGGACAGTATTCTGCCAAACTGTTATTTAAATTCTCTGTTTCACCTTTACCGTGTGATACCAAACAAGTTCAGAAATCTTTAACATCCAGTTTAAGCCTCCATAATTGTTCTCCGTGAGTTTGAGCATTTCTGTAGTTCTCCCCACAGGAATTCTTCAGACATCTCGAGGGCCAGATTAACACATGTATTGATAGAAGTCTTCACCTGCCATAGTGTTTAATAGTGCCTCATCAAAATCGGAATGTGTAGTGGGATATTTAGGAGACTATAAAACTTTATACCCTTAGGATAAAACACTCACTTTATCTTTGACTATACCTATTATGTCCCTTCCTCATCTCAGCTACCTAATTCCTTCCTGTGAGCAACGTTTTTCTGATGTTTTTCTTGGAACCATGCTAGGTACAAAATCTAGATTTGCAAAATGCTTTAATTGTACTTCAATTCTAACATCAGTGTTTGTCCTTTTGTTTATTTTTATTTTCCCCCTTACTTTATTCTTCATTTCAGAGACTCTCACACATAAGAAATTATGCTGGTACCTAAAAGGCTGGATGACTTCAGTGAAGTGATTTTCATTAGAGTGTTTGTGCCTTCCAGCCCCTACAATAAATGCAAAGTACAGAGAGGTATGTTCATTTTCTGATGAACAAATACTTTTTAATATAAACAAAATCACAGAGTGCTGAAAAAAAAGTAAGCTTCATTCTCAATCCTTGTTGAATCAAAGTAGATATGACTGTTTAACTGTTCTGAAAACAGGGTTCTGGTCTTAAGTCACATTGAATTCCTGCTGCTTTAGTGGATTAAAAACTCTGTTAAGGCAGGTATTTATGTCAGCATAGTTCTGTTGGTGTGTGTAGCTACTGTATGCATCAGGGTCCTGAGCTGGCTGACTAAATAAATATGACTTTCAAAATCAGGTCCAAAGTGACTTATTCCCCAAAATAAGTGCTAAAATTGGAAGGCTCTCTCTCCTACCTTAACACCCCCTGTAAAGTGTCTGCTATTCTGTTCCAGGATCTAAATAGTAGACTTTATTTGTTCATCACCTTTTGTACCTTCCTGCACTCTGCTTCCCTGAAGAATATGAAAACTCAGACATATATCCACATTCCTCATTGTCTGAAATTAAGAGAAGGTTTTCTCTTAGCTTTACTGGGACTTGGCCTTTGCTTTGAGGCATCTGGATTTAGGAAAATCATTGAAACACGATTCTGTTTTTCTGCACTGGTGATCCCCTTTTTCACCAGTGCTGATTGCAGGCTATTTTAGTGCCATTTCATTACAGAGTCAGAAGGACTTCTTATCCAAGAGGCTTTTTTTTGTGGTTTTTTTGTTCCAGAGCAGTGTGAAGGTAGTGGCTGAATGCTAGCTTGATGTGAATATTCCTGAAAGTCACATCCACCCTTGCCTGAACTGAGACAATGTCCTGGTTTCAGCTGCAAAACACCTAATTTTCTTCCTAGCAGCCGGTATAGTGCTGTGGTTTGGATTTAGGATGGAGATAATGTTGATAACACAGGAATGCTTTATCTGTTGCTGAGCAGTGCTTATTCAGAGTGTAGGACTTAACAGTTTCCCACCCCACCAGGGAGCAGGCTGGGGGTGCACAGGAAGCTGGGAGGGGTCACAGCCAGGACAGCTGACCAAAACTGGCCAAAGGGATGTCCCATGTCATATGGCATCATGGCCACTACATAAACTCGGGGAAAGCTGGCCAGTGGCAGCTGCTCAGGAACTGGCTGGGCATCAGTCAGCAGGTGGTGAGTTCTCCTCACAGGAATCCTTCAGACAATGAACTTGCATGGTGCATCACTTATTTTGATAACACTTATTAGTGTTAGTGTTCATATTATTTTCCCTCACATTTCTGTCCTATTGAACTGTCTTTATCTCAATCTGCAGATTTTACCTTTTTTTTTTTTTAGTTGTCCCAATTGTCGCCCCTGTCCTACTTGTGGGGCAGAAGTGAGTGAGTGAGTGGCTGTGTGGTGTTTAACCACCCACCCAGTTAAACCATGGCACACGAGCAACTTTGTTCTTAAAGAAAAATAAACACTCTTAAAACTTTAGACTGGTATTGATAATGAAGGAAAAAAAAAATCCTGAAGGAAAATGCGAATGAATTAACGTAATCTGTGGAAGGAATGCTGCAAACTGGAGCTAGACAATACTCGGAAATGCAGGCTAAAGTGTTTGGACAGTCACAGCAGGTAAGAAGTCTGGTGCAGAATTTGCTTTTAGGATTCCTACCAGTTCTCCTTTGAGAAGTCATTAGGTAAGACTTGCTTCATACTCTTTTTCTACTCCTTTTTCAGCTGAAATGTCATGCTGACATCTCTTCTGTTTATACTTTTTTTATTTATTTATACTTAGATGAGCAGCTCTCCTGGCTTTCTTGAATTTGTTTTCCCAGGCACATGGGTATCTGGACAGAATGCAAGGGACAAGGTTTAATTGGATCACAACATTGCTATTTAATTAATTTGCAGTCTGTCAAGCAATGAATTTTCCAGTGCACTTCCTTTTTGACTGGCTTCCAGCTGGTGGAGCTCATCTGTCTGCTCACAGCCCACTGCCCTGTGTCCTTTCACAGCTAGCCTGCTCTGAAGCCACCTTACCTTATTTCCAATTTTAAGGTTAACAGACTGAGGAAAGAAGATTATATCAGACAATGAGAACTCATCTCCTTTCTTGCCTTCTCTAGGGGATGCATTATCCCAAATCCACTGCTGTCAGTTAACAAAGTGTCTCGTGTTGAAGGCCTCTCAGACATGGGTGATGACCTTGAGTTCCCCTATGGCTCATTATAGCTTGTGGCTTCTGCTGTCTCCTACTGTATAGATTTATAGATTTATAATAGGGTGTTTGGAAGGGTTGTGATATTGTGGTTTGTAAGGTAAGTGGAGTTGATGTTATATTACAGCGTTATCTTAATCAGGGCTGGGGGAGCACAGGACAACAGGAAAGGATTCAGTGGCCCGAGAAATGCCTTTCCGGCTGAACACACCTCTATCAGATAAATGCCTATCATGAGCAATAACACAGCCAGGACAACAGGGATCTCGATTTAAGTTATCACAGTTTAGCTGCTCTTCAGAGCTTGTTATAGAGTGATGTAATGGCAAAATCTATTCTTTGTTATCAGGAAAATCTGTTGCGACCAATAAAAAGTACTGTGACCAGTGATGTCCCTTTGGATAATAAATCCTTCATTGTACAGAATAATGAGAGACTTGTTAGAGAGACAATTGTCAGAGAGACTTGTTAGAGAGACAATAATGGGAGACTATTTTCTGCTTTAACATCCTCATGCTTTTTTAAGCATAATTTATAAAATGTAGAGGTTTTGCAGGGAAGGTCCTATCAGTCAACATAAAAGATGCCTTAATTCAGTCAAATGTCTCTGTGTCAGCTCAGAGCTTCTGGTCGTGTACAGCTGAATCACAAGAACACAGAATCACAAAATAATATCCATACATCAGTTGGTACAAATAGTATTTGCAATAGTTGGACTGTTTTCTACTGGCTTTGAAAATTATGCTCCAAAAATAGAGCATTTGACTTAATGATTAGTGAATACTAAATATAATTTCTAGTTTTCACCTTTGGAAAGCAGAAATTATTCACTTAGTCAGATACAAAACTATGATAGCTCAGAAATCCCCTGTCTGATATGTTCCTAGCAAAAGCTGCTTTATTCCAGATGTTACAGAACATATGTGTGTATGCACAGAGCAGCAGAGAAGATTTGTACAATATGCCACAAATTACCAGTGAAGGCTTAAAGTGTTATTGCAGGATATCCTTTGACCTTTCTGATTTCATCATTAAATTGTTTTAAGAGTCTTCTTAGAAGGTTTTTTATACAAAGTCAACCCAGATAATTTATTTTAGGTTTATGCATGTATCTCAATATTTGACAAAAAGCCTTTTTTTTTTTTTTTTAAGGAATGCTACTAGAAATGCTAAGACTCAACTGTATTGTTACAGGCTTCACTCACATGTTAGGGCTCTGTTTATTGTCTCTTTGTGTTCGTGGCAGCACCTAGATTAATGGGTTTGGACCTGGTGATTTGGCACAAGAATTCTGGGGATATTTGATTACCTACAAGCCTGCATATGCGTGACTCTGCAGTCCTAACACTTTTGGCTCGGTTTTCATCCCATTCACCGTCTGTGTTTAGTCCAACCGTGCAGACACCTATGTATTAAGGAAACTTCCTCCTGTGACCATTCACGAGGCTCCCTGGCAGTCACACCCCCAAGGCCAGACTTCCACTGCTGGGACCGAAGCCCCTTCCCAGCAGGCGGCTCTGGTGACTCGATGGGAGCCCCGCTTGGCTCCCCCCTCACCCCACTCACACAGTCACACCAGGCTTCCCATGGCAGGCTTGGATGTCTCATTCCATAAAGTCATTTATTCCTGGCACACTACCACAGAAACAGCCCAAACTGGTGCCTCCAAGGAGGGACCATGAACAAAGGACCCTCTGGGCTTTTATCACCTCCCCGTCCAAGCATGCAAGACTCTCGTTCATCTTCTCAAGTCTTTGGCTCCTGCTGTGTCTCTCAGTGTCCATTCACCTGGCTGGCACCACCCATCTTCATGCCTTTCGTTATCCCAAGGGTTGGCAGCTCCCAGCTTCTTGTCTCAGGCTCCCACCCAGAACTCAACCTGCGTCTCAATCTGCATCTCAAAGTGCAGCTTGCGAGCCCAGCTACCTGCACCAGATGTATTCCTCAACATGTGAGCCTTTTCCCCTAGGGATCAACAAGTAATTAAAATAGTGCCTGAAAGCTGCGTCTTCAAACAAGGCAGTAGGTGATTGTGAAAGGGATTTTTTCATACACCAATCAGGCACCCTTTCCCCACACCCAGCCATAATAGATGTATTTCTAATGTGGAAAAGTCTGATTTCCTCCAGCATCTTCTCATTTTCTCTGCCCTTGCCAATCAACTCCCAATGACAGCAACTGCCTTGTTCCCAAATCACTGTAGGAAGTTTAGGTTTAACATCTCCTAGTTTCTCCTAAGAGTGAACCAGATGAAAATAAATAGTTTCCTTAACTAACAGCAAAAGCTTTATATTTTCTTAAAAAAAGAATTCCTTTTTTTTATTTTCTTGCTTGTTCTTTCAGAAAACACTATGATCTAAGTATACACATTCATCCTAGAAGGTGCAGCATAGGTAAACTGGAACATTTATGACAATTATTTTTAAAACCATAACCCTATTCTGTATGTTTATAGAGATGAGAAAAAAGCAAATCCACACATCTAAGTCTAGATATTTTATAGTTTTCTTACTATGTACATTATTTCAATAGTTCGTGAGCCTATTCCTTGAAAATTAGTGAATGAAACACAGACTGTATTTCTGGATCTGATTTTGATCCCATATTTATGGGCAAGAAGTGAGTCTACTGAAGTCAGTGAAGTGTCACAAAAAGTGTAGATGAAATCAATTACGTTTTGGTCGCCAGTTCTCCACATTCACTTTACAATCAGTTAATGCTAAATTGCATCAGCTTGTCTGCACAAGATTAAATCTGAGAAAAGGAAGCTTCATGAATAATGTCTGGAAAAGTTTAATATTTCTTTTAGTCTGAATGAAAAAGTAAAGCTTCATATAAAGCAGTTCAGCCCATCTTAGAATTGCTGCTTAAGCTCACAGAGTGAAACATGTTATTCTATGAACATGAGCTTGAAAGGGTTTTCCCTAACCACAACATATATTGACAGCTACTGAGCACTATATTGGCCACTGTCCAAACATCTTAATACATACATTTAAGGCCTTTTTCCTTCTAATGGTATAGAAATTTCTCTAAAATAATTTTTGTGGACCAGAGTCTACATTATGTTACATATAGAATCTGACTTTCTTAGAGCAGCTACTTTTACTGACATATGGAAGAAATAGGCTTAATTTTGGCAATTAAATCAGTCATATTTCAAATATGTTTACTGACCATTAGCACAAATTACCTTGAACTGGTTACATTAACATAATAGGGTTTTTTGCCAGAAGAATCCGAGAAACATCTTGTTTACTGGGCTATTTACAGTAGAAAAAACAGCATCAAAATGATATTTCATATAGAAATGAAATCCATTTAATATGACTGTGGTGACCATTCTCTGATGATCAATAAAACAGTATTTTTTTTTCTGTGTGTGGTGTTACTCAGGGCTGTCAAGTGCAGGGCCATGAGTTGGACTTCAGTGATCCTTGTGGATCCCTTCCAACTCAGGATATTCTATGACTCTAATTCTAATAGAGTAGTATCATACAGACAAATCACAATTCCAGTCTGAACCCAGTTGTTGCAGGAAGTTGAGTGACTACTCATGTAAGATGGTTTGAAAATTGTCCAGTGAAGCTGAAGAGGTCAATAAGAAAGAGTATGAAATTTGATTCTTAGCAGATTGTTCTAGATTTAGATCTGCTGTATGAATATATTTTAAAGACTATTGTGTTATTAGTCTTCAAGTAACACTAAGTTTCTACAGGCTTTTAAAAGAGCTTCTTAGTAATGACAGAATTTTGGAGTGCTAAACCTAATGCAGATAAAAAAGGTGTGAATTTACCAACAGACTTCTCAAGTCATGCCAAACAAAATGCCCTAATAAATGATACAAACCATGGAACTGCTCCAGCATCAGCCAGAGCCATTGGGAACATTTCCATTCAATTTAGTGGGTGTTGGAATCAAGCTCATTTGCAATTTAGGAGCAATATTAGACTGTAGCAATGTTAAATGAGTCAAGGCAGTTAAACAAATTTAACTAAGCCAGTCAGACCTGTTGGATGATAAGAAAAAATTCAGCAACAAGCAAAGAAGCCATTGAAACAGATCTGATTGCTGACCTCAGTGTGCCTTTCTGTTCCTGTGAAAATTTTATTTCATTCATATCTCAAAATGCTCAAAAATTCACATTTTACTTGGTAAACTAAGTGGACTAGCTAATTCTTCCTTACAGATGCTTTTCAGGGTTTCTCTCACTTCCAAATTCTGATGCAACCATATAGTATGAAATTCTTGGCCTGACTTGCTCTTCTCTTGTCTAGAATATTACATGTTGTATGGCATTAAGTTGTCTTTCTTCCTACATGATTAAGTAACATAATTTGAGATACTTAGAGGTTATGACACTTTACTGGAAAGACTAAAATGCAGGATTGTTAATTAATAACATAACTATAAAAAATAGCTTAGTTTTACTCTTGTTTTTGACCAAAAATGTAAATCATACTGTTTTGGCAGAGCTAGCATGGCTATACTAATTTAATTAGTAATCACTGTATTTCAATTATCCTTGTGAAGAGAGATACGTAACAAAAAAGTGTTTCCTTTCCATGAAGGACAGAATGGTATTAGAGCATAACAACTTCATTCTTGTGACTAATCAATTCCATGAAAATTTATAGACCTAATGTAATAAAAGACCAAAGGTGAGAAAAAAGATCATAAACTAATGAAACTAATAATATTAACAAAGTATTAAAGCAATCAATTACTAAAGAGACATAAAGGTTAACTGCCCGTGAAATGAACATACTAATTCAATGTTATTATATGATGTACTCACAATTTGTTTCTAAATTTACTTCAGTGGCTCAGGAGGAAATTTATTTACTCTTACTTGTGTTACATTAAAAATACCCACCTTCAGTTCAGATCTGTGGTAAGCAGATATGCTGGTGATTCTGACAGCACCTTCTGTCAGGATAGAAGTGTGTCCATATTGCTACCTCAAGCTGAGCTGCTTCCAATCCCTTTGATATCCAGGCAGCCAAACTCAATTTTCTTTTAATTAGGTACCTAACTTTGTGTGAGGTGGACACAGGGCCAAGCTCTAAAAGCTTGCAACACCTCCACCTAAGAGCCATGTTCCCAGCGAGTTGATCACCTTCCTCACAGCAGTAAACAGACTGAGATACTTTTAAATACCAAAAAAAGTGTCCTTAAGTAAACTTATCCTCCTGGGTAAAAACAAATTACTACAATACTATTCACCCAAGTTAATTTTATATCTCTTTGGGACAAGAACAACGACGTGTTTGATTACCCGAGTGTGGTTTTGTTCATTTTCACTGGAGATGCTGTTATCTCAGCTTTGTGAAGATTGATTCAAACACAGGCAATGACAACATACAGTAAATTTGAAAAACAGAAATTATAATCTATCCTTGCCAAATTAATGAGGTATTGAAAGATAAGAACAGCTCTACTGTGTCTGTCTGGTTTCACAGCATCACCCAGAGTGCGAAGGACCTCAGGAGGTCTAGTCCAGCCTCCTGCTCTAAGCATGGGCAGGTGCGAGATTACACCAGATTGACTGGGGCTGTAAAGAGCTCTCGTATGTGTGCAATATACCAAACATATTTCTGTCTCTCAAATACACTTCAGCTGCGAATTAATTTTTTAAAAAAGAAATATGTGTTATAAAATTAGTATGTTCTGTATCCATAAAGAAAAATAAATTGGTGTGCATTGTTAACATGCAACTGATGGATAGATAAATACATGCATATATGCTAAATCAATGCAGCAGGTTTTGAGTTTGATCCATAGTCAGCTGCCCTTATCCTGGAGCCTGGCACTGCACAAGTTTCTCTGCAAAGGATGATGTATGGCTGTCAGTCCTGCTTGAAGGAAAAGAGTCTGTGCAGGGCAGGTGGGTACACATTTAATGGACTGTGGCAGATGAAAGGATGCAAAAAAGGTAGGAACAGTTGCTCAGTTCAGTGTGAAAGGCAGGACTGCCATCCCTGACCAAGGAAAATGTTTACCCACCGCACCTTCTCTGTTATCTGAGGGTCATTTAGCTGGGCACTTAAGAAAATTAAGGCTTCCTGCATCTGTTTTCCCCAAAGATCTATGGTGCTACATTTTTGATAGCTTGGATCCAATCTTTTTAATCTCAAAAATATCTCAAAAATGAGATAAATACTGCCAAGAATGGCGATTAGAGAGGACCCAAGTGACTAGTGTGCCTTTGCCATATAATAAACTAAATTATTGCTTTGGCTTGCCTGTGTTTTTTTAGGTACTCGAGAAACAGAAAACCAATGAGTGCTTGTGTCTTGGGGCTGAGCAGAGCGAAAATAGTACAGATTAGTGACAACTCTGAGAGGCCCATAATTGCAAGTGGGCTCAGTTTTTGACTATCACCCATTAACAGCAGGGCACATAGGTACTGCTGGTTTCATTTGCTATTTCATTACAGGCAGTGGCCAAGAGGTGCACCTCCCGATGGCCGCAGGTCTGGCAGCACAACCATTTTGATTGTTTTTCTCTCACTCTACATCTCACATATTAGTACAAGTTTCCAGCTTGCAACAGCTTTCCTGTTTCCATTCTTTGTCTGACTCCTCTCCCTCCACAACAGAGGGAGCGGCTTCCAGTCTCCCTCGGGTGATGTCTACTCGGCATTTCTTTTTTTCCTTCTCTCTCCATTCATATTGAGAAGAATTGGACCTGGAAAGTAGCTCTTGTCTTGGTTCATCCACCACTTTGCTTCTTGATGTGGGAGCATTTTCTCACTCAGGTCTGGCCATAAGAGACATTTGTTCAGCTGAGGGGAGAGGCTGAGCACATCCCTGCACAGTTCCTGCAGTTTAATGGCAGGGCACTTGCCCCCGAGGGAAGTTCCGCCTCATCATCTCCCTGCTGTCAAAAATCACTCGATTTGTATCCTGTCATGGGATAGCTCCACTACTATAAGCTATTTATCACCCCTTCGGTGTCATTTTGTTTCCTGAGGCAATTGCCACAGAAGGTGCTTCTGCCTTCACTTGTCTCCCTCCCCAGCTCTCATTATTCATTTGGTCCAAACCGCATTCCTGAATTACCCTACTTGACCAGGGAAAGAAAAGAAAGGACAAAAAGATGAGTTTTGTGAAGATGAGTATGTAAAATAAGGATAATCTAGTTTCTGGCAGGAACCAGCATCTTCTCAGCCTGCATCCTTCATGCTGCCATCCGAACTGTACTAATGCCTGCATAACTCCCTTCCTACTAAGTGTAGAAACCACCAGGTCTCTGAAAGCTGACACAACATGATTTGCAAGGTGTATTCCCCCAGTTTCCTCCCTACTCATCCTTATTTGAAAAGAGATATGCAAATCTGACAATTATGACCTTTCCCAGCTACAACAGAAGGAGACCAGAACTGGATCTTTGCTCTCTACACCTTTTACATTCTCACCTACCACAGGACTTTGCAGAAGTTCTCTCTCCTGCAAGTACAGTCTCCTGCAAGAGGACAGTGAGTGCTTCCTTTCCTCAAAATCTCTTGCAAATTTACTTTCTCGTGACTGAACTGTATAATTTTTACTGTACCAGTAGACCTGCTAGAGCCAAAGTCAACTCAATTAGTACTTTCCGTCAGAGCTTGCATTTCCAATGCAAAAGCTCCTAGGTCTGGTAGTTTTTCCCATTATCCTTGTTTCTGCAGCAGAGACAGGTGGATTGCACAGGCACAGATGTCTGGCATCTGGCTTTAAATGTGCTTATCTATTCACATCTGAGTAAGCAATGCATCTCAATGAATTGGCTTCAAAAAGAGCAACTCTAAACAGAAAGATTGACATTTCCTCCCATTTCATACTGCCATTGCCTACTGCAGAGATCACTGATTTGTACCTAACACCCAGGAGTTGGCACAGGCAGGTTCCGGATGGTGGCGTTTGGAGCTACAGCCTACTGAGCAAGACCTGGGAGAGAAAAGCAGTCAGTCTCTTCAAGTTCCCCAATTCAGCAAAAACAGGACAATAAGTTAATGCCAGGAGAATGGATCCTTTGAGAGGAAGCATCTCTTCAGCCCCCACCTAATAAATCTCTGATATAATCTGGCATTTGGCCTCTCAAAGATTGTCAGCTGTCACTCTTCTTGGGTTAGCTGTGGAAATTGCGTATTTTTTTCCAGTTACCTAGAGGGCAGGTTGTTTTGGAGGTTTTATGTACTAAGGAAAGCCTTTTCATTTGAAGTTGGGGTTTCTATAAAAAGCCTGAAATTATTTTTTTCCAACAGGTTTTTGACCTGTTCAATCCAAAAGCCCTTGCATGACAAGTAAAAGCTTGCTCAAAATGAAGGTATTTCTACTGTCATTGAAGTATCTCAGAGGGAGAAAAATAAAACTTACCCATATCTTTTCTGTTTGTTTGCTCCACACAGTGTTTAAACTGTCCAGTGTGGTTTTTCTCTAAGAAGGTATGGCATAGGCCTTTTGTAGACATTTCATAAAGAAATGCGCAAAAGGTCTACTTAATTTCTGTCTGATAAAAAGATGTAGTTGCTTTTATAGTGGAGAATGACTGTAAAATCAGAAGTGATAGCTCTTTCATGATGGTCAGCAAGTACTAGTTTATACTTCATAGCAGGATTTTTTTAATCAAACAACTGAGGAAAATGTCTAATGCAGTTCCTTCTGAAGAAAAAGCTAATACAAGATGGTCGTTTTCAGGTATCACTGGCAAAGTTAATTAACTTCACAGGTCAGTCACTGTAGATTTCCCACATACCTTGTAAGAAGGGACTCAGACTAATTATGTGAAAAAGAGCTCAGGCACAGGCACAGGAGCTGCAGAGTGCTTATGGAAGAGAACCTTACCTCTGAGACGGTGCATAGCGTCTTTTGACAGCACCTGCAGAGCCATCCGATAGTCTGACTTTTGCTCTAGTCCAAGAACTCTTGGGGGTAATAAATATCCCAGGAGAAGAAGCTCTGACCTTCATCTAACCCACTATTTGAATGGCAGATTCTAGTTTCTTCATCCTGTGCCTCAGAGCTGAACAAAGGTTGGGACCACCTAGAGAAAGATTCATCTCCTTAAATTTCTTCAACCATCTAAAACCTGGATATTTAGTCTAAGGTGGCCACCTGGGGTACATTCACAGTAAATGGAGTTAGGTGGGTAAGACTGGTGAGATGGATCTTCCTCTGGAACCGCCTGCTCCCCTGCTCCTTCCTTCATTTTCTGCAGAGAGAGATGAAATGGTGTTTTTATACTAGATGCAAATTTTAGACTATTAATCTTTCCAGAAAGAGTAAACAGTTAATATGTGCAACACCAAATGGACAGTTGTTACAACCAGGATTCTTTTTTTAGTACTGCAATGTAAGATTGCCCTAAAAAACTCTTCCTCAATATCCTTTGCTGTTGGAGTCAAGGGAGGTTTATGTCACAGCTATGTTCTGTATTTTCCCATAATAAGAAGAGTTTATGCATGCCAATATTCTAATGAAGAAAATGTTAGGAATCCAAAGTGTCCATAAAACCATCTGTGCCTGTGCTGCCAGCCTGGTCTATACTGTATGTGCAGAGATCAGCTCATGCCTGAAAGTCCCAGATGAGACCAGTCTCCATGTGGGCTGGTATGAGATATCTGCACTGAAATCAAAGTGTCCAGGTTGTGTTTGATTTGGTGTACAGAGAACATGGATATAGTTTGGGTGCGGATAGTGACTACTCATTCTAAATTCCTGGATGAGCAGACGCCCAGTGCGTTGCGCAGTCACAAGCCTGGTAGTTTGTTGCTGGAAGTCATCAGATGGTACATTATTGCTAAATGTAGTAAAACTGACAGTATATGTGGAAGATAAATTTCTATCATCAAATGATAAGACTATTTGAGTAAAAAAACCTATGAAGAGCCACCACTTTGCAGCAGCAGAGTACTGCAAAAAAATGTTCAGCTGAAAGTGTATACAGTCTGTGAAGGGCTGCAAGGAGTGGCATGAAGAACAGGGATACTGAACCTTGGTGGGCTTTTATGAATCCAAGTGGAGAAAATGCACAACATGTGCCAGGAGGAATAAAAATGTGAGTGGAGTTTAGATGCCAACTAGGCACAGAAAATAAAATCTACATATATGCTGTCACTTTGCAAAAACAAATTACTTCCTGTTAAGTCAGTGCAAGTCCAGCATATCAAAGCCAAAACAAGGGCACTTCTTAACACTGCATGAAATGCACAGTGCCTAAGTTGGTACATGACCTTCTTTATCAAATAAACGTTTTTCAATAAGCAGCACCTCTTCACTTCATAGTAAATCTCAGGAGTGATGACTTGTCCTGAAACAATTACTCTAAATTGCTCTGTGGTCACTGCTGGGATCCACCAGCTGACTGCAGCCATCTGAGGTGATTCATGCTGCTGAGATGGGAAAGCATATTGAAAAGGGAAGCTAAGAAATACTCATGCAGTGCAGTTTGGTGTGCTAGCCTGGTATCTGCCCAACATGTCACATGGAGAAGGTTAGGAGTGCAAAGCAGATGGCATGGGCAGCTACAATGGACTGGACCTCTGCACTCAACAGATGGCATCAACAGGATACAAGAAAATCATTGGTGTCCTGGTGGACCTGGGAGCACAGCAGGAAGGTTACCAGAGATAGCTGCTGGGGGTCCTGCCACCATATTAAGAGTCAGCATGTCATAGCGATTCAGCACCTGCTGAATAACTTCCAGAAATTAATTCTGTATACCTTCCTCCTCTATTTGATCTAAACCTTTAAGGACAAATGTCCCTATTCTTTCAGAAATTGGATCCAGATACAAATTTACAGCTTACAATGATACTTACAAACTTTACCCTTGTCTTTTTGCAGCTTACTGCCAGTGGTATGTCAGTATTCCTAGTTGCAGTGGGCTTTTTATTGCAATTCCTATTCAATTCTCGGCAAGATCTTAATTTGTTCCTGTTTATCTACGGTTATCCTTCACTCTGACTGGAATAGTTGCTTTCTTATTTGTGAAAGCTAATTTTTTTTCATATCCTGACAAAAAGAGAAGGAATGGGGTGGGATAACACTGTTGAAGTACATTTGGTATGCTTTCACTAGTGTGGCATTCACATAGAGACAAGTTCCAGATGTTTTCCAGTGGTTCTTGACTGGTTTCAAGTGAAGCACCAGTTAAACTTTTCAGAAAATACATTCCGAGATCATGTCATTGTGATTTGTGGGAGGGAGTGAAAAGAGAGATAATAAATAAAGTAATGAGAAATTAACTAAATGCAAATTATTTTATAAAAACCTGGTGTTCTAATTACAAAGATTTTAATTGCAAGTGTTGGTAATAAGAAAAACAATTAGCGGTGGAATTATGCCTGAGGATAGCAGTCAGAAGTTATCTCATGATGCTATCAGTTCGCAAGATAAGACTTAGGATAATTGTTGGATGCTCAGTGCTTTTGTCCTTTCTCTGAACCTGAGGTGTTAAAGCAACCATATTTGCAGTCAGACCATATAGCATCTACTGATGCAATTTCATATGCAGATCAAGAGGATAAAGATACAATCCCTGCCTCAATAAATATAAGATCTACGATCCAGTTATGTAGCAAGCAGAAGGGTATGAGGCTTTGCGTGCTTGGTAAATACCTTGAAATTACTTTGTGGGCACGCTATTATCTGCATAACAAATTCCTGAAATAAATTTTTATAGATACTTGCTCGCAGCTCCTCCCATCTAAAAGAAGTTCGGTAGGATGTGTGGGTGTTCTTGGTATATGAAGTTCGGATGCTTGTGTTGTAAACGCTGCACAAATAGATTTTATTTAGGTTTTTAGGTTCTCGTGGCAAATTTTTTTTATGACAATGTTGTTACAAGTCACTTAGGAAAGTGACACTGTAGTCTCACGTTGAACCAATGTATGAACAACTATAATATCAGGAACAATTTATGCAGAGAGTCAAATATCTGCTGTTCACTGAAAATTTTCAGGAGTGGATTCACTGCAAGACCATGATTGCCTTTGGGCAAAGCCAGTGAGAGTAGCTGTACACATGAGTCTTTCAGGAAATCTTGGAGTCACGACTCTGCTCTTGGAAGTCTCTGTTGTTCTCTCACTCCATGACCAGTTTCAGGTGGATAACATCGGTGTGGGATGTACCTAAGCTTTTCTGTTTCTCTTATCCGTTATCTACCAGCCATCATGCTACTTCTTGTTTTCATTAGCAGTGGAGTGGGTTTTTTTTTTTTTTTATAAATAGTAAGAGTAGTAAATAAATAATAAAAGTAAGAGTAAAAAACAAAGTTGTCTTTAATACAGCCTGGAAAAATGTTGCAGTACTCTAATCAAGGATCCAAAAGAAGAATAGAAGTTTTCATGGTTGATGCAGACATCTGCAAATATGAGGTATCCTTGGTCCTTCCATGGCACTGGGAGGTGTCGCCCCAGTCACTACAATAACACTTTTAACTCTAGGGCAGTTGAGATCTCTAAGTCAGGTTGTTACCAATGGCCTAGTGTTCCAAGGGGAAAGCAGAGTGGTCGTCTGCTGGTTTTATTACCCCCTGCACAGGTCTTGTTTTTCTCTGAAGTTCATTCTGAAATGCAAGACGCATCATCAGGTTTATGATTTTTACAACATCTGCCTTGACAAAAATATGACTGAAATGAGAATAATATGGTCATGGTGCCAGAACAGTAAGAGCAGTAATAATAATAGCCTCTGTTCATTATGATCATCATTTTATTCTCAGTATTACACCAAATAGTATAATTTATTGCAGTAATGTGGCCTAGCTATGAGTGATTATATAAATACATATGTTATCTTTTCCAGGGGTTTTACATATTCATGCTTTCTTGATGAAAATATATTATTTACCAACAAGGAGAAGGTCTTAGATGAGAAAGAAAGCAAATTTATTCTCTTTGGCAGCTATCCATTTCAGATCCAAGCAGGGTATGAGAAATGCATGCAAATGTGACAGCTGCCTGTTGATACTAGGAATCCTATGGATCATCTATTAAAGCAGCACTTTGTTATCATCTTCTGCATTCTGATGCTGAACTGTGTGAATTTACTCTTCATAACAGATGAATCTAACTTCAAAATATATCCAGCTGCTAAAGACAGAAAATAATCCCTCAGGTAATGCATCTCAAATATTCTGAGCGAAAAGAACCGACGTTGATTTACCGTCTAAATAGACTTTAAAACATTGAATTCTTAATGGTATTTCGTAGAGTTTGGGGACTTTTCTTTCTATAAAGAAAGTCAGCAGTTGAAAAAAAATTAAATTTGTAACTGAAATATATCTTCATGTAGCAATCTCTGCTTGGTCTTCATTTCACAAGAGATGGACCCAGTCTTGAGGATATTTGAGCATCCAAGTAATTCTATTCAATTTAATACTGTCTGCAATACTCAGTGATTTTACTCATACACATCAGAAGCAATCATTTTCACTTGATCAAGGACTTTAGGATCGAAGTGTCTAAATACTATACTGTAGTGCAGATTTTCATTTTGTCTTTTGGAAGCAGTCAATTCTGGTATTGTTTTGAAGACCAGAATTTTACAAATTCGTTTTCCACCTAAGAAAATTAATTTAAATTTTAACTTTGCAGAGCCTTTATAGCAATCTATTGTGTGATCATTATAATGAAGAATTAGGTACATGGTGACTTCAGCCAAAATTCATGTTAATGCAGTATATATTCTAAGCTCTTCAATTATGTGAAACTCTAAATTTCTTGGGCAAACAGGGTCTAGCATCCAAAGGGCAGATTCTAAATATTTAGAAAGCTATTTAGAATCTAGTTATACCTGACACAAATCTATCAATATACTATAAGTAATATCTAGAAGGCTGCTGTAACACAGTTTTAAATTAAAAGTAAGCTACCAATGATAAAGCTATTAAGCAAGCGTCTAAGCAAATATTGAGCTTAAACCGAAACTAATATTTTAAATATATATATGTGACTGCTGAATTTTGCTTGATTAATTTCACACTTACATCTGTCACTCTAGCAAAGCGTGTGTATATCTTTCCTAAGAGAAAATTGTTAGGCAGGTTTTTTGGTGTTTTTTTTTAAATATTTAATCCTGAGAATAAAATTATGAACTTCTTTCAAATAATACAGATTTGCTGCAGTCATGATTTTCAGGCATACTCATCCCACTTTAACCTGACCATGCCGTCATTGTTGGGAATTTTAAAGCTTTCACTGTAGCAGAGCTGTGCTAGTCCTGTGAACAATTGAAATATCACCTGAGAGCTGTTTTCCACTGAAAAAGAAAAAGATCAGTCTCCAAGTGATGAAAGGAAAATAAATCAGCTGGTTTCATAGTTGACCTGAAGTGTTTCTTGAGGGCCTGGTAATAAGAGAAGAAAGGGATGTGGTGCATGTGTTAATTAGTTAATACCTTTCTCCCAATTACACTGATTTCACAGAATCACGGAGTGATTAGAGAGAGGTGAGTGAGCCGCGCTGCTCCCTGGGCATCTGATCCCTGCAGAGCATCCAGCGGCAGACAGCATGGCTGGGAAAGGCGGTTTGACTTTCCAGGGAGATCGGAATCTTTCTTGGCTCCTATAGACAATGAGGGAAGGTTTAACACATCTTTTATTCTATTGTAAAGTTGAACTGAAGCGTTTACAGTGGCAGTCATGTTTCCAATAGTGGTCTCTGCCCTGTTTTCAGTACCAAACTGTCTCTCTTACAGTATTCCTGACGAATTGTTTGTTGGTGATGAGTGTGTTCCCTAACGACTTCCTAAACACTGGAAAGGGAATAATGACAGTAGCAATTTAGAAAGAAAAGAATGTCACCTTAATTGATATCTCTTTGGTTTTGAACACTCAAGGGTACTTCCAACTGATACTTTCATCAGGCCTCCTTTTTGGTCTTTAACTTCCCATAATTTATTGCCTTAGTTTAAAATAATTTTTAAAAAGTCTTATAAGATATAGAACATTATTGATTGTGTTGAGATTAAAGGAAACTTGACAAATAGAAGAATCTGAAAAAATGGCACTCTACAATGCTTTCTCATTAAAGATGTTGTGGGGTTTTTTGAGAACCTTGCATACTGCTAAAAAAACAAAAGTACAACATGCTGAACATTAGTTTTAAATACTGATATTCACATAAACTGAGCCTTGCTGATTTATAGTCATAGTCTTAGGACTTATTTCTATGTTAATCACACAACTGCAAATATCAGAAAATTTAAAAACACAGAAGTAATGTTCTGCCATAAACGCTTGTATGGACCATTACACTATTTAAAATACATCTGCATTTGAAACTAAGTAGACTGCTCCCAGAGAGAAAAGCTGTATATCCTTTCCCTTCTATTTTAGGCCAGCGATGCTGTTCGTTCTAATTCTTCTGCTATAGGGGACAGAAGTTGGAAAAGGAAAAATAGTATTCTAGCTTCCAAAGAAATGCATAGGAAGCACAAACACATTTCGTTTAAACCAGGTCTTTTAGGACCTTTTCCCTGTTTCCAGCTGTAGGTTTACACCCTAACTGTGTAGGTCAGGAGAAAAAATAACTTTCCCTTTCTGTTGCCTGGCTCGTAGTGAAGGAAAAGGCTCTCCAGGTGACAGAGCAGGTCTTTGGCCTTGGGAGGTCAAGACTGTGGGATGTGTCATAGCATGCCCTGCCCTGCAGCTCTTACTTGCTTGAGTGACAAGCCCCACATTGCTTTATCTGGAAGTTAGCCTCTCCTCTTTTTAACATTCACCCTGTCCCTGGTCTTCCTCCCACAATACCAGTAATAACTTTAAAGCTTCTTAAAGATCTTGGATAAATATGTGATGTATCCAAGTGCCAAGAAACAGTCCCTGAGTGAGTTCACTGGAAGGATTTGAGGATGAATTAGGATGATTTCAATTTACATTGACATTTTGAGACCTATCATTTAGCCATCTTTGATAATTTTTAAATAGCCTTTCAGAGCTTTAAATAATTTTTTGATTAAAGTGTCATGTAACATCAAATCAAATGCCTCCTTAAGTTTAATTCAAGTTTGCCATCTTTACTGATCTTACGACTCATAAAGAAAATAGTTAAATTTGATTTCCATAAATGCACTGACTGAACAACTATAGTTCCATCTTTTAGCTCTTTATTTACTAGGTCTGCAGCACCCACACAACTATTTTGTCTGAAGTATTTCTCAAACTACCTTTCTTTGTATGTTTCATCTTATTAAAAACTGCTTAAATTTAAATAGAAGTGTCAGTTGCTGAATTGCTTTTCTACTTGTTTCCTCTCTTCCTTTATTATCCTTTTTATAGCCTTATTTATTTTATTTTTCTAGTTCAAATGTTTTTAATTTCTTAATAAAATTTTCATTGAAAGTATCTATAAAATTAGGCAAAAATGCGTTGTAGCATTGTGATTATTAAACATCAATTGTGAAAACTACAAACTTCTAACTTTCTAGTTAGAAGTTGGAAAAACAAAATTTCAACTTTTCAGATTGGTTGTGATCAACTTTTCCGATTGGTTGCGATCCTTTCATAAATGTACACAAGAAATTGCTCTTTTGAAAGATATAACTGCTTTCAAAAATCTTAAAACAAGTCTTTATAGAACAGAAATGAAATTATGTGTGCACTGCATAAAATTTTTGCACAGGAAGAAGTTGAGTTATATGGACTCTTCCTTAGTGGAACAAAACCTTTTCACTGCCGAGAAAGTACAGTCTTGAAAGACATATCTGGATTTACATTTGGCATCAAGTTTGAAACATTACAACTCTTCAAGTAAATTATCACCAGCTTTGTAATCTCTGATGTGATGCTTTTTACCTTCTTGGACAGAGATCATAATTGAGGTTATGTCTTGAAGCACCTGAATTTTAAATCTGGAGATTAATATACTGCACCAAGATTTTTTTTTTTTTTTAAATGTACTCTCATCTATGTTTAGTTAATAGCTCTCATTAGCAGCAATAGGAGCTTGATTTTCACACAGAAAATGGAAGAAATTGTGTGGTTTCAGTTCTGACTGTGTGTAAATAGAAAATGATTAAATTATTAGTAGATAATGAATATCACTAGGAAGGGAAAAAAACCCAAAACTTTCTTGCGTCCTAATTAATTTTACATGTAAACCAGTGTATTGATTTCCCTACTGTTTTGGTATTTAATTTTAGTGCTAAAATATCTTGACCTAAAACAGTATAAACCTTTCAACTTCAGAGCTGTCTGTGGGTATATTGAAACAAGGTACAAGATAATGTACTATCCAGCCGCCTGAACACTGTCAAGTGAATGAAAATTTCATAGCAGGACTAAGTTTCAGCATTTCATAAAATGACTTCTCTATCACTGTCCTTTTCAGGTGACTTACGTGCACCAACTTTGGCATTCCATGTTTTGCAAAGACGTCGGGTCAGGATTTTTCACGGCACTTCTGAGGAAGAAAAATATGTTATTTGAGAAGTGGCGTATGAAATTTCAGGGGATGTTACAATCAAATGCACAAAATCAAAGCAACTTAGCATAGAAAAGTAGCTCTATT
Organism: Mohoua ochrocephala; assembly: GCA_013398855.1. NCBI lineage: Eukaryota > Metazoa > Chordata > Aves > Passeriformes > Acanthizidae > Mohoua > Mohoua ochrocephala. The sequence continues at coordinate 161,552 of VZTA01018831.1, forward strand.
ATTCTTGTGTAGTGTTTGCCTATGGTTTGGGGTAGGTTTTGAGAAGGTATCTTAGAAGATAGGACTACAGACAGGGTGAAGAACTGGTCTTTCGAATTCACTATGTAAACTGTTGATAAAAGATCATCCGTTATGTCAGCTCAAAAAAAGTCAGCATATGCTTCGATACTGTAGTAATAATTTGAAATTTTTGAAGCTTGCATTCCCTTCTACTAAAGCATAAGGAAATTACTTTCTAGGACACGAAACGCACAGAAATAAAAACAATATTAAGAGAGGCAAAATTAATCGTGTTGCTAGTTTTACCAATATGCCTCTTCACATACCAAGGCTAGGCAAATCCGTTTCTCTTCCTTTCACATAAAATGTGAATTTTCTTTACCTAAGTCTTTAAAGGCGCATTAATAGACCAGCTTTGGTGCCCATGTTCTGAATCTGATTTGTCCCCCCTAACTGTAGACCCCTAAGTGAAGAATTTAACAATTCAAGGCATACTGTGGGTACTTCCAGTGGGAAGTCCAGACCTTGGCTTTGTTAAATGGTTTTCCAGAGTTCCTGTTTCACTGCAATGGTCACTTCTATTCCCTCTGTTTACTGCTCTGCTAAATGAATCCAGCTTACAAAAATGCTCCATCACGGGAAGCGTTCAAGGCCAGGTTGGATGGGGCTCTGAGCAACCTGGTCTATTGGAAGGTGCCCCTGCCTGTGGTAGGGAGATTGAAACTAGATGATCTTTAAGGTCCCTTCCTACCCAAACTATTCAATGATTCTACGGTTCTAAAATTGATGGAAAGAGAGGGGAGGGCTTGCATTTTTAAACATTTTTATCTACAAATGATTTCCTGACAACTAATTCTGGTCAGAATAGGGAACAGATGATGACAAACTGCCGAGGTGCTCTTCAGACACCCTGGGGCTTCTCCCTAAGAAATCTAACTGACACTCCAATGTTGGAAAAAGAACTAAAAAAACCTGTTGGGAGATGAGAAGATACAAGCTGAGAAAAGGGTGGGAATGAGAATACTGATGACTTTCCTGCATTGCCTTGATCTCAGTTGCATAACTGTTACCACCCAGCATGAGCTGATTGCTTTAGTGGAATCTGGGCGTCTTTGCTTGTGTACAGGTACTGTAGTTGCATATTGCGTGGACATCGCTTTGGCAATGGCTGCAGACTTCTGTAAAACAGGGAGTTTAGAGGCACAGGCCTAATAGCTTTGAGAAAAGGGAGTTCTTTGGCTAATCAGCAGATATCCTCTTGTGGACACCTTGCTACCATTGGGTTAATTAGAAAACAGCTGGCACTGACTGGGGGGAAGAGGGAGGTATAGGGTGATAGAGTTTGCCGAATCCCTGTAATGCTTTATTATCTTTCTCTAACCTTTTAGCCTTAATTGCTATTTTAGGGACTTAATGAGATGCATGTTTTCAGAGCTATACCCCTCAAGTGGTAGGAAATGGGCTTGCTTGGGTAAGTGTGTTTAATCCTCTGGGGTTTCCTGAGAACTATTCAATTTAATTGGATTACACCAGGGGTCTGACTGGGTGTGATGAGGGCCCTTTTCACAAGCCCTTGATTGCTTCATATCGTGTTCATCCTCTTTTACTTCAACCTGGTGAGTTGTAAAATGCAACAAACTATGTATCTTTAGGCTTAGTAAAATGTAAAGTTTGTAACTAGGGCAGGTTATGCTGATTTCTAAAGGAAGACAGTTGAAGAGAAATATGGATACATACAGTATCTACATTAACTGAAGTATCTGACAGGACTATAGTTTTCTGAGCTTGTGAACTGAGTTACCACATTCCCTGATGCCTAGAACAAACATTTCATAGCCAGGATATCTGGAAAAGAGGAGCACAGTGAGAATAAGATCAAGAGTACTTGGGTTTAGAACTAGTAAGAGAGGACAGAGCGAGAGAAAAAGAGGGAAGATGCTGAGGAAAGATCTTAATAGATACCAAGCCACACACAGAAACTTTCCACTTCTTATCAGTGTGGTGGTTGAAGAGGTGCGCTGCTGGGAGGGAAACCTGAAGAGGTAAAGAATTAAAACCTTCTAGGAATAACCCCAATTGTATATGAGAAAAACATTACATGGGCTACAAATTCATGCCAAAAATGCATTCAAGTTACATGGCTGTTAGTCTAACTCACATGCAGTTATAAGAGATTTAAATGTTTTAGAACATGGTGCAGAAACAGCTGCACTGAGGCGCTGGGAACATAAATAGGGGGGAGCTGCTGTGGTGTGGACAGATGATATATCCAAATTTCGTGAGCAGGATTTCGAGGAGGAAGTCACACGTGCATCATATTGCTTCCTTCCCTTTTCACCTCCCAGTGTTACCCCTCTTTCCCATGGGATGTCACTGCACGAGTAGCCCTAGTCACAGACATGCAGGCCCCAGTCCTACTGCAGAAGTTAATAAAGGGAAATAAAGACAACAAGGCTGTCACTGAAAAGAACAAATATTAACATTTTGCTACAGGACTGGATTGGGTCTTGCAGTGAAGCGACTACAAGATTTCAAATCATTCTCAGTATTTTCTAAACTTCAATACAATGTTGTTGCAAAGTAAAGCTGGCAGTGAAGTTTCAGGTGAACCGTTTTGAAGTTACTGCATCATTAACTATGAGGTTAAACTGGTGTCCATGGGAAGAAGGCAATCTGACCATTTATCTCAGAATCTATAGGTCTTGGTGGCTAGAAAGTAATCTGAAGAAAAATGCAATAGGATAATTTTCTAAGAAACAGGATCATTTTCTGGACATACAGTCATAACTATGATAGAGATATGAAATTAGAAAATATTTAGTCTCTTTAAATCCTTTCTGGTCTTCAAAGATGTAATAGGTGAAAGAACTGACGACCGAGTGGTTGAAGTGCATTAGCCAGAAATAACAGTAGGAAGGAGCTGAACAGCAAGAGGAGTATGCTTGTGGAAACCATCTGCTGTAAGCAAGGGAAAGTTGCTTGAATGAGGAGGCAGAAACAAATATGAAGACAAAACACTGTGGGGGTTTTTTTTGCTGTAGCTATGCATAACTAGATGATCCTTAAGGTCCCTTTCAGCCCAAGCCATTCTCTGCTTCTATGACAAATTTTCATAGAAGTATCAAGTATTTGGATTTACCTACTAGTGTGGTAGCAAAAGTGACTGCAATTTAAATATGCATTCCTTTAAAAGCTGTACAATACCCCAGAATATTCCTTAAAATTTTTAATTTTGTCTGTACGTGGCAATAACAATGACAGTGTCACCATGGCAAAGACTTTCAGGTGCATACAAATAAAAAAGGCATGTGATAAAATTAGTTAAAGATTGATCAGATGAATGCTGTGAAAGTCTACAAAGGATTAACATAAAAAACTGTGATGAATTAGGAAGTCACAGGAGGATGAGAGGAGAGGAGAAAAGTTTCATGCATCATTTGGAACAAAGAGCAAATTTTGAATAACAATGTAAGACAAATTTTTAAAATCTCCAATAACTAGAAATTTTTAAAGGGAGATATGGTTGTAATATTTTTCTTAAGAAAAGTGTAAACGTACTTTATATTTGAAAATGTGACAGCAGAGGTCATTTATTATATTTTACATTTATTATATTTTATTATATTTATGAAACCAGAGGAAAAAAAAGAAGAAAAACTAGACAAATTTATAGTCTTCATTTGAAAAAACTTATAGCAATGTATGGAGTTGTAAACACAAAATTATCTACAGCAAATTGTTAAAGTTCTGAATTAGTACATTTAGGCTCATTACATAAGATAAATAAATCAAGAGATGTTTAATTCTGTGGTTAAAGCACAGCACTATACTATATATGCAGTAGGGAAAAAGGAAGAATTTAGAAGAAAAAATCAATCCTTGGCTAGGTCTGTGTGTGGTAAATATAACAGGATTGCAGAAGTGCAAGGGCTCTTTGCAATTGTGTTCATAACCTAATTAGGGTGGTAATTAGGACACAGGTAAAACCAACCACAAAAGGAAAAAAAAGAAGGATGTTAAATTTCAAAGAGTGAGTTTCAGAAGAATGTAAAAGCACAGGATGAAATCAAGTAGAATAAATCAATAGAGATAAAGGACACAGAGGGAAATGGAAAACATTCAAAGATAAATTAATGTATGCCCAAGGGTTGTGCATGTAATCTAGCTAAAAATACACCAGAAATAAAGAAGGCTAATGTTGATGAACAAAGGAGCCCAAACCTGAAAATATACACTCTAGCAATATCCAAGGGACGGTATGAAATGAATATAGCTGAAAAACAAAAGGTCAGGGATGAAGCTCAGAGCACATTTAACAAATTTTAAGAGTACATTTCCCATTAAAAAATACATACAAATCTCAAGGCATAAAAAAAACCCTCTTGAATTTGGAAGCAATCAGAAGAAGATAAAGAACAAAATAATTACTGGGAGAAATATATTAAGTGCAAGATTCTGAAAGAAGGAACAAAAACTGTCAAAGATGTTTTGGATTCAAAGCAGAAATTGTCATGCTAGAGGACTGCAACTCTGATATTTGCTTTTTACAATACTTCATTAGCATACTGCAAGGGACTGTATAAATCCTAAAATTCTCTTGTAAATTCAGCCATTTAAGCAGCCAATTTATGGGTACTTTTATAGGTAGCAGGTACATTATTAGGAGATTGACCTCTTGCTGTTATCTATTTCTATCCTGGTTTTGGGCCCAACCTCCTCATAAAAATAACAGTAGAAAATTACACTTAAATCACCCAAATCCTCGGAGTTTCACTGTATATATGCTTTCTATGTAACTTTGACTAATATCAGAAGTTGTGAAAGCTAAAAGTCTTCCAAAGTTTCAACCTAGAAAACGGAGTAAAACTAGGAAAATTTAAAATAAATTTCAAGAAGTGCCAGATTTGCCAGAACTGGAATTCAAAACAGTGAATCAGTTATGTCTCTCTGCGGTAATGACCATGGCCAAAACTGAACCTGCCTGATTTAAGTTTTTCACTGAGGCCTCCTATTGTCCACATTTCCCTGACAGCCCCATTTCTTCTTCCCCCAAGTGTAAAGGGAACATCTGTACAGAGAAGAGCAAAAAGGATCACCGCTTACACACTTAACTGAGATGCCTAAAGGAGTGGGAGGTTAAATCAGATCTAAATATAGTTTTATTACCATAATTACAAAAACAATTGCTCTCTATACAGAATAATGAAATGAGAAAATCGAATGACTAACTGCCTGAATTAAGTTGATAAATGCACTACAATATAGTAGGTAGAATGGATCCACTGAGATAGCTGGTTGAAAATGAGTAATTGATAATCATTTTACACCAGTAGTTCTCACTTGCTACAGCCCATAAACTGTCTTTCTGTAATTTTCCCAAGTATATGACCTTTTTTTTTTTTTTTAAAACCAAGTAAGAAAATATCTTTGCTTGACAGAAATTCTGTTCATCCCTGATAAAAAGTAATTAAAAAGGTAATTACAGGGCAAGAAAAATTTATGTTCCAGGAAGCAAGAACTCAGAACTCTCCCTAGCTAGAAGAAGGAGAGGGAATCAAATTTATGTTTTCATTTTGAATCTGGTCCTCTTGGTCCTTTCTTGACCATTTCATGTTAATGTGTCTAAGAAATCAGATTTATCTGCAGATCTGAAAAACACCTCAAATTAGGCTTATTAAACTATCTAATGGAAACTAGAAAAAAAACAAGGTGGAAATGGAGGCTATTTAGAAAACCCTTCCCAAGTGGCAAAATAATCCAAAAGAAGTATTTACATTACCTAGTATTAAGAGCTCCAGATTCAGACAACTTAAATGTTTAAGGTATAAATCTTAATGTCTACATATATTTATGTCTGAATTTTTAGCTGAATTAAGGTTTTATCTTGAGACTGAAGTAACCCTGTATCCCTAAAAAAAAAAAAAAAAGGAGACAGCTTTAATCACATTAGGTGAGCAGAACTCTGCCTTGGCAGTGCCTGTCTTTCTCTATGGACTAAGGGGGGGGAAAGGATGACAAAATAAATCTGTATTTTGTCAGAGGTATCTCCACTGTACATTTTTTGTAAGACAACATACCCAGGTCCAATTCTTCGTGACAAGCAAGCGTCCAGACCCACTGACTAAGTAACCATGGTTCATTTTGTAGTTCGTAATGGTTCATAGTAGCCACATGACACTTTTCCCTTCACCATAAGATTTGTATTATCCACTCTAAGCTTAACATTTTTCACAAAATTTGACAGTTAACAATCCGAAGCACACAGCTGAAGAGTTCATACTTGGCTCTCTCCAAAGTACCACTGATGCTTCAGAGATTTGAATCCTGACCTCACTGTGCTGTTCTTTCAAAACCTGAGAGCAAGTGCAAATGTTTCCTTCAATGTGTATGCCAGTATAAAACAAAATAGTAGTAAATTATTATTTGACTTTTAGTAGTGTCAACACACCTCTGATGACATAAACAATCAACATTTTCCCTTTCTTTGATCTGTGCTGCCCAGAGAAGAAATACTTAGCGTTATTAACAGTCACAAGTAGCAATCAGACACTTAGTGTATCTAAGTGTGACTTATATAGTGCAATGAAAAAGAAAATTACACCCTGGGGTGTATCAGTAGAAATATTTTCACTAGGAAAAAATTAAATGAAACAAAGAAAGAAAGAAAGAAAGAAAGAAAAGAAAGAAAGAAAGAAAGAAAGAGCGAGCAGTTTGTCATCAGAAAAAAGGGTCCAAAATGGAATATGTAGGGAATGGTTGAATATGTTCAAGCTCTAAGAAGAGTTACAAAAATAAAGCCTGGAAGAGAGTAAGAAAATGCTGTTGTTGTCTGTCTTGGTAGCTGGATGATCTTGGCTAACAGCTGAGCACCCACCCAGTCACTCATGGAAAGCGAATTGGAAGGAAAGCTGAAAACCTGTGGGTGAAGATAAAAACACTTTAATAGGTGAAGCAAAGCTGCATGTGAAGCAGTGCAAATTAAGGTATTCATTCCCTACTTCCCCCCAGTAGGAAGATGGTTAGTCATTTCCAGGAAAGCCGGCCCTCTGCACAGGTAGTGGTTACTTGTGAAGACAAAAGCCATAACCGTGAATGTCTCTTTCTTCTCATTTCCTTGAGTTTTTTATTGCTGTGTTACATTATATGGCCTGGAATAGCCCTCTGGTCAGCTGGGGTCAGATGCCCCAGCTGTGTCCCATCCCAGCCCCTTGCCCACCCCAGCCTCCTCACTGGGGAGGCAGCATGAGAAACTGAGGCTGCCCAAATGCCATGCAGACACGGTTCAGCAACAGCCGAAACACTGGTGTGTGCTATCAGCACTGTTTTTGTCTCAAATCCAAAACACGTCACCGTATGGGCCACTTTAAGGAGCATTAACTCCATCCCAGCCAGACCCAACCAGTATATTATCTGAGAAACAGGAATAAGGAAAGAAAATAGAAATTTAAGTTGGAGGATGATGACACAATATTTCTTTCTGGGACTTAAAGAAAGACTTTGCAAAATTAGAGCAGTGAGATTCTGGAATTCCTCTTCATTCAAATAGGGATGACAAAATTAATTGCTGTTAAGATGCAGCCTCGTAATTTTGTGAAAAGCTTTATATCGTAAGAGTCTTGCAATACTAATTCTCAGTGACCCACATCTCTTCCAGTCCATTGTTGTTTTTTGTTTGGAGAAGTTTTTAAGAAATATATTAACCTAAAAAAACCCTGCTTTTACTCCCTTTTCTCTTCAAGAATGATAAACAAACAGTAAATCCGAAGCAAAATCTGCAGGTAATTTGAAGTTAACTAAGCTACTTTATATCTATTTTCTCAGACACTGATAGCTGTTTAGCTGAGCTAGCACAGATAGGAGCGGCCTGGGAAAAGCCACCCATCAAGAAAAGTAAAATAATCTGTCAGCGTGTGCTGGGCTCCCTGCTGCTGCAGACTGCCAATAATTTAAAATATTTTAGGTGTATCTGCAATGACTGCAGGTCCGATATCACCTAAAGGCAAAAGAGCAAAGGAACTTCCTTCCCAGCCAGTGTGTGACCAAAGCCCCCTTCCAGGCAGCTGAGGATAAGCAGCATGCAGCAAGATGCTCCTTGAGATAGCACACCCCAGCACATCTCCTTATTGATCCCCAAAGTGGGGATGGAAACTAGCTCCTTTAATCTTCTGAAATGTGCAATTTGTCTCCAGTGGTTCTAGACAACTTTGTGCTGTGCACTCAATCTATTTACAGTAGTTTGAATGGGCTAAAGCAATTCAGAGTCTCTGTGGAAGATGGAAATTCCTATTCCTCATTGCAGAGAGGAACACTTCTAAACTACTCCTTAAGCTCTCTGACAGCCTTCTCACTCCTCCCCATTTTTTCAATGGGAGGTAGTGAAGCACATCTTTCATAAGTTGTTCTAATGGGGTATCACACTGGTTTTAAGAGGAGATTTGGAGGAAGAAAAATCATTGGGGCTGTGTCGTGAGTGAAACCTGACAGCCAAACTGAACTAACTCCACACATGGGAGGGGGTCTTTTTCCATATTTGTCATGCTCTTATATTTTTAGAAAGCAAAATTTAACAATAAAACTTTACAAAGTAAAAAAGGTTGTATAGCTCTTCATCCCCTTGTTTTTGAGAGCCGAATTAAAGTGAGGTGGGAATTTCCTATGAAGTCTGTCTTCTGTCGAAGGACTTCATTAGCATGCCTCAGATTAAGTTTACTGCTGCTTCCTTAGAAAAGGTCATTGTAATACCAGGAGAAAATATATTATTACCATATTCAAAAACAGAAAATAAGATTATCACTCAGATTGAAAGTGAATACAACAGTCTTTTCCCTGGGATTCTCTTCCGGATGATAAGCAGTCAAAAAATATTTGTGAGGGGAAAAAAAAAACAACTCTCTGAATTATTTTGAATTACTTTCCCCTAGCAGCTTTCCCTGTATAAATACTTTTCTTCTCTAAGGTGCTACATGTCTTCACAGCTTTGGAAAACCTTTGCTGAAAGAATGAGAGATTCTGGAATTTATGCCCTGGCACTCTTCTAGAGATTTTGGTACCCCTTTTGCAGTGCACAAAGACTGGCCAAAGCTTCAGACAAAAGAGTCCTTCTCTTCACTAGGAGTACCTCTAGCAGATATTCACTTTGATGTTGCTAGTTCTTCACAGTCAGCATGAGGATTACATGTTGAGAAGGGATAAATCAATTTTTGTTGACAGCTGGAAGAACAAGGCTGAAAAATCAGTCATAGAGGCATTTCTTAATTTTGGGTTTTCCCTGAATTTCCTTCACTCTAGAACAGATAATTCCAGAAACCCGAATTCATCAGGAGTGGATAATTCTTCTAGAAGTCTTTTCTTTGCACTAGGATGCATCAGTTTCAAGGGGTGTGAGTTTTACTCCAAAGGAAAGTTAAGATATACCCACAAAAAAGGAAAAAGCCTTCTATACATATCATGAACAGATGCATTAGAAAGTTTTCTAAAAAAATTTTAAATTAAGGGATCATCTTAGATATTTTCTAAGGTCACATGTGCCATACAAAGAGAAAGAACGTCATGCAGCACATTTGAGATCTCAGATTTCTCAAGATATATGTAGAGAGATCAGTGTTGCAGAAATACCTAAAATTCAACACTAGAGTGTAAGATTCCCAAAGCTTCTTGTTCCCCTGGATATGCATGTGGTAGATACTCCAGCCTCTATTACAGTAAAATAACATTTAAATTAATGTTAGGCTTTGTTTCATGTAAAACATGGAGGCTTCACATGCGTCATTTAGCTTTTTCAACACTTTTGTAGGACCCATCATTCACTGATTGAATTTTGCAAACCTAGTTTTGAATACACTGGCATGTTTTAATGCTTTCTCTCAACATTTGAGTACACCAAAGACTCTATCAGAAAACTGACAACATTAGAAAAGTGAGGCATGAGAAGAAGTTTCCCAGAACAAATGTTCAAGGGTTAACATACAGCTGTTGATGTGGAGTTTGATAAAAGAGTTTCATGCAATAAGATGTAATCTTTTAGATTCTTTTTCAAGTACATGCAGTTAATAATTTAGTTTGTCTTTTGCTCCTGTACTCCTAAATGGGCAGTAGTGCTCATTGGCAGTCAGCAAGCAGCAGGTTGTATTCTGCTTTCTCCGGGTCTGCTTCTGGCACAACCCATTTATCTCCAGAAACACTATAAAGACCTCCTGTCATATGCTCCTCTTCAAAAACACTTTAAACTTATTTTCAAAAACTAGCAGTATAATTTAGAGATGTTTTAATGGCTCTTGAGCAGCCTTCAGATACACATTTGGGGTGGAGGAATGCAGACTGCCTGCTATGGAGCTGGGGATCAGGAGGCTCCCTTTGTAGAGACTCCAGACCAGTAATGGCTAGCTCCCCTGAAGCCAGATAGTTTATGCAATTGTCCTCAAGTTACCCCTGTGCTGGACTACTATTGGCAAGAAACATCACTGCCTATAGCACTAAGTCAGGATCCCTTTGGTCTGTGGTAACAACCAGTCTCCCGTTAAATTCCCTGGCACAATTTGTCCGACAGGCTCCACAGACTTTTCCCAATTTGCAGGAAAGCACAAAGGAAACCTTTGAGGTAGCCTTTACTGTGCTGGCTGGTCCCACTCGCTGCTGTTTCAATGTCCTAGCAACTGGACAATTAAGTTTTTTGCTCAGAAAAAGCATTTCTTCCCCAAACATTAGTTGATAAGTATCCCCAAAACCCTGCCTTGTTTCAGAAAGGAATGTATTATCAGCTGACCACAAATAAGGAGGATGAGGATACCTGAGATACACAAAATAATTGGACAAGTATGAGATAAAAGAGAGTCAATATCATGTCTGGTGCAGCCAACAAGGCAGGTAGAAAATAGCTGACTTTAGCAGAGCCCTTCAGGTGTCTCTGTCCAGACTCCCAGTCCAGCAGTGTGTACCAGTTCAGGCACGGCACTAGATCCATGCTGGCTCTGTACAGTAGTTCCACTCTGCATCTTAGCCATAGTCCCTTGGACCAGAAGCACTGCTGGAAAGCAGCAGAGAGGCATGGAGAAAGAAAGCTCTATGGGCTATAATGCAGTGCCCATCAAACTCTACCTCCTCTCCAAAGTCAGCTGTGCCAGGCTTGGACTAGCTCTATGCAGAGTTGTTTGGTTGACCCTGCATGGTGCGGGGAGGCCAATTGATTTTAGTTTAGACTCTGTAAACTGGTGCTGGGCCAGCTTGACCCTGAAAACTGTAAAGCCACCGTCCCACAGCACTCTATAATAGCATGCAATTCTTGCCAGACCAGACTTGTCTCTGCAAGGAGCCAGCTCGGTGTCCCTGTATCTGCAGTTCAACTAACCCACAACTTGTAAACCGCTCACAAATAGTTGAGAGTGGTAGAGTAGAATTCATTTCATCCACGTAAATTCTCGTTAATCTGCAATTTCTAAGCAGGAAACTGGGGGGAGGGAGGATAAAGGACATTTTACTGAAGTGAATCCAAGTGAGACATTAAGAAAGTCATTACATTAAATTGCAGGAATAATACATGAAGCAGGATGGTTTTGGAAATTAAGCAAGCCTCTGCTCTCATAGGCTGTGGTATGAATTATATCTGGTCATTTTCTGTGTGGCTTCTTGGATTGGGATAAGTGGAAGAAACTTGCTACAAGGACTGGAACAAAATGGATTCCTTATCATAACTGTCAAACCAAAAACAATCCGGCCAAATGCTGCCACTCATTTAATAACTGAAATTCTGAATATAATTCTTGAATTTATTATTGAGCAGCCTTCTCTTCTCAGCAGAGCTGCTTTACACAATCACTCACTTATGTAATTTCTGCATGTGCATGAAAATAACCATTCACTCCTCAGTGGTCCTCTTTATTCTCAACAGTGTATTCAAGTGCTTTGCGATGTCTTTCATCTCAGAACAGGGAGCACACTTTTCATAGTACCTACTGCCAATCCCTAGTTGGTGTGGCATAACTAGCCAACTGGTTTTTAAGAGGTGGTGGTTGGGCAACTGTTCTCAAAAACAGTCAATAAATGACAGTATAATTCCTGTTTCCATGGGAATATGGCACCAAAATTTAAAAAATTATCTCATATGTGTCAAGCAACAGACCTCAAAGGGAACAGAAGAGAATTTCTGGGATGTTAACATGTAGAATAGGATTGACTGGAAAGGCAAAGCTGCTAATTATAAATAAGAAAAAAATGCCTAGATTTGCTGATCCTTTATGAGAAACGGCTCAGTTGCTAAGAATATATCTGACATTTCATAGGACTTTGGTCTGTTTATTCACCACAAAAGGCAACAAATGTGTTATTTATACTTTAAAGCATCCAAATGGCAGCACCTTTGTACCCTAAACAAATTTTGGAGACACTAGAGAAAACAAATATATTCCTTTTCTCATTTTTTCATGCTAGTTAAAAATGTCTGTCCTGAAAGGAAGTGATAAAGTTGCAACAAACATTCAACTGCTCTAAATTCCTGGACAGTATCCATTCTAACAACAAGCCAGCCTTATCAAGGGGGAGAGGAGTTGGATGTTTTCTTATGTCAAGGTGTTGTCCTGTGAAGATGCCAATAAAAAGGAAAAAAAAATAAGTAAGTTAAGCTTTGCCAGTACATATGGTGTAACTTTGAAGAGCAGCCTTCAAAGTTTATTTTTGACATGTCTGCAGGACACATTACTTATGTTAAACTAAATCAAATCCTTAGGAGATCACCTAAAAATAAACTACTGATTTGTGTTCCAATATTTCTATTCCCAGTGAAGTCAGTGATCAGACTTGTTCATTGGCAGCAGATAATCTAAGCATATTTATGGAGGAAAAAAATAGGTATTTTAGAAATAGCTACAGAACTACAGATACCTGTCTTGATATCTTTGAAGGGATGAAACCTCCTGCTGTGGATTATTTGTGGGGCACTCATTTTCCTCTCTTTCCCAGAGGAAGTCTGCTGACATAGGGTTGGAGTGCTAATGAGTTCCTGCAATTCCCATAACTGGAATAACAGATGCAAAACCCCATCCGAATCAAACATTTGGCTGCAGGAGGAGCAGGAAGAAGCATCTGGTTTTTGGCAAATGAAGCACTGCTCAGCATTTCAGTGCAGGGGTGGGGGAAAAACCCACAGTGAAACCCCAGCCTAAGGAACACTTTCGTATTTGGCATCAATGTACAAAAGATGTAGTTATTTTAAGGCAAGAATAAACAAGCAAAGCCATATACCTTAAGAAGTACCCCTCAAAGCAAGTGCGAAAATTCGCTTCCTTATGCATGCTGACACTAAAAGCAAAACCTTTGGATTCTGTGTACGAGACACCCGCATGATGCAGCTTTGTGTTTAGATAATGCTGCTACTGGCTAGGAACATTTCTGTGAAAACATGCAAAGTTAGAGGAAGAGGTAATCAGAAAAAGCCATTTTGACTCATCAGACAATTATTTTTCAGAAAGAGTATGACAACCAGGAAAGGACTGGTTTTTTTAACCTAGCAGTTCCTCTAGCAAAGGTATCATGACTTTCATATGAGCTCTGGGAAACGTATCATTTATATATAGCTCTTAGCACCTTTTCCCTCACTGGCAATACTGTTACTGATATCCTGGTGATCTGGAAGAACAGAACACCATGCAACCTTGATTTACTATAAATTCAGCTCTGATGAATTGCTTTACTAACATATGACACCTTACAACACAATCCTTGCCAGTGTGGAGTTTCCCTTGATCAGAAAAAGAGCTTGAAAGGAGACATGTGAAGGCAAGTGTCTTACAGAGTTCTTTGGTTTGCATTGCAAGAAAGGATTTGAAAAATAAATCTGTAGTTGCAGCTTTAATATTTGATTTCTAAGAACTTCTACTGACTTCTTGAATAGTTTTGCTAAACCTTTATTGAGTTCAGTTGCTGCTACTTTTTTCCGAATTCCTTTTGGGGTTTTGAGTTCCTACTGCTTCAAACAGAAACCCATTATGATTCTCAGTTCAGACTGGATATTCATTTTGTCATTTGCTATCCACTTGCTGGTGATCCTGTGCAACCCAGACTGCTTTAGCAATAGTCACAGCACACACATTCCTGTGTAATGGGGGTCACTGGCTCTAGCATAGACAGAACTGTTCTGCTCTGCCTAATCACCATAAAGCTGTAACCGCTCCAACTGCTTCCTATGAGCTGAAAGGAGAGGGGAAATGATGCACATGGACATCTACCACTACTTGGTGTCCTCATTTAACTCTTCTGAAAGGGGCCATTACAAGGTTCAGTTGTCTTAATAGGGGCCAAATCCTTTCGGTTTGATTTGTTTGCCGGTGGTATTACCCACCCTAGAACACCCATGCCTAGCTGCCCTAATTTTCCCTTCCAAATATATAGTGGAAAGCAATGAACCATTCTACCATAGAGAATGAAGATATGACTGTATCTATACCCACTAGCTTGGCTATAGCTTTGATGATACTGCAAAAATGTTTTCTGCTACTGAATTTTATATCTATCTAGCTATCTAGCTATCTATCTATATCTCAATGTTGCTTTTGTAGCATTTTTCCAGCCCTGTTCTGACTATTTGGCATAATTTGGAATCACCCGTTACTTGTATAATAGAAAGTGCATGTTTGTGTGTCTCATTCCTTTATTTTTCCAGCAATAAAGACTTGTGAGTGAGTACAGGTGGCAGTTCAAGGGCACGCAGTATCACAATGCAGAAGGAGGGAAATGAGAAATGAAATTTCATTAGTTAATTAATTCAGTCAGTGGTTTTATGTTTGCAGTGCCTGTAATTTCTTTGAGGCTGTTCCAGATATGCAGCTATGCCACAATTCCTCATTCTTTCCTGTTCTTTCACTTGCAATGCATTCTTCTTCTGTGAAATAAAGATCAAATATAACTACAGTAGTCAAGGTGGTTTAAACCTGAGCTGGGGACATCAGACTGCATCTGCCTGAACTCTTAGCTATCACTAGATACTTGTTGTCAATTAGGCATAATTGAGCACGCGTAACACCCATTATTTTAGCAAAATGATCAAAAAAGTGTAACCTCTCTTGTGCTCAGGTTTCTTTAGGGAAATTTTTGTCTTTTTTGTCTCTTTTTCCTTTAATGAGTAGAACTGAAAAAGGTAATTGTATTATCACATTGAATCAAACTAAGTAGCTCACTAAACTATGCCAAGGAAACATTAGCAGACTGTTGGGGTTTTGTGTAGGTAGTGCACACACATGCTTCCTCACCCTCCTTCTCATGCTGAATGCTGCCTATCAAATGAAGGACTACAGAGTATTGCTGCTAAGAGAAGTCTTATCGCTTTTCACCACATTTTTTAATGTTTGCAGATGCAGCAGACTTTTTACTTGAACAGGTGTCCCAGACAGGCTGTTCAGAACTCAATTGGACTTGGCCCTTAAGCAACCCAAGCTACTTTTGAAGTAGTATCTATACCCAAAGTTAGCCCTAATGACCTCTGGATGCCCCTTCAACTCTAATTAGGACTAACATCCTAGTAACTCATGAATTAAGAAATTTCTTCTGGAGTGTCAGTTCACTAAATCTCTCAGATTTGAGGAAAAGTCATGCTATTCAGGATGTTTCTGAGACATCCTGTGGTCAGATGTGTTTCAGTTTTATGGCTTTGTACAATATGATCTGTGGGCTGTAACTTTTAGTGCAATTAAGGGTGAGATGCTGTTGAGGGAGACTTGAAAAGCTCTCTATCTTACCTGGTCCTTTGTGTACCTTAAACTTTGTTTTAAGGAGAGGAATTAATAAAATTAATTGTGGATTACTACATATCTAAGCTGGGCACATTAGGCTTATTTTTAGTGTTTATATTATAATAAAGATCATTCTGAAAACTGCATGCACTACTGAAAAAAGAGTTATCTGTTGGGGGGGGGGGTGGTTAATTTAAAAGAAAGAGTATTCTGCACTCTGCATTCCAGGCTTTTGATGAAGTTTTCAGCAGTAATTTAAGAAAATATTATCTTTTGACCCACTTTATTGGTTACATCTGCCAGGTGTTAAAAAAGTAAGATGTCCAGGTATAAATTGCCTCATCATCATAGACATAGTCACAAGATTTCTTATGAGAATCTTAATGTGGTAGAGAAGGGCTTAGAAACTGGCTGTCTGCCAAAATGATACTGTCTCTGGCTTGTCTATGATCACACTCTCAGGTACATCCACTGTCTTTTCCACTATCAGCCTTAGACAGCAGTTGTAAATTCTATAAATGTGAGTACAGTCAAACTCCTGAATGCAGGACAGCTAGGAGTGTAACTTAAGGTCTTGCTGTCTTTTGGGGAGGTGGAAGGATATTTAGTTCATCCGGAGAGGGTTGTTCCTTCATTTCAGCTTTGCTCACCTTTTAGATTTCATTACGTCCCTCTTCTATTTCCTCGCTTTTTACCTGCAGCCAGGACTGAAGCTGTGCAAATTCTTCACTGTAAAATGGAATAAATGAAAATTTCCTTGCTTCAAATTTCCTTATGTTACTGAAAATTGAACCCAGATAAATCAAAAGAAATGAATCTCCCTTCTCAGTAAGGATTTAGTTTGAAAATCAGTGCGACAGTACACAGATGGAAGAAGAAAACAAACTTACTCCTTTCACTGAGCTCAATATTAAAAAGAGAAATTTGTGTGATGCCTCTGTTCAGGAATGCAGAATGAAACAAAACAACTGTCTACCTTACTGGAAACTGAATCCACTGAGTGTTAGAATGCTCTAATAGTTATCCCTCTTCCTTTCAGCTGCTCACCAATTTTATGTATTTTACCAAGAAACATGTAAACAGCGGAAAAGAAACATTTCCTTTAGAATTTTCAATGCTAGATAAATTTGCATTTACTTCACTTCTTAACTTTTTGTCTCGCTTCAATTTTCTCTGTTGTGACAGTAACAGCAGTAACATTAATACGTAATTAGATGGGTAGGAATGTGCTCAAAGTCAATAGCTTGTAATAGCTCCTTTGGAGCCATAGTAAAGTATCTCCTATAGCAAATACATGGTTATGGACTTGTTAAAGCAGGCATTAGTTATCCAGTAGTCCATTATGGCTCCTTGTAGTCTACCATTTGAGTAGCTCTATATTTAGAGTCATATTGATCAGTAATTAAGAGATAGCATGGTGGCAAAATAGAAATGTATGATAAGTAATCTTAAAGAAATAATTTATAAAAATGGTAGAATCATCAGGAACTGGCAAACATCTTTTGCACTATGTTAGCTTTCATATAGAAATGAATAAGCTCAATAAAATTATAACTGATATTGTGAGATTCCCTTGTGTAGGCTAAGAATCTTACTTCATCCAGAATTAATTTTTAAAACAGATCTATTAAAACTAGGAAGGAGTCAGACAGGTCACCACCATGTGTGCAGTCTTCATCTCGTTGTAAAAATTAACAGTAGTGAATGTAAGCACTGGTAAAGGGAATTTGGCCACTTTTATTTTTATTCATCTGAAGCTTTCCCATCTCCCATTATTCTGTAATACCACACAGGTGAGTTTATTCAATTTGCTATTTTGCAACTATTCGCTGAAATGCAATTATAATAATCTACTGGTTACAAATGGTTAAGTCTCTATTAGAATATGCCTGGAAAAGATGTTCAGGCATGATAATCTTTTAGACTATTCGAAGTACCACGGTAGTAGTAATCCCTTAAGGTTTTCCCATGATACTCAGGATATTGGGACACAATTACATATAAACCCAGAAAGAACAGCTATTCCTTGCTTGTTTTACATTTCCCTCCACAAGGGGACTGCAATATTATTACTTGTGTTGTGTGTAATGGAATTGTTTAAATCACAATAGCTCTTGCAAATGTAAAGATCTAGTTACTGTGCTTGTACCAACTGAGCAAAAGAGGATGTTCTGCTGTGAACCTATTCTTCTAATTGTTCCAATCCCTGCATTAACATTAATTAGCAAATTTGTCTTTCAGTCTCTCCCACATGAGGCATGTTCAGTCAGGGTTGGGTCAGTAGGGAATTTAATTAATTTATCAGCAAATTGGATTTTTTCACCAGGTGTCCTTGCTTTGGCTTTCTTTTGGTTGTTTTTTTGTTGGTGGGGTTTTTTTTTATCCAGAAATTTTTGATGGTTTATGAAACTACAGGTTTGGGGGTTTTTTCATGTACAATTCTCTGATGCAGAGGTTGTTAATGGAATGATATTGAATAGAAATGCTGCATTTGTAGAGAGTATCAAAAGAGAGGTACTGTCTGCCTCCCTGGTAATTTGTAAGCTGGTAGTTCAGCTATAGTAAACTTTTTCCCGTGTAGGCTTGCAGTCTAGTGGGAATATTACTTTACACTAAACCTGCCAATAGCTGGATGTATAAATGCCTGATATTTATGGCTTAAGCAGAAAGGGTATCAGTGTGTGAGAATTCAATTCAACAAGGCTAATCTCAAATGCAATTAATGTTCACGTTCTTTATGTGCCCCTATGGTAGACCGTTTGCCCAAGGAATTTATTGGAAGTGATACATTTAATTAAACTTCTTGAAACACTTGGGCAATGATATCATTTATGTGATAAGGCACCACTTTTGGAAAACGGAAAGAGGAGCAGCACGGTTGTTGTGTGCATTCTATGCTGCTTCCCATTTAACACAGGTGGGTTCATGGAAGCTGCATGACAAGTGCTGCTCAGAAAAGGTGATTTCCTCACATTCTACCAAAATGCTCAATAAAAGTCAGTAATGTTTTGATCTTGTGTCCGTTTTGATTTAGCTATATGTACTGCGTGAACAAAGCAAGGAAATTTGCCAAACTGCTTGTAAGAAAAAAATGTGGCTTTCTGTATTTCATTTGGATTATAACTTTACTAATATTAAGGCAAATTTTCTACCTAATTAGCATACATTCTTTAACTTGTTAACCATAACAAGTTGTAACCGTGATATACGCAGTGCCGGGGATGATCATGGAGCAGATCATCCTGTGTGCTGTCACATGGCACGTGTGGGGTAGCCAGGGGATCAGGCCCAGCCAGCATGGGTATGTGAAAGGCAGGTCCTGCTTGACCGACCTGATCACCTTCTATGGCAACATGAGCCACTGAGTGGACGAGGGGAAAACTGTGGATGTCGTCTACCTGAGCTTTAGTAACCTGAGCTTTAGTAAAGCCTTTGACACGGTCTCCCTCAGCATTCTCCTGGGGAAACGGGCTGCTCATGGTTTGAATGGGTGCACTGTTAACTGGGTTGAAAACTGGCTGGGTGGCTGGGCCCAGAGGGTGGTGGTGAATGGAGTTACATCCAGCTGGTGGGCAGTCACCAGTGGTGTTCCCTAGGGTTCAGTATTGGGAACAGCCCTGTTTAATATCCTTATTGATTATCTGGGTGAGGGGATCAATGGCACCTTTGGTCAGTTTGCGGATGACACCAAGTTGAGTGGGATTGTTGAGCTTCTGGAGGGCAGGAAGGCTCTGGACAGACTGGATCAATGACCCAAGTCAACTGTATGATGTTCAACAAGGCCAGGTGCCGGGTCTTGCCCTTGGGTCGCAATAACCCCATGTTGCCCTATAAGCTTGGGGAAGCACGGCTGGAGAGCTGCCTGCCAGAAAATGACCTGAAGTGCTGGTCAACAGCGGCCAAACATGAGCCAGCTTGTGCCCAGGTGGCCAAGTAGGCCAATGGCATCCTGGCCTGTATCAGCAATCGTGTGGCCGGCAGGACCAGGGCAGGGATTCTCTCTCTGTACTCAGCACTGGTGAGGTCACATCCCTGAGTCCTGTATCCAGTTTTGGATCGCTCACTACAAGGACATTGAGGTACCTGGAGCATGTCCTGCGAAGGCAGTGAAGCTGATGAAGTGTCTGAAGCACAAGTCCTGTGAGGAGTGGCTGAGGGAGCTGGCAGTGTTTAACATCAAGGAAAGAAGGCTGAAGGAGGACCTTGTCACTCTCTACAACTACCTGAAAGGAGGGTGTAGTGAGGTCGTGGTTGGTCTCTTCTGCCAGGTAACAAGTGATAGGAGAGAGGAAATGGCCTCAAGATATTAGGAGAAAATTCTTCACTGAAAGGGTTGTCAGGCACTGGGACAGGAAGCTGTGGGAACTGGCAGAGTCACCATCCCTGGCAAAAATTCTGTATTTGAAGTACATGTAGATGTGGCACTCAGAGACGTGGTTTAGTGGTGGACTTGGCAGTGCTGACTTAACAGTTTCATATGAGATCTTGGAGATCTCTTGCAGTCTAAATGATTCTATAGAACTTCAATTAAAGAGAGATTCTGTCTTGCTACCAAGTCATCCTCCATTTGACATTAAAATGTGTGTGGTTGCAGAAATAAATACAAGAATTCTCATAGAAATTTTATTTTTATAGTTTTCTAGTGCTTTTTTGGATAAAGCTAGTCTGTACTACCCTCACTCTGTGCTGATTCTGCTCAAGTCTGATATTCTAAGATAAATAATACAATGCAATAAATTATTGTCAATGTTTGTCTGTAAAATACCTGTTTTCACAGTGTTCTAAGAGCTCAGCACTACAAGTGAAATTTGTGAAGGCTGGCTGGCTGGGTAAAAATTTCCTTTGTGTACTGCATGTCTAAGGAATTCAGGAGATTTTAAATCCCCATAGCCTGAGTTTTGGCTCCCACTGTTTGAAAATTACTCTTTACAGAAGAAAGAGAGGATAAAAATAGGTATGTAGGTGGATCTCTGTAAGGAAAGAAAGGAAAGAGGAATTTCAGTTAATTGCTTGTATGGACCTTATAGATTCCGAATTATTTCAGAATTTTTCTGCAATGACCCACATATATGAGGTGAGACATCTCTGGTAAGATGGGTAGGAAATTTTGCTCTGAGCCTATAACCCCTAACATAAATTCAATTCACATTTCAATACAATATTTACAATTAACATTTCTTCTGAAAATAAAAAACCGAAAACACAAATTAACAAGCAAAAACATTATTGAGATGAGATTCGTGAGCAGAGTTCTAATTCAGGCATTGAATTCCACATTGACACCAGTGTCCCAGACTTTTCCTTTCGGGGAAGGAAAGCATAAGAATTGTGATATGTTGGTCATTTTTGTTATAGAAGCATTTAGATTAGACTTTTCAAATGCAGATAAAGATACAGTCCCAAAATATTAATTGTAAGAACCATAAAAAAGCTTAATCTCCTGAGTAAATGTAAATATTCCCCCCATCTTGTGTGCATTTTTTTGTATCTCATTCAGTATAAAAATATTAAATATTTCTAATAAAAAATTGCTGATTTTTTCACATATATGTATGCGTATGTATCAGGAAAAATATGTATGGAGTATTTAATGCTTTTAAATTAGAGTGAGTAATGCTTTTGCTACGGTGCTCTTAAGTGAAATTTTATATTAAGCATGGGAAAGAAACCCTTCAAATGGCAAAAGGAATGAACAAACAATGCCAAAGCACTGCTGAACATGCGGTGCTTTCATGTCCCTTCAAGGCTGTCCAGGCTCAGTTGGAGGAGAAGGTAGCTGCTTCTTGAATCATATGAAAGCATTCTCTTCTTTTGCCTATGTACTTTCACTGTTTCCGTGATACAAAATACCACGGATAGCTTACTTGTGTTTTAGAAATGCCATATTTCTCCTGAAACTAGATGCAGGTTACTGTTGGGGGTTATTTTTGTCTGTAGGGAAATAAGCATAGAGAAAATTTTTATCTTTGAGAAAGTCTCCTAATACTTGATTAAAAAAAAAAAATAAGGAATAGGGATTAAAGAGACAATAACAAATGAGAATGTGTGTGCTAATTGCATCCCAGCATGAGTCCGTGC
Organism: Mohoua ochrocephala; assembly: GCA_013398855.1. Taxonomy (NCBI): domain Eukaryota; kingdom Metazoa; phylum Chordata; class Aves; order Passeriformes; family Acanthizidae; genus Mohoua; species Mohoua ochrocephala. The sequence goes on from VZTA01018831.1 coordinate 183,346, forward strand.
ATCTTACCAGGTGTGAGTGTGCCAGTCTGAAGTCGATCTGCAGAGCTTCACTGACAGTAAGGTTATAAGGTATCCTTCTGTCTCGTTAGTTAGCCTGTCTGTTCATCATGGGGAGATGATGGATGCTGAATTCAAATGAAAGATTCCAGACATCCAAACAGGGTCTGCTGAAATTACTTTGACAGCATTTGTTCTTAAGTATTACTTTCATCTATGCAAAATCCTGAAAATTTGCAAAACATAACATTCAGTCAGCCAGGTTTATCATTCCTTCTTTTTCAAGGAGCCGGATCATAGGTTGGACCTGTACTAGGACCACCCTTGGACCTTCTTTGTTGCACTTCTAGCCCAAGTGAGATTCAGAGATATTTAAGACCCCCAAACATTTCACAAATTCTCCATGATTTCTGCAAACATAGGTCAGAGAAAACTTATCTCTCGCTGACTTGATGAGGGCTTTTCATTTAATACAGAGTCTTGGGAGGGACAAGGATACTAACATTATCCTCTGCTATGGTTCTCTGGGAGAGCTGGTTAAAGTCACTCGTTCAATTTGTGTGGTCACTGGTGTGGTAAAAGAGTGCTGTGTTACACAAAAGAGCCAAGTCTGAAAAGTTTTATTGTTCTTTCTTTTTTTCTTAAAAAAATACAGATACATCTCACCACCTCTTAAAAACTCATGCAAAGACAATATCACTTACTTATTGGAGACTTTTAATGAAACTTAGCATTTTCTTCTGTGGTGAAACGTAGAAGCATAATTATCCTGCCATTGTAGAGAGAGCATAGCTCACCAAACAGGAGAAATTCAGATATTACCCAGAAATAAGAGCATTCATGAAAAGAAATGTATTGGTAAAGTTATCCGAGTAAATATCATCAGAATGACAAGACATCCTGTCATGGGGGCAGGAGGCAGGAATCTCATTTTTGAGACAGTGACCTGATAATTTGGAGATAAGCTTGATTCAAGCCCTGTGATTGAAGTACTCCTGAGCACAGTCCAACTGAGACCAGCATCTGAATATTGCACTTCGTGATGGCCTCTGCATGGAGGGTGGAACATCATATACAAAACTAATGACTAGCTCTTCAAAACAGAGTGAGAAACAGCTGTTATGAGAATGAAATTACACTGGTAGATAAACTTACGTTCCTCTGAACATTAGTTTACATTCTGACTTTTCTGTAGCTGTATGCCAAGAACAAGTAGATAAATGCTCAATTTAAGTAAATAAATATGGTAATGTGAAGCATTAGAATCTGAGGAACTTGGGCGGTAAATCATTCTCAGTTAATCATAATTGTGTCTGTTACCACTGAGCATCATTTAATGGTATTTTAAGGTTTCATTTTATATGAATAATAAATAGGAATTTAAGATGCATATTCATATTGAAAAAATTATACTTTTAAAATTCATTGCCGCTTTTTTTATTACATGGCAATTTTGGAGTATAATCTCTAAAGCAGACCTAAACATTTTTTATTTTTTTTAAGCAGGTATGAGTATCAAAGGTGTCCATCATTGCTTTTGTTAGTCTAACTTCAGGTAATAAAAATAGTTACTACCTGTTTCTTCAATCAGTCAGTTCAAGGGCTGGGACATCGGTCACCGTGGCTGTGGCATGCAACCCCCTTGTTCCTTCTCCCCAAATAAGCAGGCTGAACCTCTTTTGTGTTTAATCGTTGCTGTACTCTCCAGTGCTCTCAGGTCAGCTGAAACAACTAGGAATGTGTGCTGAGCACTGACACCACTCCCTGGTGCTTAAATCAAGGGGTTTTCAGTCTAAATGGTCTAGCTGTTCCCGTGGCTATACTAGTTAGTCCCTGGGAGGCAGAGGGCACACAAGGTGTGGATGAGTGGCACTGAAACATGTACACGTCATAATCAGTTTGAACAGAAGGCTCCTGTAACTGGAGAGAAAGTGATGTGTTTCACACCTGCTGCATATCACTCCTGCAGAATGGACGATCACCTAAATTTACGTGAAGAGGTGAGCCTTCATACGCTATTTTTATTAGACCCAGATAATTTTGTGTTTTGCTCTTCTCCAGTGCTGCTCTGTCTCAAGTTGATGTTGCAGGTGAGGTGAGACAAGCTCTGGACAAAGGAAATCTTCAGGTGAAACATAAAGTAGCATATCACTTGCAAAACAATCTTTCAGCATCCCATTGAAGAAAATAGGACTTTCATCTGCCACAAGAAGCTATTTATTCTAACTGATTTTATTCTTGCTGTCTCTGGGATTATTTAGAACATTCAGGCTAACTGTCCCTAGATTTAAATACCAGAGACAATCAAATATAGTTGTGTTTTTGTCGCCTTTTCCTGTTCAAGAATGACCCCAAAAAATGAGATTTGTGTTTTCCAATGTCACGTGAGAGATCATCTGAAAATAAATCCTGAGTAGCAGCCATGTGTTTTCTGAACAAGTCTGTCACCTCCTTCCTATGAACTCGGATAACGCCACCTTTTCGAGGTATAAACAGACAGTGCTAAGATTTCTTCTGCACAGGAGAAAAGTCTTTTGGGTAATACGTAGTTAAATAAAACATCAACAGTATAAAATATGAAAGCACACTTCAGGTGTGATGTGTTTTATGAAACATATAATTCACCACACAGGCAGCAAAAAGCTTTAGCTACAAACTCACATAAATTGGCCCTAAGGTCTATAGTGCTACCAAAATACGAAAAAAAATAATTACACTGTGTCTCTACACGCTCTATTCTAAAGCAGATACTTGTTCAGAAGCCTGTGAGTTATCGCTCAGTTCTGCATCTAAGCTGAAATATTAGCTGATGCTAAATACCCTGCAAAGCTTTGGCTTCCCCATCTTGAAAAAGCTTTAGTAAAACAAAATATGATACAGAACAGAGCAATGAGAATTAGGAATTCTTCCATGCTAGGAATTACTCTGTGGACCAACACATTTCATCTTGGAATAAAAACATCTCCAGGGAGATACTGCATTGACCTGTAAAACCCCAAGAAGCAAGGGGAACATGAACAGAGAAATTATTTCCTGTCTCTCAAAGTACAAGAGGTGATAAATATCTGATTAAAGCAACAGATAGCAGATTGCAAATCAGCAGAAGTAAGTGCTTGTCCACACATGTCATGGCTGAGCCTCAGACCTCACTGCCAGATGGTGGTGTGGTTCCCAGAGTTTACATGAGTTTAGAAAAGAGGTTAAGCAGACACATTAGAGTAAAATCAGAGAAGGGCTTTGAAATAAAAAGATGCTCCTCAGTATGTGTCTGACCTGCTCTTCCACACATTCCTGGACATCTGCTACCAGTCACTGTCAGAGATTATTAAATTATGTAAACCTTCTTCTGACCTGATACAGCCATTTATAGCTCCTAAAACTATCTTAAGCGTCACAAAACTTAAACCACCTGCTTATGTATTTAATGCTACATAAATCAGTGTAGCAATTGCCTATGTGTTGTATACAGTGAAAAACAATATTTTTGTATCAGCTTTCGTTTGTGTGAAATTTGGTAACTCTCTTCCATTATATCCCATCCTGTTTTCTATTTCAATATTTCAATAGATCTGACTTCTTCCATTAATAATAGTGGGAGACAGCAATGTAAATCCTTGTGTTCAGGTACAAAATAGGCCCTCACAGCCTATTCCTTTGAAGAATAATATGGCATTACCAAACTGTGAAGTAAACCTATGAAATATTAATTACAGATTGATTTAGTCTGGCTGGAATTCAGCATTAATGGCTTCACTTAGTGTTACCTAGGTTTTCAAAATTATGTCAGAAGGAGTGTGTGGGAAGTCACAAGTGGAGCTTAGGAATGTGTTTTAACTCTTCATCTCTAGAAACCTGAAGTCAAAATCCCATTGTCCCATGCAGACATGACAGCAGTGTCAACCTGTGCTCTTGTGAATGTTAGTGTGAAGCATAAAACAACTACACAACAAGGGTAGAAGTGAAGAGGGAAGTCTGCTGTGGGTCAGGAGTGCAGTGCACTTAGGAGAGCTTTTAAATTATCTATTTCATGAGTGGTTCTCAAATAAGTCTGAAAACTGAGCGCTCCTCTAAGTGACAAAAATGAGTCAAAACACCAACTTTGTCAGCATCCCCTGCTGTTATACTGGAGAATTTCTGGAGCAAGCAAGCAACATGGAACTTCATACACTTCTGTTTCTTGTTTCTCTCTGGTACTTTGTGGCATGAAGTGGACATCCATGTTAGTATTACAACATAGTAGTTCCATCATCAACCATTGAAATAAATTAGACCCCCGAGTCCTGTTTTCTAGGTATTTGGCTGAAATACTTTTTGGAGAGTAGATGCCGTCCCTTGTTCTCTCTAAGGACACTCTCGGTAGTTTCAGTGGCACACGGACACACTGGGACGCTGCACAGCAGCTTCACCTTGTGGATCAGCCCTTCCACAAATCCATACCATACTGTTGCAAACAGATGGCTCAGGTCTTTTGTTTGGGTACCTGTAGCAATGCACCATGACTCTCATTTCACCACATCTTTGATTTCCTTTCCATGTAAACCAGGGAATAGAAGGGGGCCAAATGCAAGTCTGAGGTTTATCCTGGTGTATGGACATGAGATGTAATCCCAAAATTATAGAAGCAAGACACAAAACTTGGGAAACATTTTGATTTCATGCCAGGCTTGTTTTTCAGTCATAAGAATTAGAAGTTTGTGGGTTTTTCGATGGCATATATGTCTCTGGAAAGGAGCCAGGAGGCACAAGCATACATGACCTTCATTTTCATGGGCAGCAGGAATGAAAGACTTGTTATTTTTTCATACTACTATGTAAGTTAAACAGGATTTTGTTTGTTTTGTTTTGTTTATTTAACAATGTCTTTATACACATGTAAAGACCAGATCATGTTTGTCAGTATAAATGTAAGCACATTAGACAGGATTTAGGCTGAGAAGTGAGGAATGACACTTAATAAAGAGCTATAAATCTCACATTATGAAATTTGTATGTTCATTTTGCAGATCTTTTTCTTTGTTATTTTAGTTCATAATTTTGCTGTATATCTAAAGCATTTGGGTTTCTTTCTAATACTGACAATATTTTTTTAATGTGGGTTTGTTGGATTTTTTTGGTACCGAAGTAAAATGCTCTAAAATACAGACTTGATTTACGGCCAATGGAAGAAAGATTAGTACTTTTGTCCATTCCTCAGCTAAATTTACTGTATTGTCTTTAAAACCTTGCCATGGTCAAAAAGACCAGCTTTATAAAACAGTTAAAGAATTTGTGTAAAAGGAAAACTTGATGAGGAGTGTGTGGAACCAAGTTGTCTCTGGTGTTCCTGTAGGAAAGCAAGCTCTGTAACAACGAGGAACATATCTGAGAACATTTTTTAAGATGGCCATATTTCATCTGCCATTTAACATGACATCTGCACAGAAAATATGAAATAGGAGGTATCCCAGCTGGCCAAGCATGCTGACAGTGGAATGTGAATTATTTCCTCAAAGAAAACATACTTTTACCTTCCATAAAGGTTTAGCTTAGCCAGTCTATCTATGACATTTATTGGACATTTAACTTTCAGTGACCCAGGAACTATAAAAATCAAATTTGTTTTTTTCTCCTCTTCTATAATTAGCATTAGTCTTCTCTGAATGTAACAGCTACCTCCCAGTGAAATATGAAGAAGCTAATCATTGAGGCAGGTAGCTTCAACAGTAGTAGTCTAAGACTTTAAGAATGTGTATGATTTAGTTGACAATTTAAGGGACAGGGAAACAAGATTTAAAAAGAAAAAAACCTCACAATTTTTTTAAGTAGTAATGTACAAATACTCTGCTTCGGTTTTACCATTAAAAAAGAATATTTCAAAAAGCTTTTAAGCCCGTGTCTGGAAAGAAATATATGAGAGTATTATTACCTTAATATATATGAGTCTATAGAGTTTGTCCTTCAACCTGAAATGTTGTTGGGTTTTTTTAAATCATAGAAAAAAAAACTGGGGAAGGAAGTTATAATAGCAATACATTTTAAATGTATTATATGCAATGAATTTTTTAATCTTAGTTTTTGATTTGTTTTTATTATGAACTTTCCATTAAAAGAAACAAAGGACAGCTTAAAAGACATTTGGTAATTAAAAAGCTGTACTCAGTGTCATCATTTATCTTTGGTTTTTGCTTATCTTGCTCTTATAAAATGCATACTGTTATGTTACTTAACATTTGTAGTGGAAGGATTTTTAAATAGCTTGTGATAATTAAACTGCAAGATAAACAAAATATATTATTACATTATTTTAGCTAGTAGTTTTTAATCTCATAAAACAAGCAGGGGCTTCAGCATAAAGAACATTCTGGTTTACTTCTGAGTTTTTTTAACATATTTAATGAGTTATCTTAGATTGTCTGGCATACAACACAGAATCACAAAATAAATAAAAATAGTCCTGTGGGATTAATTGTGGTCTATAGATAACGATCTCTTTACTTTTATTGCACACGTACCTTATCCATAAATGAAACACCAGCGTTCTTGAACACAACAGAAGTTTAGCTATTTGTTTCAGCAGAGGCAGATTTAATTCTGGAGGAATATCTGCAGCTGCAGCTGCTTTGTTTGTGATATAAATGTATACAGGTTAGAGCACTCACCCCTGGAAATTGTTTTTCTGTTCTTGCTTTACTACTTGTCACAGTCAGAAGTGACTCCCACCAAATCTCTCATTAGAGTTGTTTTCCTTGTTTTCACGCCCTAGGAAATCCCATCCAAGCTATCTTAACTACTCACTAGATCCATAACCAATATTAATGATCTCTTTTCACATAGCCTGCCTGGAACTGCTATAAGAACTTTCTACTTTTCCTCTCCAGCCATGCAGAACAGCCCTTTGCTTCACCTCCTTTTACCTTGTTTCTGATATTAGTTCAAAACTTGTCTCTTCTCCTGTACTCTTGGTGTTCTCCCATTGTGCTTCTTGTCATTTTGACACTTTATTAGAGATCATTTATGCCAAACAAAGTGCCACTATTTACTACTATAAATTCACCATTATTGCTTCAAGTAAAGTTGGCCTATCCTTTTCACAAAGTGTTGGTTCTAGCAAGAAGTCCTTGCCAGCTTCTTTTCATTAAAAAAGGACTTTTTAAAGTGTTTTTCAAAGTGAAAGAGTCAAAACCATTCACATGCAAATATTTCAGTAGAAAAATGTGATTACATGCGTATAAAAATTACTATTTTTGCTTATGAGTGAGTACACAGAGAGGAACTTGAGCCAAGCAGTTCAAATAAGTCTGTGCAGAAGAACTTCAAACAGCATCATTTTAAAGACAGAAAAATATCTCTAGTGCAGGCAGATTCCTTTGGATGGATAGACCAGCTTTTTTTCAAATTAGACTGTTTTTTATAGAGGACTGACTACTCCATTCATCCTTCAAAAACCTCTTTCATAAGAAAATGTTTAGTTTAAACCTCAATTTAAATTATAACAGGAACCAGCAAAATTTCTCCCTATTTATTTTGTTGCATTCCAACTAAAATAAAGTAAGTTTCCAGCCTAGGTGTTGTACATGCACACAAACACGTCGCCAATTCCCATCACATCATCCAATATAAATCTGCATTTACAATCTCTGTCCCAGAAGTCAGCGCTGTGAGTTTCTAAATACGTTGTCGTTGGCATTAAGATTAACAGCAGGGCTTCTTCCAGCAGTGGTAGCCTCAGAGAGCTTGTGAAGCATTTTTTAATGACACAAAAATCAATATATTGCAGAAAAATGGCCCCGTTTTTAAAAGTTTTATACACTTCTGGCTTATAAAAGTCTGAGGACCACTAGTACAACGCATTCAAATAACCAGCATGAAATGAATCAGATTCAAAACATTGCAAACACTACTTTTTTTTTTCCTCTTAAAAAGCAAATTTAAAGTGCTTGCAGGTTACTTTTTCATCAGAAAGACTTTAATTACAAAACAAAAAAATGAACATAATAGCATATAACCACCTATTTTAAAGGTTAGAATTTTAAGTTCAAAAAACTGCTGCTGCTAAAGACTCCAAAATGTAACTTGCAGCCAGATTAAAGTGTGATCTCAGCTGTTTGATAGGTGTATGGTCAATACTGTTATAAGTTGTTAAAAGCACATCTGAATCAAATTCTGAAATAGACATCATATATGTTTTCAAAATCTGAACTGAGTCTTGATATATATTGAACAAAGAGTTTTGGCCATGTACACTTTGCCAACTTAATAAATAGCTCAGAAAGCAAACATGTAACATTAGTTCCCTCATTTTAGGCGAGGTTACAGTAGTAGGATCGCATACATTTTTCCCCATGAAAGGAGAAAACCAATGTCAGCATGGAAGGCCCACAAGAGTTCAGGAAATTTTTCACCCAAAAATTTTAAAAGGATGAAAATGAGTTTATTCAGCTCCTAATGCTCAAAGCAGTCCTTTGAAAAGGTTGTTTCCATTTGTCTCTGTGCTGAAATAAGGGTATGCTGAGAAGCTGTTTGTGGAAAATAACAATCTTCCTTTCCCTTTGCATGTTGTTAATGAACTTCTACATAGGCAGTTGATGGAAAATTCAAATTTAAGTAACATTTGAGTTCACCATGGAATAAATACTGACTTAATTTATTACAGTCATGATTTCTTGCTATGTGCCCTATTTTCAGAGGCCCTTCTCTCACAGTGAATTGTTCAAATTCTCCAGGTTTTTAGGGGAATGTCCAGTTGGTATTGTACAGAGAAAAGAGAGACTAAATTACCTTCAGGGTAGCTCCTCAGATTAGAACCAACAAAGAGATAAACTTACTGTTTATAAAGAAAAGAAATAGGTCTTTGATCATTTATTGCCACTGATCATTTTTTATTGAAATGCCAGGAGCTTAAAAGTTGGCTTCCAAGCTCCCATCATTCTTTGACAGAAGTAAGATCAACAGATCCGCACTCCAAAGATTCACCAACTTGAAAGACCTTTCAATATGCAGAATGAAAGGTCACCATCTCTTGGTGAACAGGCTGAGGAAGAGGAAGAGAGTGTCCCTTTCAGCCAATATTTATTCTCTTTGATCAGGTGTAAACACCATTTGGCTGCACATTGTTTTCTTATTGCAAGGTTTCCCTGGTTAACTACAGTTGTCATCCTAGAACAATAATTATGATTTAGGGTTTGTGTAGGTAACTCACTTCAGTACGTGGAGGTAAATCCTACAGCTTCGAGTGCCTACTTTGATGTTAATAGAATTATTTTATGAGCATAAGTTAGGGAATAATATGATCCATTCTGTTTCATCTTCTGCCTTTTTAAGTGGATAGCAACTTACCAGACCATCTGTTTTCCATAAAATATTTATATGTACATAAGAGAGAGAGAGAGAGAGAGAGAAAGAGAGGGAGAGAGAGGGAAGTAGGACACCACAGAAATAGAAGAAGAGTATCTGAGGACAGCTTTAAAAATGCCGCATATGTAAAACTTTTATGATAAAACATAAGTATAAATTAAAAGTAAGATGTGAAACCCTCTGAAAAGGGTTTTATTTTATGTTCATCAATATGTGCTAAAGGGAGTTCTAGTTCATGAGTTTTTTTCTTTAGAAAGGAGAAGAATCTCACTTGTAATATTGATCTGTTGTGCCCAAAAGAAAAGTTAGTAGGCAAATCAACATATTAATTTTTTTTAATTATCATGTCTGCTCAAAATAATTAATTGATTAAAGGGAGTTCAAAAACAAAGCTGCCACCACTCAGTCAGTAAGGAAGCTGAACTCCACTTCATTGCAACTTGCACCCAAACTTCAGGTATTGATTTAGCTTGAGGCATAAACAGTTATATTCCTGATCTAGACAGTGAAAAACGTGATTCTGAAAACATCCCAGGAGAAATCTTGCAAGACTGGTTATGGAATCTGGGTTTAGGCAGGCAGAGATCTCCTTCCAGAGGCCTCTGCTGACACGCCTCACCTTTGACTGAAGATCAGATTCTGTATACGGGATGTTCATTCTACATCAGCCAGAAGTGTGGACCAGTAGGAGGAGGTTTGCAAAGCAAACCAGTTGGTGCAGAGGACTTGACATACACATTCAAATCACACACACTTCAAAGCTGTGCCCTGGTCCTGAGCACCACTGTCTGGTGATGCTGGGAATGCAATGAGCGTGATCCTGAAGTACATCTTCCCATACTCCTTCCTCTCAAAGGGGTCCAGTCTGTGTGTCCTGAGCCCACCCTGCAAAGTGAACCAAAGCACGCTAAGGGAGGACAGGCAAGGAATGTACTTTCATAGAGTCATCCTGATCTGAACCAGAATAAATGCACCCACTGAAGTTGAACTGTTCCATTGGACAGCAAAACTTTCTATGCAAACTGGATATACCTAACTTAGGATGGCATTTCATGTATGTATTTAAAACTAAAATTGTTGCAGTTTAATACTCAAATACTAAAAAGAGCTGAAGAGATTTGCCTTCTTACTTTTTTTCCCCCAGAATATGATCTTGTGTAATCTTGTGTAATCTTCCCAGAATATAATCTTTCCCAGAATATAATCTTTTGTATCATTTTTCATATACCTTATTTCATTGTCTAAGGAAAGGAGTATCAAAATTGCATGTAGTAGGTGTGATCAAACAAAATTGCCTTCAGTCAGCAATGGAACAATTTCCATGCCCATTTTACAGCAACTGAAATGAATAATAAAGCTTGTGCTGCACATTCTAGAGCTTCGTTCTTGGGTACTTTGGATAAAGCCCTTACAGCCCTGACTATCTCTCTCCTCTATATTTCAGTGTGGACCAAGTTTAAGACTTTTCAAAGGACTACTGAGTGGGTTTATGTATTTTTTTTAGAAATGATCTCCTACAATTTGCACCCATTTTGAAAAGAAGCATCCTTGCACTATATTCCCTTCCAACCGCTCCATTTCTTCTAGTCAAAGCCTCTGCTTCTTATATCCTCCTTCAAAACCAATCATTCTAATAACATGTCCAAGAAAGGCCAATTTTACTCCTATAAGATAATCATATGTGATTTTTGTCCTCATGGTGGGGACAACAACAATAAAAGCAGAGGCTTCATCTCTTTGAAAGAGTTTCGGGAGGCAGCTGAATCTATAGCAGAAAAGCAAAGTGGTACATAAAAAATTAGTTTGCAACATTTCTTTATTCTCTACATATCCTATGTTTAAGTAACAGATCACAGAAGAAGAGAAAAAGGAAGGGAGTTAAAACTGAAGTTATTAGAAACCCAGTGTCTACAGCTGTTCCACAAAAACAGCTGTTTCTTTTGTGAAATAAAAAAAAAAGCAAAACTTTTTTTTTTTTTTTAAGAGGGAACTAACCTGATGAAAGAAGGAGGGCACATGTTATTTTCAAACTCAGGTTTCACTTGACAATTTGCATAATAGATTGGCCTATGAGTAAAGAGGTCATTACCAGAAAAAATCAAGAAGGCATTTCTGCTTTCTGAATTTCTGCTTGCCACAGCCTTGCTGAGCAGCCCATTCTCACAGCAGTCTCGCTGCACTTCTATCTAGCCAACTTAGCTCAAGTAGGCATAGCACTTGGTTTATCTGTACAGCATGAGGGCTAAATGATGACCATTAAGATAAAAGGAAAATAAGCCTGTGCAGTCATTGGTGTCAGTGATTTTTTAATACACAGGCTGATTTAGTCCAGTTTCAAACCCACATACTTCAGTTCAGTGCCTAAGTTTGAGCAGGATAAGTCGAAGCAGAAGAGAAAGGCAGAGATGAGAAGGGAGGATGAAGAGGTGTAACAGGTTTGGAGGCAGCAAGGGTGTGCAGGGAGGCACTGCATGTCAGCCATCCCAGAATGGGGACTTGCAGAGGCTCTCCCCACCCTCTCCATGCTGGGTGGTGGGTGATGGCCCTGGGGCCGCTCCGAGTCACAGCCTCACACAAAAAAGGGTCACTCGAGTGATGTGGGAAGCTGGGCTTGAGCTGCTGGGGCTTGGCTATGAGCTGAGCATTAGGAACACGGAGAAATTCCTGAGGACCTGCTGGGGAAGGGTGCTCAGGAGAGTCTCACTGCACCTGGTGCTCAGGAGAGTCACAGTACCACTCACAGCCCCGATGCATTTGGGAAGAGCAGTGAGGGAGAGGAGGGCATGAGGAAATGTCCAACTTTATGCACAACATTTCCCACTGCCAGCAGGAAGCCAGCTGCTTTTCCAGTCAGTGGGTGTCAATAGTCAGAGGTAGCTAATACCCAGGGCTCCTGCCTTTTGGATGCCCCTCTGGAGCTTGGCTCCTAGGGTGATACGTCAAAGAGAAACATCCAGCAGCAGCTTGTACTGGCCTAAGATACTAATTCTCATTTCATTGCTAAAGAAATCTACTTTGTGCCTACACCATCACAGCCTTGGAAGAAAATTGATGTTTATATAATACTACTGACTTTAAAGTGCAAATAGAATAAATCTCCTATTACTGATGAATCAGTTTGACATTTATGTTGGTGACACAGTTCTTCTGTAGAAGTTCTTTTGACTTTATAGAATCACAGAATCATCTAGCTTGGAAAATATTATCAAGTTCAACTCTTCCTTCCCATTGAACATGGATCAAAATTCCAGCTCCTGCTTGCATTGTCTTCTTCCTGCAGTTGGGAAAGCGTTGCAGAGTAAGCATTTAATTCATTTTGATCAAAGTCTGCACCTTGTATCTTCAATCAAAGTGAAAGTACTTTTCCAGATGCAGTGTTCAGTAATCAGTAGGGATAATGCACAAGCAATCCATCAGTGCTTGAAGCTGCTCTCTGTGAGCCCTTTCATGGCTCTAAATTGTTTTTCACAGGCAGAATTGATGCATTACATTTTGCCCCCAACTTTTCTAAAAAATAATGGAGTCGTTTCTGGAATTATTCCAATATACCAGACTCTGTACCTAGTTCTGAATCAAGGTTGTATTGTATAGTTATGGCCCTCATATTCTGCTCTCCCGTAAAACAACCTCTGCATCCTCTCTGCAGCCTTGGTGGGAGACAAGTTCACCCCCTTCTGTCCGAGGTTCTGCATGCACTGACACGCACCAGAGCGCAGCCGCAAGGGCTGTCATTGCTCAGCTCACCCCCTACATTGCACTGGGTTTTTACACTGAAAACCCACTGAAGGGGAAAAAATGCAGAACTCCACATTCGTAAACCTCTGTGAGCAGGAGAAGTTAGGTGAGGACTTCTCCCTTCCCTGCCAGTATGGCTATTAATTAACATAATGACTGAATGGCTAAATTTTTATACACATTTGGACATGGTCTCTTGAGAGCTGTACATTGGGCAGGAGAGTGTTGTTCAGCTCCCAACTGGACTGAAGAACAAAAGGGCTGGCAAAAACAGCCTTTATGACAAACACTAATTTGTCAAAAAAAAAAAAAATTAACCAGATATTCCACATATAAGAAGTCTGCCATATGAGAAATGGCTTGGAGAACTGGGTTTGCTCAGCCTTGAGAAAAGAAGGCTTAGGGGAGACCTTGTCACCATGTTTCAATATTTACAGGGTGGTTCCAAAGAGGATAGACTCCCCTTTCACAAAAAGTTGCATGGAAAGGACAAGGAATAATGGGTACAAATTTCTCCTGAGGAAATTCTGACTGAACACAAGAGGACAATTTTTCACAATGAGAACAATCAGCCATAGGAGTAATCTCCCCAGGGAAGTGGTGGATTTCCCAACGTTGGGCACTTTTAAGATTCGCCTGGACAGGATGCTGGGCCATCTGGTCTAGATTGTGCTAATGCTGAGAAAGGTTAGACCAGATGATCCTTGAGGGCCCTATCCTATGATTCTATGATTTCATCTCCATTTTAGAGCTTTAACAATTTGGATGTAGATGTACTTCATTCTGTGGGACCCTGCTTTATGTGTGCAGGACTGGGTTCATATACACACAGAAATATATGCACACGTACGCACGTTTGCTAGAGTGCACATTAATCTCACATGGATTATTTGGCTCAGCCCTGGCATGCAGGACTACCTACATGGAGATCCTGGTGCTACTGCAGCTTCTGCTCCGTTCTCAGGACCAAACAACTCATGATATCTCAGCTCTAAGCAGTGGGTAACAAAGTATGACTTCTCCATGATGAGACAGGGAATATTCTGCCATCCAGCTGAAGAGCTTTCCCACTGCCCTGTCCTGTAATGTGTGGAACTAGAGCAGATAATTGCTCCATTTTGCAAATTATGAAGCTGGAACCATTAAATAATTTATCTCGTTATTTTCTGTAGTGTTTTCCCTTTTCCGTGGGTAGTAGTTGTAAATCATCATAACGTACAAGGCAAAAACGCATTTGCAAAATTCTTGAATTATCCAGGGATGAAAACCCAGCTCTCTCCTCAGTCTCTTTGCTGGACTCATGTGCTGGTCAGCTTTAAGCAGCATAAATAATCAAACCCTGCAAATATACAGAACATGCCAATAACATTTCAGGTGGCTAAATCTGTATTGTCCTGTCCTTCATCTATTATAAATTTAGCAAAAGAATGGAATAAGAAATTTAATTAGATTTCCTTCATTAAATAAATCCAAGCCAGACTGTGAACAGCAACAAGAAGTCACTAAGTGGCTTTTTGAGCCTGTATTTTCACAGAGCTGTAAGTTTCTGCAAAAATTCATAAATGTACTGTAGCTTTTGTGTTTATTTGCCATAGCTTGGTACCAGCAACTAGCAAACAGACACTGGTTTTTGCAGCCAGATATGCATCTGTGTATCTAAAGGGTTTATTTACTTGCACTTTCAATTCTGAAATTTGTATGCACATGCTGGCAGACGTACGTGTGCATGCACACGAGTATGTAAACAGTTGTACACACATAAAGCACAGCCCTGCAAAAGACAAGTGTATCTACATCCAAATGGGTAAAACTCCAATCTTCTTTATAGAAATACTCTAAACAGCTAAATCCTCAGTAATCTAAATGATGAAAATAGGTCTCACCAAAGTCAATATAAAGAAGGACTTATTTTATCACCCTTCACTGTGCATTTTAAGTAACAGATGAATCAGAGCAGACTTTGCAATTATAATTCTTTGATCTTTTTCTTTTAAAAAATGATGACAGCTGAATGAAGGACCTCATGACATGTGCCATTAATAGTGCGTTATGGACAGCATGAAACATGAAATAAGAAAAGCATTAAAACAAAGGTGTTAAGTTTTTAAAACTGTTACAAGACAGATGAATCATTACTTGGGGAAAGCCCTCTGTTCTGCAGTTTTGTGCTGCAGGATTCATCAGCTCTGGCTAGAGAGATGCCTTACCTAACAGCTGCAAGACATTTATCCCCGAAACACAGCCCTAATCCATGTTCTCTGCAGTTCTCTGCAGTCTGCTGCATTTTCCAGTAGATCCCTGGCTCCTTTGCTGGCATTACTAACAGGAGTCAAATAACTCATTTCTGGGAGACAAAGCTGATACGTGGTTCTTTGGGTGGCCCTCCCTCCCTCTCCTGGATGAACTTTTCTCCTGGTTTATCTGCAGAGAAGGATTTGCTACCCACATGCCTTGTAGTGCACTGTAGAGAGGCCTTTTATAGAAAGCTTAAGGACTGGAAGACGCCTGTCTTTTGGTATGAAAACAAACACTCTCACCCAGTAATTCAGTAGCCTTGGATATGTGGCCTCTTATACTTCTCTACCATCTGGAATAAAAGAAGTGTCTATTCTCTTGCCTCAAACTCAGATGAACTCTTGTTAAATAAAATGTCTTTCTGGTGACCTCATCCAATTCGCACATCATATTTGGAGGGAAATGGGATGTGAAGGAAATTGCTGTTAATTTTGAAACAAAATTAAATGCACTGTGAATCTTCTAGTAATATCTAGGAGTTTTTTCAATGTGTGATCCAAGAGTTAAAAATGCAATTGCCATCAGAGACTTTTTTCTTTCCCCTAAACGATGCGTGCACGATCTGCTGCCTGCTGCAGGAAACCAGTAGGAACAGACAAGGTGCTGTACACTTCAGACTGGGCTGTCATTATCTTATTTCCCATGCCATCAAGCAGTGGTTTGAGCAAGGTGGAATTGGAGATATCCATACACGATGCTGTGTACTTTTGAGAGAAAGGAAAGAAATGCAAAGCACGCAAAGACCGGTGGTTTTTTTGTTAACATATCTAAGAGTTCAGGGAGAATGTGAGGAAGTGATTGATATAAACTGGCGAGCTGGGTGTGAAACAATGAAGCTGAATGTGAACAAGGGTATTTTATCTGATTGTCAAGAACATGCACAACACAGTGCAATCTCTTTGGTAAGCAAATCATGAAACTACTAATCAAGGAGTATGCCCTAATGGCAAAGGGATAAATAACTGCATAATGACAGTATTTATCTAAGAAATTAGATTCTTTCAAATACCATGAAGCTCTACAAAGCCATCCATCACATGTCAGAAACCCTTAGATGTATCATAAGTGACAATAAACATAAAAATCTAACTTCAACTGAATAAAAAAAAGTCCAGAATAAACATGTCTTAAACGGCTTCTATCTCCACGAATAAATAATTGTTTTGTTCTTAATGTGGACAGGATTGAGATTCCTCCAGTCACCCCCTGTATTGCCGATTTTTTTCTTTAATCATCCAGAAGAAACCATCAATCTACTATCACAGCCTGCTCACCATTTTCTCAAACCAACAAAGTTAGGGAGCTGGAATGAGCATGAGCTAGTACCTAAATCGTTATGCCCTTTCCAATCGGCATTTATTGTTATACTTTCCAGCTTCTTCAGAAAATAAAAAGGATTAAAGAACATTGACTGTTTAAACCAAGAAAGATTTATGGGCACCTTTTTGTTTTAGAAACAAATCATTTTTACATCCGTCATTAACTGAAAGACATATATTTGTCTTAACATATCAAGATGTCATTTTACTGTTGATATTTTCTTTTTAATTTGTTCTGTGGAGGCATTCAAAACTTCCTAAGCATTTTCAAAGCACACAGTGGTTACTGTAAAATAACAAGTCTAAGAATAGCAAATAAGCAGAAGGGCCCAACTGAGAAGGAGAAACAGGCTAGAACTTCGTTCTTGAAACTGTTTTCACAGTGCCCTGGTCCCATTCTGTCAGCCCTTTGCTGTGGCCCGTCTTTTGCAGCTGATTCACATTGCTCTAACAGTTCTGGCTTTGGCTACTGTTTCCAGCACCATGGCAATCCTCTATATTTCAACTTCAGCAAAGCAGCCTCTCTCCGGTATGCTGTTCCCACTACATCCTTCCGGAAATATTTCATGCAATAGGTGTCATGCATCCAGGATAGCAGAAGAACAGGAGGAAGTGCCTGAGGAGACACATGAACAGTCCTGTGTTCCTCGTCGTTCCTTCAGGCAGCTCTCCAGAAGTATGCGATCATGTTGTGACTGCAATCTTTATTCACTACATTTCAAAGAACAGCTTTTATAAACAGAAGAGAATTTTCAGTTCTACTGAACCGTTTACACTAAAGAAAACCACAAGTATGAGGTTTTTTGGTTTTGTTTTTTTTTAACTGGCCACTTAGTTCGCAGTAAACATATTTCCAGTCCTTGATTAAGTATTCCAGCCTTCCCAGAGGAATGAAGAAAGGAAAAGCTTTGCAGTAAGAGCTGTAATAGAGATATGCAAACTTTTCATGTTCTTTCCTTGCCAGACGCTTTTCCATTTTAAATTAGTGAGATTCATTGTTATCAATCAAAAAAGTAAGGACTGTCTTTTCATATATTGTCTTTTTTACATCTAAATGACTGATGTTTTAGTAAAATTTTTCTGTCTCATTTCCGTCGAGACATTGTGGTCTTGGACATGTGACAAGGCTGAACAAACTCATCTGAAACACAGACACAATAATTTGTTCATGAATGGAGACTTCTCTACAGATATTTGTGCAAACTAACAGTAAGCACACAAATATTTGCAGGAAAAAAATAAACAAATAAAAAAAATAAGCAATAAAGGGCAAGGGATAAGTTGAATTTATTGGCTGTTATGTTTCCATAGAGAGAGAGAGAAATGTTTGAAGTAATCAAAGTAAATATTTCTGTTCCATGGTTTGAGTAAATTTCACCAAAAGGACAGGTTTGTTCTAGTCCCATTTGTGCAACTTACCAGTGAAACAGACAGTTGTCTAACTTGCTTTTCTGAAAGAAAACATCATAGAATAATAGAATAGTTTGTTTTGGAAGGGACCTTAAAGACCACCACCTTCCACTTAACCAGGTTGCTCAGGGTCCCATCCAACTTGCCCTTGAACACTTCCAGGGATGGGACATCCACAACTTCTTGGGCAACCTGTTCCAGTGCCTCACTACCCTGGTTTCCTAATAGGAAAAATTTTTTCCTAATATCTATTCTAAACCGACCCTTTTTCAGTTTAAAGCCATGACCCCTTGTCCTGTCATGACATCCCCTTGTGAAAATTTCCTCTCCAGCTTTCTTGCAAGCTCCTTTAGGTACTGGAAGGCTGCTCTAAGGTCTAACTGGAGCCTTCTCTTCTCCGAGATAAACCTCAACTTCATGGCTCTCATCTGGACCCACTCCAATAGGTCCATGTCTTCTTTATGCTGGGAGCCCCAGAGCTGGATGCAGTACTCCAGGCTGGGTCTCACAAGTGCATAGACCCCACCTTGGGGTGGGATACATAAATGGTATCTGTGTGCTTTAGGTGGATGTAAGCATTATAAAAGCCTTTTGGTTTTCCTTGCTGGTTGGTAGAGGAACATGGTACGACCAAGTTAATCATCATTATTTATATTGTTAACTGTTATCTTTCTACACAGAGCATGTGGGAAATAGTGTGGACAAAAAATGAGTCTGAAATTTTCCCTTAGCTGAAGCAGAACACACTTGACTTTGAAGGCCTTTTTTAGTTACTGAATATCAGCAATGTTAAGTGTCTGTGAAAAGATTTCCCCACAGAGCAGATAGAATCCAGTGTACAGTGCAGCATATACCAGTGTCAGATGATGTCATTTTTCCTAATTTTTCCTTGGAAAAATATGATACCTGTAAACAGTATTTTTAAAAAGCAGTCATTTCTATATTAACTTTTAGAGTAGTGTTTGCTGTTCATTTTTCTGTCTTCTCACTTTTTTTTTTGTCTTCTGAAACCATGGAAAACAATTTGCTCCATAGATACTGTCCTATTCTGTTTGACAAAAACTGATTTTTTTTTCACCCATGTTTTGAACAGAGCCAAAATTGTCATGGGTTACTTTGTTTAATAGGAACAAAATCATCAACTTCATTACCACTTGGTCCTGTCATGCCAAAACATGCTCATTTCTGTATAGCACTGTCCACAGATATCAGTGCAGAACTGGGAATAATGGTTGCTTATTTCCTTCCATACACTCAGCCAACTGGAAAAAAAATTGGATTTTTTCTGAAAAACCTGAGAATAGGAATGAACAGCTTTCTCCAAAACAAATTATTGAAAAGATGCTTTGTGATTTTATTAGGCCTTGAGTCATGTCCTGTTCTTGGCAGATATAAGTATTAATAATAATGTCTTCTTTAAAACATACAGCATTTAGAGGTTGCATATTTGGGTTTACACTTTTGCATTCAGAAAATCTGAAGTCGGTGTTACTTTTTACAGCAATAAACTATGGGCACAACAGCATAGGACAGAGCCTAACATTTCTCCCTTAATGTGCTACTGGATCTGCACCCTGTTCTTGCTTGTGTCTGGAAGGAACAAGAAGAGATGCAATGAAGTCAGTGTTCATATCCCAGGGCTATAGCTGGGTTAGTGACAGCAGAACTTCATCAACATTTGTTACTCTAGTAAGAAGAGGAGCTGGATTAAGTGGATGCACACAAAGCTTAGGAATTTCATGAAGGCTGTTCTCCAGCACAGATCATTAACAGAGGAGGAGCTCAGTTGGGTAAGGAGGGTGGGACAGAGGTGTGCAGGGCCTTGAAAGCAGAGGCACAAAGCTGCTGCTTCAGCCAGGCAGCTCCTAAAGAGGGGATGAAGTATGAATAAGTTCTCATCAAACTTAACCCCTAAATATACTGGGAGGATGGAATATCTCTCCAGAGGTCTCCTGAGCTGATTACATCTCCTCATTTAGTGTTCAGGGAGCCAGGGAGGACTGTTCCACTAAGTGCTTAGAATTGAAAGAACAGGTTAAAACTCAAAGTTATAGAAAATTGATGCCAAAATATCCCCACACCTCCCTAGATTTCCTAGTCCATTTTTATGACATTCAGCAGTCTTATGGGGAAATAGAGTTAATTCATGTTCATGAATCCCCATTAGATGAAACTGGAGCTGTTGGATGAATTTTTGTTGGTGGTGGTTTTTTCTTTTGGAAAATGTTCATTTTAGATAATCAAGAATTTTTGAGGGAGAATTAATGCAGAGGTTCCCTGGCCACTGGCCTGGAAGCCTCAGCAATGTGCAGCCAGACAGCAATCTTTCTGTGGAAAATGTTCCATTTTTTGACTTTTCACCCTCAGGTAAAAGCATTTTTTTTTCCTGATGTGAAAGTTGTAGTGGGAACAGATTTTTTTATTTTCTGCAAAATACTGTTGTGTGTTGTTATTATTAACATTTATGATGATTACAGCATATCAGGCAAGTGGCCCCATGTGATGAATATTAACTTTTTATAGTACTTTGACCTTCTCTAGACTGGACAAACATTTTTACTCTTGATCTACCAATCACTTAAAAGATCAGGACATAGATAATTTGGAAGAATTAAGGAGCTCAAGTGTAGGATTTTTACAACGTTGCCCCTATCCTATTGATTGGTTCTGTTTCATCCCCATAATATAGTTAGTGCAGCTAGGCAAACACAGAGAAATTGCTCTTTCCTTTCAAGAGGAATGCCAAAACAATAAATAGATTAGTCATGCCAACAGCATTGATTTGTGACAGCCTTGATGTATGCAATTGTTTGGGATTCAAACATTTATCAGTGGGAAAAAAACCCACTGTTTTTATTTGCTGCATTGAGACTTGCTGGGAGAAAATGCTATTAGGCATCTCAAAATTCTCTGCATAGTGGCAGGCTTTTAAATGCAATGAGATATCCGCAGTACATTTCCATATTAATCAATAAAATGAAAGGCAAAAATCAATTTTGTCTGTGCAACTGTGTGTGACACCTCCCTAAGAGCTGCTCCATGGGGATGGATTCATGCCAGCAAAGATGGTCATAGGTTGATTGTTTATTTATGGCAAGGAAAGGCATAAAGTCATCTTACTGACAAAGTAGCAGGAAAGATGTTACTCGTAGGATGTCTATTCAAAAACCTGGCACTGGTACCTGGGAAGTATGCATGTATTTCAGACCTTAATAGCAACTGTGGCTTCCCACATGAAACAGGGGCAAGGATTTTCTTTGATTCGGAGGAAATAAAGGTTGAATGTACCAAAGAAACTGAGGATCATCCAGTTATTCTCTGTAAAGATGGCAACACTAAGGAATTTGCCATATGTACTTGGAATTAGCAAAGTATCATTACTGTAACATTAAGAAATTAATAAAATGTGATCCTGTAGTTTAATATTCTACATCTCCTTTCCTGTACTGGAATAAGCACTGAACCTTGAGACACCCTCATGTCACCCACAGTTTGGCTGGCCACTGTTGCATTCCTCTGGTAATTCTTCTAATTCAGGATTGTATGGTGTTAGATTATGGTTTGTGTCATATTTTAAGGCTTTCATTTATCACTTCTTCTGCAATGCGCTATCCATGATGTTATTTCACTGTAGATTTACCTGTAGCTATAAACCTATTTTCTTTGGTGCTCTTTTCCTTCTCTAGATATTCCAGATATTCAGTGTGAGGTTTTCTGATGATTGCTAAGCCAATGTTACGGTAGCATGAACTGAAATTTAGCTTGGTTTTGAGTGGCAGTGGTCATCTCAAAACCCTTCATAGCCTAAAAGATATTAGGGATTTTTTTGTTTTCTTATACTCATCACTTGATTCCATTTTATTGCTCAGTTATTCAGTATCATGAGGTCCTTCTCAGATTTTCTAGGTCAGTCTTCATATTTACTCCCTTGAACAGTAATACTAGGGTAAACACCTTGCTGTTTACCCTCAATCCCAGTTTATGAAAAGATAACAACAGGAAAGTCTTGAGTTAGGGTCCTGTGGAGTCTGTTAAAAATGTCTCTGGAGCAAAAGTTATCTCCAATGTGTTCATCATCTAGGTGGGCATCCACTGGACCCTTTTAACCCAAAGAATGGCTAAAAATTCATTGATAATGCAGCACTGAAGATACATCTAGTGGTAGACAGAGACTATGAAACAGAAAAAAATATTCATAGAAAAGAAAAAAATAGGATGACCAATGTCCTTCCATAAGGCATTGGAAGGAAACTGCCAGTAAGGACGTCGGTCTGGTAGGTTTAAACTGGGTTTTTGCAGAAGACATTAAAGTCATAGATACCACCACACTTAGTAGTAGAAAGATTATGAAAGGTGGAGAGAAACTTTTTACAAGAGCATGTGGTGGCAGGACAAGGGGAAGTGGCTTCAAACTGAGAGAAAGTAGGTTTAGCTTAGATATTAGGAAAAGATTCTTTACTGTGAGGGTGGTAAGGCACTGTAACAGGCTGCCCAAAGAAATGGGAGATGCTGCATCCCTGGAAGTGTTCAAGGCCAGGCTGGATGGGGCTCTGAGCAACCTGGTCGAGTGAAAGCTGTCCCTGCCCAAGGCAGGGGGTTGGAACTTGATGATTCTTAAGGTCCCTTCCAATCCAAGGCATGCGATGGTAAGATGCTAAGATTCTATGCTATGTGTAGATTAGATGCTGCTAAAGGGTGGTGAAGTCATTCTAAAAGTTTTTTGAAACAAACTTCTTATAAAAGTAAAATATGCGTCAATTTTCCAGAAGAGATAATGGACAGGTCATTAATTAGGTGTTAAAAAATGTACCATAAATTCTGTCAAGGTTGGAAAAAGCACTACTGCACAAAATTTAGAATTATAAGTGGGTAAGAAAAGAAAAAAACTGTGAAGAAATTATATTCACTGTAAATTCTGAATATGAGGAGACACTTGAAAAATGTGTCAGGACTGACATGGGAAATATGAATTATAAATCAGTTGTGAAGAAGGGGATAAGGAAATCAGATACATCAAGGGAATCAAGGAAGTTTTCTGAGTCAGACATATGGAAAAAAAAGGACCTCTGCAAAACAACATTAATGAAATCCATCTCTAAAAGTTTAATTAGGTCTAGGCTCTTTTAAAGGAAATAAATAAAACAGGAAAAGACCTGAGGAAATCACTTATGAAAACAGAATAAGAAAATTAACATGGAAAGTATGACCAAGCACAAACTAAAAGACATGATAAATGTATGCATATATCTGAAGGATGTAAAAAACAAGAAATAATAGAACTGTTTCAGCTTATATGAGGTAGCTTATTAGAAATAGCTGAGTTAAATTAAGCAGCAGAAAAAATACACCACATAACTGGACAAATATTCTGATAGTGATGTAGGGCAGACAGTGACATAGCTTTCATAAAAAAAAGTCAGATGAATGTAGGAAAGCTATTTTAAAATTTTTCTGCACAGATCTCTAGGGAATTTCTATCATGGTTGTAACTCTGCATGGGCATTGGAATGGCTGAAAAGATTTTTGAGGTTCTAATTTCTTTGACTGTATCAAGATAATGCAAACTATATACCCAGGAGATTTTTACTAAGGATACATTTAAATGTAATAGGAAATTTGAGGCTATGATTTGTTCTTTTCAACCATTTCAGCCCATCTTATCAAGAAAGAGTTTGAAAAATTGACTTTTTTCAGTGTTCCAAACTCCACCTATCTTAAAAGAATTATGCACACTAGTCTATGTTAATACAAATTTAAATTAACTATGGCAGGTAACATACAGGCATGCATCAGTGGGGGTTCTTTTATTTACTAACATTTCCTGTGACTGACAATAAGACCATTTAAACATCTCTTGACATATGGAAAAAGCAACAAGACAAAGATTTTAGAAATGTCTTATGTTTTCTTAATTGTTGCATGTCAAACATTCAGACAGAACCCTCAACATTCAGCGATAACGTTGGCTAAAAGTCCAGTTCAGAAGAACATCTCGCATTCAGCTGCTATAGGTGGTGGAAGAATAAGAATAGTGGACAAGGATCACCGTTTTGCCTAGTCTTTGCTATTTTCTTTTTGCATACATGAACAAAAATAAGACGTGATCTAATAACAGTGTACTAAATTATTTAGAATTCCTCAAAGTTATAGAAAGACATAGGAGAAAAATAATTTTTATATTGCCCTTTTTTTCAATACGTGGAAGAAAAATGTATGCTATGTGAAATACTCAGAAAAAACATCTAGTGAAACTGCAGTTCACCCAACAAAACTCATTTTGTTTCTATCAGATGCAAAAAGATGACTATTGCGTGTCAATAACTTTTTATACATATATCGTAATTTCTAGAGCTGCTCCGCCTAAGAGACAGTTAGATACAAACCCAGCAGCAGTAATAAAAAATTCTTTTAGTTTATTCATACTGTTGACAATTCTTTTTTTCCTTTTTGTTTTGAGGGAAGAGTGAGTGATACTGTCATGAGCCAACATGGTTACATAGCTGATAAAAAATATCAAAAAACACATTTTAATTCTTAAATCTGCACATTCTTATAATTGAAACATAGATAATAAAAAACTAGATCTGATTATCTACACTCATTTTTAAAGTTTGCCTTTTAATTAGTTGGTAATTAACCTGGCAGGGACAATTCTGGATTCCAGTCCCTCCTGAAAGAACTTGTGACGTAATTTCATTACATCATCCTTCAGACATCGGCTCTTCAAGCATAAGCCAGAAAACTGGATTCACCCCTGCTTAACTATGTGCCTTGAATACCAATCTTTCTGTCCAGAACAGCTAAGTATTCCATAGAAACAACTTTGCAAGGAGAGCTATTGGGTACTTTAGAATAGCAGAGGTGGTTAAGGTGTTTTTCCGGCAGGTAAAATTTTGAGCCTGCTCACAGCAGGAAAAGAAATTGAAATGGAGTTTTCCGTATCTTGGTTGTACTATGTAAAGTTAGGCACCTTCAGGAGTGCATCCTTCTGCACTAGTCCTTTGAAGAACTCCATGCTCAAGGATGATGTGCAGATATGGTAAGCTTAGAAGGGATAAGAGGGTGAATGGATCTCTGTCAGACTCCCCCTGGGGCAGTTCATTTGGGAGCTGCATGCAGACCCTTTTACTCACACACGCACATACATCTTGAACCAACTCGCTTGAACCATAGCCTGGACCTCAAGACCATCCAGACTCTGCACCCAGACACCCAAGTGTCCTGCAGAAACCTCAGGTCTTTCCTGCTGCTGGTCTCCTACTCACAGGGTCATTGGCTTGAAGCTTGCTAGCAGCACATTTCACACACACACAGAGAATGCTCTGCACAACCGTGCTATGATTCTCAACCAGAAAATGGTTAAGAATAGAGTTTAATAAGGATTTAGAGCAGACTGCAGTGATCAGGCAACTGACAAGTTTGCTGACCAGCGATTTTTCCAGATGGCCTCTTTCATATGCCCTCTTCCACCTATTTTCCCATGCTTGTTCCTTAGTTCACCTTAATCCATCTTTCTTTGTCCTTGTTTCCTCCCAAGTAAACAACCCATCCCAGACATGTTTTCCCCACCGCTCCCTGTTTCGTTCAGCTGCCTATGCTGATAATTTTAACCTCCGGAAAAAACTTGCCCCACACCTAGCAGTTTCTCATGCTTTGCTCAGGCAAGGACTGATGAGTCATTTGCCTGCATAGCTCCAGAGAGAAGTTTAACTGGTTATTGTTAACTGAATTGCCAGATAAAAATATTGAGATCCCCTTTGCACAAGTGCAACATGAATTTAAAGAAAAGTGCCTTCTCCCATGAAAGAAAAGAAAAGAAAAGAAAAGAAAAGAAAAGAAAAGAAAAGAAAAGAAAAGAAAAGAAAAGAAAAGAAAAGAAAAGAAAAGAAAAGAAAAGAAAAGAAAAGAAAAGAAAAGAAAAGCCCCAGAAAATAAAATAAAGCAGGATGTAGAAAATTATAATGTTATTATGCCAGAGTATAAAGCGCATGTGGAGCTTAATGATACTGAGAGAGGAAATCTGTAATGTGTCAGTTTAACCTCATCAGGCTAGAACCTCACACAGTTCTAATATGAATAAAAAACTTGAAAAAGGGACTGTGGACTCTAAGGAAAACAGTAGTTTTGGCATCACGATCGTGCCTTACTCTGATTTCCTGAGAAGAGTTCTTATCACCTCCCTTAAACGTGAGGTAGAGTTTTACTTCCCTCTTCTTGAATTTTTTTAGTAAATCACAATATAGCAGTAAAAGTTTTGACAGAGTATTTACAGGGAGGTATTTCCACTGATATTATATTTGTAAAAAGTCAATATGTACCCATATTTCACTTTTCAATTTTTAGTTTTTAATTTGTTTCATTAGTTTACCATCTAACGCTCTAAAGATTTTATGACCGCTATTTATGTTTAGTGTCATGATGGAAAACTCACTGAGTTTTACCTACATGACCTAGTAAATACAATCCAGACTCCTGCCTCCCCTTGCCCTTGGTCAGAAGGTTGGGAAGCTACCAAATGATCCCCGCCTTGCAGCCCAGCGTATCAACAGTTACATCCTTTTCCAGAACAGTCGTTGCCACTCTCAAGGTCACAGTCAACTGCAACAGGTTGCTCAGTCTGTTTAAAACTGTTTAATCTGCAATCCATGGACTTGTCCGTAGACAAATCCTTTGAAGTTTCACAAATAAAATTTACCCTTACTTTCTTTCACCAGTAACTTTGGGAACAAGCACTTTGCAATTCTCCATAAATAAGTGTAAGACCACATAGATAGAAGAAAAATAGAGAACTCCTAATAGGAAATTTAAGATAAGATCTTTCTCCTATTTTTTTCCCCAAAACAAAATATACCTTACAATTTTGTGAAGGACATGCAATTTAGTATTTTACCATTCTTTGTTTCCATGAAGAAACAACATTTATAGACTTCATCCATAGATTCTTTTTTTGATTCCCCTGGGGGAAGCACAGGCACTGCTGGAATCTCACTGATAATTTTGAAGTAGAAGAGCAACAATGTGCATGAAAGGAAAAACGGATGTCACAGCCAAATTAACAGAGACCCTAAAAATGCCTTTCCTTATCAGCCTCCTGAGTTTTCCCTATCAGACCCTCCTTGCATTTTCCTGATGATAGAAAGGGGGCAAGAAAAAGGAGGCACTGATTGTTCTTACGAGAACTTTGTATTTCAGTCTAATT
>VZTA01018831.1:210678-330603 GCA_013398855.1 Mohoua ochrocephala
ATCAGTGTCATTGTCCCTGCTCCTTTTATTTCACTCTGGAATTCACTTAAGTTTTCTGGGAAGTTTTCTGGGAAACTGCCCTGAAAGAAATAGAACACAAACAGGTAGACATCATTTTTGGTGTCAAGATAATAAGAGGGTGCTTGATGCATTTCCGAGGAAACAGAGGCAGATTCTTGTCTATTTACACTGTTAGTCTATCCATTATTTTACCTGGAGATGCCTACGGCTTATAAAGTATTTCCATATCTTGAAATTCACACCTGGTCTTCTGAATTTTTAAGTTATACAATAAAACACTCAGCATGATGACCAGTTTCCTCCCGTGCTTCTCATTAAAATGGCACCTATAAAACCTCAAAAAAAAAAATCTGTGAAGTAAACCAAAAATTTCTTCAGGATCTCTTTCTTATATACTGCTTAAAATGAACCAATGTCCTTCCAAAAGCCGCTGTCAAATGCCTGTGGTATTTCTTGATATGGATGAGGGAATACAAAGCACTTAAAGAGAGCTGCTGTGCTCAGCTAGCAGAGACATGTTGGGGCGCTTGGACTACACCCTAGGCCTTCAGTAGACTTGAGGGGGTTACTGCATCAGGAAGGTCCCCACTCCTGTTTTGAGCATCCAGGAGAGGCCGAGAGCAGCAGCACTGACGGTGACCCTGGTGTGCCATATGCTCTGCACTTTCTCAGGACCGTTTGGCAAGCCAATGTTCTCAAGTGAGCAATTAGTCACGTCTATTGTTTCCAAGTCCCTGACAAACCCACAGCACAAGAATGACTTACCTGAACAGAGTTCCTGATCCACTCAGCCCAGCTGGCAGCTAGATGCCAGCTTTTTGCCAAATGCTGTAGTATATGGAGAGGGAAGACTTACTGAACCTAAGAAAGAAGATTTGGAAAAATACAAAAGAGGAAAAATAAAGAACATATGTAATTGAACAATACAGTCCAAGTATGTTAACAACATGAAAAACATGTAGTCGATTAATCATTCACTTTTCAGATTTTTATAGCCCAAACAATAATTAAGTTCCCAATATCTACTATTTGAGGTGATTGAGAAATTAATAAGCCCACTCAGATTCACACTGAAATAAACTAGGCATCTAGATTTTCCGAACTTCATTTTGAAATCTTTCCAGCTTCTCATGTAATAATATTCATAATAATTTTAGAAAAAAAAAAAAGGACTTGGGACAACAGTGCAACAGTGTTGTGTTTGTTGGTACATGATTATAGATTTGAAGAGCTACAGTCTGGTGAGGACCTTTACAACATTTTGACTGTCCTGTCATGAATCTCAGGTGCTTACACTTAATCTGATTTTCCCTATATTCAACCTAACAGCTTCCATTTCTCTTAATTGCACAAGGTAGATGGTATGTATATATTGTATGTGCTCATATGGAACTGTACAAGTGACTAATAAGGTTTGTCACTGTTGTGAGAGTTAGGGTTGGCAAAAACGAAAATTCATCCCGATGACCTGGGGAAATATTTTCCACAAGAGCAATTCAGCTTAAACACTGTGCAGTGTTTCTTCCTGGAAATCAATGTTATGGATGAAAAATTCAGTCTTAATTTAAATCTGAGGCCTAACTCAAAAAATTACTAGATTCAAGTTAGTTAAATACAGTAGTAAGTTTGTTCCCAAGAGGCCTGAACACTCACAATAATAAGACTACCTTCTTCTTCCAGGCTTCTCTCAGTCTATGGCTGTCGAGTATCATCTGGACATGTTTGATTTAGTTAGGAACAGCATGATGATTAGAGAAGGGGTAGAAGGAAGAGCTCAGTCAGACAGAGGCTAAAATCATTTTGGCATTCATAGAAGTGGCACTTGTTCATCCTCTTTTGCTAGACTGAGTTTACAGTACTCCTACCAGAAGGAGACAAGACTAACCCAGCAGCCCAGTCCCTGCTAAGTCAGCCATGGCCCCACACAGCTGCTGAAACTGAAGTAAAAATGAGTCTTCTAACATTAATTTTCCATTTGTGCAAGAACTCATCTGAACTGTGCAATTGTCCAAGACTTCTAGTCTGAGCTGATCCCTAAAATGAGCCTTAACTGGAAGCAGAGCTTGTGTCAGCCTCAGAAATAATGTTGCAGGAGGAACCCGTTTTACTTCAGCCCTTCAAACATCTCTTGTCACAGCATTTAATCCGTTTGTCAGACTCTTTCTCTTCAAATGCTTCCCTGTATAGGCCTCTACTTCAGCATTAGTCCTATCCCACACTCTAACCCCAAAACGAAAATACAAACTGCTGATATAAAGATGTACCTGTCATCAATAAAGGTGTGGATATTTCAAATTATATTTTTCCCTTAACTCATTGCTCCCTAGCCGTATCCTTAAGATCTAACAAAACAAAAGATTGCAAGGCTCTAATGTCAAGTGTCACTGTTGGCTCATAGCCTCTCACTGTTTCAGGGTAGCTTCTCCTCAGATTTAAGTTATGAATAGCTGCCTGGAGTGGTCCAGATTCATTCCAAGTCAGAGAAGGAGATAGAAATTAAAGAATATGGACAGACGGGGTTTTACTGTTTGATTTTTCTCTCTTATTTTCTTTTATTTTCTCTGATTTTCTTCCTTTCCTTTATATAGAGCAATAGCATAAAGCTATAGCCCATGTGATTGAAACATAAACTTGACTCTAACTTTAACTTGAACCCCAGCTCCTGAAACCACCATCAGACCTATACCACACTACATCAAAGAAAGGTGCTCGACATAACAAAAAGCTCACCTTTGGCAGCCAGGAATTACCCACATTCCTCAGGCTTTGCCCACTTCCTTAACAATGACTAAGAGATACAGATACAGATACAGATACAGATACAGATACAGATATAGATACAGATATAGATGTAGATGTAGATGTAGATATAACAGCTAAGTCTATGGATAGGCTTAAGCTTCAGAAGATAGAAGCTGATGAACTTAAAGGATATCTTTCTAAAGACACAAATTGTCTAAGACAGGAACAGATTTTTAATTTGCATCTCCTAGAGCTGTTAATTTTGAAGGCACTTTGCTTGAAGAAAGGCTGTTCTTAAATTAAAACTGTGGCTCTTGTTCAGTTAAAGATGATGCCACATAGCTAAGATTTCACGTCAAGATTTAATTCAGAACTAGTGCCCCATGCCATCAGAAGAAACAGCAAGTAGACTCAAGCCACTACCCATTCTCACGAGAGATCTCCAGCAATTACCTATTTACTGAACTCTGCTTCAGCACAGAACATGTACCAGGCTTAGTGCTAGATTTGTCCGACCTTCTAGTTGCCAAAATAAAGTAGAGGCACCTCATACAAAGAGGCACCTGTCCTTAACTTAAAATGTAGTCTATTCCTACCAAAAAACCCAAACCAAACCAAGTCAAAAAGACCTAAAATCCACCTTTTGGCTGTTCTATGCAGTAACCCTAATCTTAACCCTATTCCCGAAGTAAACTACCAAAATCCAGCCACCAAGACCTGTGCCCTAACAATGCCTAGTACCGGTTGTGGCACTTAGGATTTAGGCTGATCACATTGCTCACAAAGCACTAAGGCATAAATGTTTTATACATGTCATTCTGAATGTGTGATGAAGAAAATACTCCATAGGAGTCCACACTTACAAATTTTCTCTCTATTTTTTTTTTCATGTGGAAAAACTGCTAACTTATTGCAGTAATCTGTGTGTGTGTGCTTGTGTATGTGTGTGTCTTTGTGTGTATGAAAACTGTTTCCTCAATCAGACGTAGTTCCCATTTTCACCCTTTTCCACTGGAAAGGGTGTAAACTAAAGAATTTTAAAATAATGTGCAGGCAAAATAACACCTCTGCTTGAAACCAATTTCCTATCATCTCACCATTTTTCACAGTTAGCAACAAGTGCTATACACCTCACTCCAAATAACTGGCATTACACTGGCATTACACTCTTTCCAGCCTAAAAGTACTGTGGAGTATTAGATGTAAATTTGCAAAAGTGTTTAGGTGCCAAGCAATTTCAGTTTCAGTGGGATTTTTAAGTATCCACTGACAGCATATAAACAACATAATGCAGTCCTCAGGCGAGGCTGTTCGTGGAAGTGTGTGTCTCAATGGCTAGAGTGAGACACGAGCCACTTCTTCCCCTTTCTCCATGCACTTGTGCTTTTGTGGGGAAGGAGAAGGTAGCCATGCAGGCTGGAACAGAGCTCTCTGTCTTGCAGCCAAGTGTGGAGCTAACAAGCGCTGCTGCCAGATCTATGGGGAGCTCCATGCCTTTTCCACACAGCTGCTGTGGGACTGGTGCAAACAACAGCAAAGCAGGCGTGGGTCTGTTTCGGAAGGAAGCCTGCTGGGTACTTTCTGGAGCTTAAGTCTGATGTATAAAGAAGAGAGCATGTGAAGATTTTTGTTTATCATGTTCAAGTTGCAAGCGTTATCTGCTTAAAGCTAATTAGTTGCTGAAAACTTTAAATCTAACATAGGAGACAAGGATCAAATATGATCAAAGGTATACTGTAAATCCAGTTTATCACATGGCTGTTGCCACATAAATTGTGATAAATTTGTCTGTTTGTACAGACAAATGTATCTGATGTATGGCAAAACTTTTTTTACTGCCATTAATTTCTGTTCAGTTGCTTGTTTTTCACTTGTTAATGAACATCAAAAGATTAAATTATTTTGGAGAGGGGCTCTAATGTAAATTAAGCAAACCTTTTTGTTTTAATCCAAAACATACAAAAAATATATGTTTCTGCATACAAGTTACAACCATGTTTTGAAAATGTAGCAAGGCAAACATGGTTTATACCTATATGCTATGGCAGAAATCCAATATTCATCTGCTGTTCATATTGCAAGAAAATGAGATCATTAAGGTCAGAAAGAACAGCTGCTTTAATTATAACACCCTGATATATCATATCAAAGTTTTCATCATCTCACACAAACTCTAAGAATATACCCCAGGGATTCATTTCTATCATCCTGCTTTTTCTTGGGAAGGAGATTACATAAGTACACTCCAGAGCACTGGTTGCTTCGAGAAGCTGTGTAAAATAATTTTACCCCAAGCTCGATAATGCTATGGCAACTAATATTAATCTAACTTTTACAGTCTTTATTCCTCTTTTTGTGGTGGCAGCAGTAAGGGAAGATATTTTTGACAGCTGGGAAGCTGCCCTGCAGGGTTCACGGTGCTGCTGCCACACATTCCCCCAGACTCCTGCTCAGGAGTGCTTGGTATCCACACCTACAGCTGGCAGTGCTGGTCTGCCTGAGATACCTGAAGGTATCCCTTCTTTAAGGGAATGGCTGCTTTGTGTTTTAACAGATGCTATGCTTCTGGTAGCGGAGAGATTAGAGGGACCATTCAACATTGAATCAGTCATGGATCCTATTGATGTCAAGATTTCTGAAGCCATCATGAACATGCAAGAGAACAGCATGCAGGTGTCAGCAAAGGTACTGTGTGAGTCGTGCCTTCTCTGTTGTTGAATGTCACAAGTGGGGGGAAAACATCTCCACCAATTTTTCTGTCTAGACTTTAAGAAAGATTGCCCAGACCACCAGAAATTGCTTTTGCTTGTTCAACAGTTCACCAGACTGCCTTTGAATTCTTCACCTAGTTAAACAAGCTTGAATTTTTCAAAAGGAAGTGGAAGGAGGAAAGCTACCGTTTATTAAACTTCAAACTAATAGCTGTAAGAGATTTAAGGAAAATAGAGAGTGCTGAAAATCAGCGGTAGCTCTGTAAGCAATACCCTGCAGAGTAGACTTGGTAACTTCCACTTGTGTCGCATCTGTGATTCTCCATATTAACTTCCAAACACATTTTGATCTATCTAGGTCAGACTGAAGCACAATGTGTTTGAGGTGAATACACAAAATGTTCCATTTAACCTCCTTTAATGGCCACTCTAGGGAAATGCTACATCGGCCAGTCTCTGATTACCAGACCTCAGTTTGATAGAGTTTTGTCTGGATTCTGACACAAAGATAAACAGAGCTAATGATACCAGCTTCCTCCTTTCCATTTTTAATGTGTGTGTGTGTACGCAGATCACCGCCACCTCTGAACCCCATGTTAATAAGATCCTTCGAATTCAGTAGCAGGTGCTGTTGAGCCAATAGTCAACAATTAATGGCTTTGCCTTAATATTCATCAGTGCACCGTGGCTGAAATTCTAAAGTCAACAGTTTGCCAAGTTCTGTCCATTAGGAGCTTCTGTCTCCCATTCAACTCCCAGTAGTCCCTCTGCTGGCCAGACTGGCCATCTAAGTCAGTGATTTTCCACTGCTTGGAAGGAAGCTGCTGTAGCTGGGAAAAAATGTGGGGAGAAAAGGCAGGAGTCTGAGGTTTATATTCTTCCTACCAGCCCAAAATTAGATGGTTTTTATGGCCTCAGTGCCGCAGGTTGCTAAGAATTTCCTTCAGTATGCCTTTTGCTTTCAACCTACATGACGTTCCTTGGATTTTAAAAGCAGTCTACATCCTGCAGGAAGAGACTTTATTCTGGCACCAGTGATCAAGGTGTTTAACAGCCAAATTCTCTCAAATATTTTGAGAATTAAAGGCTAGCTTCGGTAAACTCGGCCCTTACCTTGAAAAAGAAACAAAAAAATATTTTCATTTAAAACTCACCCAAGGCCCAGGTGTATTTTGTTTTCCTTTTTACTTGCTTGGTTTTCACGGTTTTTCCATTAGTTGGGAAGCTGCATCCCCTGCCAGAGTCCAATGACATTTTGGCATGCACTCATCTCACAACTTGTTTGTAACAGAGCAGACTGTTTCTCCTGTCCCATTTTATTTGCTGTAAAGATTAATAGCAATGCCATTTGCAATGCAAAAGTTTTTCCTCTAAGAGAAACCTTAGGCAGTATTTTTTTTTAATCTTGCAGAACAGAAAAGAAATTATATCAGCAAAATTTATTTTATTATGTTTTCATAGATAACAGAACTGTCTATGCTTGAGGGACCTTTGTACATTCTCTGTAGACCGTTATGCTCCTGAAAAGTGATTTCCTTGATCTCCTAGGTTATATCCATCTTTTCTCATGTAACATGGAAATGCTTTACCCTTAAAAAAAAAGGCAAAGGCTTTGGGTGTAGTGCTGTCCTCTTCTATGCCAGGTCAGAGCTGTAGAGGTGATATACAAGCAGACTTCGAATCCGTCCTCTGTTGTCTAATTTTTCCCCCTTATACCTACTGACCATTTAGAGCTTCAGTGGAAATGACAGATACCTCGCCAGATGTAATGGGGTGCATGGAATGCAATTGCAGACCTAATGTGGGAGAAAAGCCACTCTCGTCAATTATTCCGAGATGCCACTCAGAAAGCTTCAAGCAGGGTGTTGAAATCATGATATTTTCTATTTTCTCATTCTTCAGACAATTTTGTACCTCTTATTTGACTGTACCTACTGAAAAATGCGGCGACTAGGAATCATAGGTATTTTTCCACAAGTCAGTCAGTGCCTTTTTCGAGTAGAAAAATGATGATGCACTAATAATGTTATGCCTGCAACACCCACATACACATAGATTATTTTTCACCACTGACATGCAGCCTTTTCTACCTAAAAATCTGGTTGATGTCTGGGAGAAGACTCTATTCTTTATTCAGTAGAATTTTCGGCCATGTTATATAATATTGTTTTTCTTTTAAAAGGAGTGGAAAAAATGAAAACAAAAAGTTTCTTCCTCCAGAAGCTCTCACTTATTTCATCCTCTTTGTGGACAGAAGACCCAGAGTTTATTTAATCCAAAATCCAGCACTCCTGTGTCCAATAATTATATAAAATTGCCCTGTTCCAAAAGTCCAAGAAAAAGCCAATGACTTAACAATTAATCAGTGCAGACAGTCAAGGCTTATTGCTTGATTTCACTCCTTGTCTTTCATTTCCTTAGAAGACACAAACCCTCTGTCTTCCTCTTTTGATGGCTGCACATCAATATTGAGACAGAGAACTACAGAGATGCCACATGCACCTCTTCTATCTTTGTACTGCCGACCAAGGACATTCAGACTCAGACACATTCCAGTATCCCTCGCTGCATAAAATGGAGCATCCCTGTTCCTAGGCCATTAACTTTTCTTGTTTGTGGGATGATTGTAGTTGACTCTTCTAGCACAGCTCACATTGTGCTAGTATTGTGTTAAGATACTCCCATTCATGTTGAGGCTGCAATCTTTCTCTGTTTTCTTGGTATCTCTCAGCAGTTTATATTCAGCACTGGCTGTCTAGGAAGTCTGACCCCAAATCTCTAGGCTTCTTGGCTGCTCACCCTGCACAACTGTCATGTCCCTTAATGACAGCCACACAAAGTCCTTATTTTGCCTCCGGGAAAGTCCCATTCCTGACAGCTGTGACATATGGAGATGTTTGTCAAAAAGGAGCAATGGTATAGAAAGTCAGACCCCAAGGCCCAAGGCCTTTCTGCTGGAGGAATCTATGTGCTCTGAATACGCCCAAAGTTTCCCTTCTCCAAGAGAAGACAGAGACTGAAGATTATCAAAACCCGTTTCCATAGATTCATCATCTAACACCTGCAGCCATTATTACAGAGCACCTTCCGCAAACCAAACCACACAGAGTGCAAAACAATCAGCCTGGGCTGCCTGAGATGCCTCCCAAGACATCAATACCTTTTAAGAATAGGCTTTGCAATCTGGGCCTACCCAGACTGGAGTAGTGTTCCCTGAAGGTTGCCTCTGGCAGAAGTCAGGGTGCAATAGATTTACCTTGGATTTCTCCTTATAATATCTGAGACAGGCTATCCTCTTTGTTGATATCTCTTTGTAATTCTCCAGTGACACCTTTTTTGTATTTGAACAATGTAGTGCCAAGCTCAGTGCTCAGCAACATGTTGATTATTTCTCAGGCAAAATTTTTATATTTTGTATATTGTTTCCCGAGGTTCAGCTCATATCCAAGACTTAGTCATAGCATACATTTACCTTATTCTCATTCTCCCTGAGGTAATTCAGGTAGTCATATTCAGAGTCATAACATATAAATGCTCATTTCAATCTTGGCCAAAATAAGCATGTTTTTGAGATCCCTCATAATTTTCCCATAAGGCTGTCAGTACCATCACTGTTGATTCCTGCTTCAAGTCAAAAAGTAAATGCTACATCTGCTCCATTATAAAAACATGAATGTTTACTAGAGGTATCTGCAGAGATTGCTCATTCACAACTGGAGGAAAACTCAGAAAACATTACGAAAGATGTTATAGCATCCATTTTTTTTCAAAATGGAGAAGATTCCTAATCTGGTTACACCAGCATAATCATGTCTCCACTGCTGCTCAAAAAACACCATACTGAACTATTTTCTGCAACGGTCTGGTCCTATGCAGGTATGTTTGACTGCCGTAAGAGTCATTTGGCTGCCGTGACCAGATTTTTCCACTTTCATATAGTCTGTCCCATAACTGAGTTTCCCCTTAGCAAGTCTTAAATCTGCTTTTATCTGAGTTGATGGATGTGCCATTTTAACCTATAAATATATGTTCCTTCTCAGCAATTACTTCAGCTAAATGGATGAATGAGCTCCATGACATAGCAAACTACCTATGCATTATTTATAAGGAGGATATCTTCACAGAACTACATCCAAGGTTCTTCTTAAAATAGTCCACAAGTTTCATGTTAAGAAAACCTCTTCATTTATCTGTGTTCTTTCCAGAGCTCTGTGCAGGAAAAATATAATGGCATTTCAGGTAAAAAAATCAATGCTATTCTATCTGAAGAGTCAATGGAGCAGAATCATATAGAGACATTCAACTGGAAACACTGAGCACTCGCACATGGCTAAATAACAGAATGACCCAGGGCTTCAGAGAGAACAAACTGTATCTTCTGCAAAAATTCAAAACTTCAGAGTCTCCTGGGAAAAGGGCTCTTTTTTCTACAGTATCCGCATCCTAGTCCTGAAGTAGATACTTCCATTTAGTCAGCTCAAGAGACTTAATTCTTCACTGGCTCTGTTGACTTGTTCTCATGGCTCGGTTCATATCCCTGACCACAGAGATCCGGTCCATTTGAGCTTTAACTGCAGTTCAGTGGGGAATGGTTTTGTGTTAAGACAATCTTAAGGGGTAGCTCGGATATTCCAGGACATCACAAACTACTGTAGGTGCTGATGAGAGAGAAACAGAAGGAAGCTTTTGATCTCCACTGTCTTAGATGTTTAGCTTAAATGTAGACACATACATGATGGCACCTAAATTTAGCTTTCTTAATTTCAAACGGAATCCATTCTCTAAATTCAGATGAAATGGACGGCACCAGTTATATATAAAATGCAGGTTTTTAGAGAGTGGATTTATGCTACCAATTCACAGCATTTGTAATGAAACACTTGAATATTTTTCCAGAAATTGTTCAATATCTCTGAGTAGCATTGTAAAGAAAGTATATTATATGGTTCTTCTTAGGAAGCATTTGTTAATATCAGTGATCAGCTTTACATTTTGTGTTCTGTCACTTAATACCAGGATGCAAATTTTAAAAAGCCTCTTTTGCACTCAAAATTTAGTTACTGAATATTGTATCCTTACTGCATTCCTGTTAGGTCATTTAAAAAGCAAGTTATTTCTTTTTCTGTGATGTAAATATTACTGTCTAGTTTCCATCTCTGTTATTGTCTGACTGTATGTAAATTTGTTTGTATAAACCACTTGCTGCAACTATTTGTATGAAGCTAAATGCCACAAAGTCTCTGTTGGGTTTTTTTTCAGTACATCATAAGAAAGATGAAATATAAATTATGTAGCCTTGCAGTTGCACCACATGGCCATACAAGTAGTTTAACAGTCCCACACTGGGAAATTTGAGGAGAAGTGCCCTCACTTGCCTTTCTCCTGAGAATCTAGTTGTATGTTTTGGATAATTGTCTCTTGCTTTGTAAGCAAATACCTGGTTGCTTAATTGAGTAAATGGGATTTCATTGATATCTAAATAAACAATTATGTTTTCAGCACATAACTTATGTCGAGTCAGAAGAAATATAAGTAAACTTTTGTACGTGTAATTCATGCTCTTAACATATAGATTTCACCCTTTAAATTGTACAGCATCCTATACGTTCATGTATAAATCTTGAATATTAATCTTAGTTGAATTTTCTTCACAGAGGAACTATAAGATTCTTTCCTGATGAAAGATTTAGAGCTTTACAAGCTAAAATCATTTTTCTTTGTTGATTAAATTAATTTGCTGTCCAATAATCCTCATGACTAGGGAGGCTTGAGACTCTTAAAACAGATATTCTCAAACCAGACCAAACAGTATTCCACTCATAAATTAAAAATCCCAGTGGCTGTACAACAGCTGACTTGCTGGACTTTGAGCCAAAGCAGGCCTGATGATTGGACATATATTTAGGATGAATCAGCTTCTTTCAGCAAATTTTGAATCATTTGAGGCCTCTAAATTAACACCAGGAAACCTAACTGAGAGACAATTTAATGTATCCTAAAAGAAACAGAAGTTGCACCATGGACATGGGTCACTCTTCCACAGGGTGCAGTCCTTCTGGCACAGCCTGCTCCGATGAGGGTCCCCCATAGGGTCACAAGTCCTATCAGGAAACCTTCTCCAGCATGGGCTCCTCTCTCCATGGGTCTGCAGGTCCCTGCCAGCACCCACCTGCTCTGGTGTGGGTCTCTTCCACGGGCTGCAGGTGGATCTCTGTATCCCCATGGACCTCCATGTGCTGCAGGGACACAGCTGCCTCACCATGGTCTGCACGACGGGCTGCAGGGGAATCTCAGCTCTGGCGCCTGGAGCACCTCCTGCCCCTCCTTCTCCACTGACCTTGGTGTCTGCAGGGCTGTTCCTCTCACATGTTCTCACTCCACTCTTCTCTGGCCAGTATTACCTCTGCACAATGACTTTTTTTCGTTCTTAAATGTATCACAGAAGCATTACTATCATTCCTGACTGGCCCAGCCTTGGCCAGCAGTGGGTCTGTCCTGGAGCCGGCTGGCATTGGGTCTGCTGGACATGGGGGAAGCTTCTGGCAGCTTCTCACAGAAGCCACCCCTGTAGCAGCCCCACTACGAAAACCTGGCCACTCAAACCCAACATAGCCACACAAAAAGGAGTAATTTGGTCCTGCAATCAAAACACAGCATCTGCATTGTTTTCACCTCCACAAAGCTCATTCAAACAGTCTGTGTATGACATTAGGGTTTTGTATAATATATCTTATGAGAAATTCTAATTTTTTTTTTTAATTTTGAATGAAGGCAAAATGTTGAAGCAGCCAAAATACAATGGTCACAAAACCAGAAGGGTGATTCTAAAACTGTAAAGTTGGTATGAAGGCAAACACTAGGATTCTACTTCATGAGAGCACTTGAAAATTTTAACTCTGTGGATATTCTGCCTCTTTTTGGATGTGCAGCTTGTGTGACAATGCCTCTGGGAAATATACTTGATATCCAGTAGTCAAAAGTGTCCTCTGTGTCCTTTAGTACCTACCAGATACACAATACTGAAACTTTTTTCCAAATGGAAGTATATGAAAAATTTCATAACCCCGAACATAATTTTTTATACCCAGAAAACAAACACACTAGCAGAAAATAATTATCACTGTTGCCCATTCAGTGTGCCTCACCCCTCTTCTAGGGGGAGATTGGTAGGGAATAAGAAAGTTATCCAGTTACAAGACTATTTCATCATTGACCTTTTCTCTAAGACTACAAATAAGATTGCAAGGTAGAAAGAGCTGTAGGTAGGGATTATGGGTGACCTGTGATTCTGAGTAAATACCACATTTTAACAAAACTGAAAACAGTCAACTACATCCTGCCACAAAGGACGTCCTTTTGTACATTTTTCTTCCTGAAAAGACAGCAATTAAGATGCTTTCAGACGTCAATTTCTCATAATAATCACCTTCTTAAATTAAGGGGGTTTTAAGGTCCCTATATGTTTCTATACCTTCACCAAGTGATAATTAATGCTAAATTATTAACCTGAGTTTTAATGCAGGACAAGCACTCAGTTCACTAATATAAAAATGTCAATCAAATCTTGTTTCAAGTATACAAAAGAAAGAATAAAGAGGCTACAAAATACCAGCTTCCGTTTTTTTGTGATTTTCATATAACCGAGAATGTCTTTTTCAGGTTTTCCAAGGATGCGGCCAACCTAAATCAGCACCTGCCCTGAGATCTTCCCGCTCTGTCCCTGAAAATTTCAATACCCGGTTTAGACCATATAACCCAGAGGAGCGACCTACGACTGCTGCTGGCACAAGTTTGGATAGGCTGGTAAGGCAAAATACATTCCATTTTCAAATTAGTGCAAAAGGCTTTGCTATATACTAGATGGTGGTAATCTTCTGATTTAATAATTTTAGAATCACTCTTTGTAGTTTCTTTGCCAGCTGTTCCAGCATTCAGTAAAGCTTTTTTCTCCACTGGAAGTGGTATAGAATTTCACTGTAGGAGAGCAGTATGACTCAGTTTTTATGTATTCGAATTGTTAGAAGAGAATAAACTCTTTCCTAGAGGCCAAAAAACCACATAAGCCTGTGCAGGTACTTTGCAGCATAAATTATCTTTCAAAAATGGTCTACAACAATTTATTTTTTTAATATTAAAAAAAGGTTATGTATTAAGGCCATTTTTATCACCTAGTTCTTTAACTTACACCCTTGCAAAGGCACATCAATTCGTGTCACTTCTTTACTTAATTATAAAATTACCACTGCTTTATTTCCATCCATCTCAGCAATTGACTTTAATCAGCTAAAACTTCAGTGATCGTTAATCTTGTTTTACTTATTCAATCATTTTGAAAAAAAAGACTTTACCATAAGATTATTTTCTTTGCTACCAGTCATTGATTCACATTTCAGACTTCAATGTTCCTGCTATTTATACATCTATAGATTTATAGAGAGCTAATTACTACAGCTGTTAGTACCATCCCAGCAATCATCTGTAGGTAAAACCGATGAGCAAAACTGAAGAGCTTCTGGTTTTAAGAAGGCTGTATCACATGCCCTCATCTTCTTGCTGCACACTTGCAGAGCACTGGTCTATCTTGTCAAAGAGAGTACCCAAGTATACCGATGCAGATGAGGGCCTGAGTATCTTCTTCACACCGTCATTCATCAAATTCATGTGATGGTCACAGCAGTTTTTCACAGTGCCAAGTCTTTCCAATCACTTCTATCTATGCTGTACTCTATCTACTCCATTCTGTCAGTTTTTATGGCAACTCAATAGGAAAATAACATGGCGTTTCTAGTCAAGACATGGGATTACCTTGCAGCAAAAAGCAGCATTTGTTAGTTCTCTGCTCTTCTGGAAACAAGGTGGCCTGGTTATCCTAAGAGGAGAAGCAGGGGAGATGCTTACCTCCGTTGTAGACTCAGGTCTTTCTACCACAGCACGTTCATCGTGCAGTGTAACATCTCAGGCTACGAATCTGACTTGCAACACTCAATCCATATTTGATGGGATCTTAATTTTACCCTTACACTTTAGATTCAGAGAACCAGTCCTTCTGCATTGTTCAGAGTAGAGGCCTAGATCTTAATCTGGAATTGGCCAAGGTGAAGTGAAAGGTCACCAAAGTCTTTAGGTTTCAATCATGCTTTGTCAAATCTAAAGGCTGCAAACAGCTGAAATGGGAGGAAGAGCATAGAAAGGAAGGGGCTGATAGCACAGCTCGGCTTGGATTACTCTGATGATGTAAGAACGGTTCAAGTCTTTTTGTAATGAAAAAGGGAGGTTTAAGATACATTACATACTGACATAAGAAGAATACTTCTAAACACATTAATATCCTTTTAAAAATACTAAATTGCAAAATACTGAGCAGCATCCTGAATAAAGCAGAGATGTGTCCTGTGCTGGCAGCCTTTAAAGGCTTTAACTAATGAAAGTTGTGAATGCAGATAATTCTTTATAACTCCTAATAACTTCTAGACTTTGAAAGAGGAACTTATCTCCATATGATTTAACTAGTTTTGTTCATGCATTATTCAGGAAAAGAACAGGAGTTTAGTATTGCTGCTCTTAATTTTAAATATGTTCAAATCAAACACCTATTTCCTGTTCTTGCTGATGGTATTTAAAATAACTATTTATGGTCTGTTAATGATGAGTGTTGGTATCAAATCCATCTTCAGATGGCAGTGATGAATGCGTTGTCTCCTTCTGGGCTGGGACCAACCATCTCTCAGTTCAGAGATGGCTGCTGATCTCAGTGGAGCTAGGAAAGGTAGTTTATGTGGATTAGAGCAGACGGCCTTATTTCAGAGCTGTAGTCCCTTAGCAGCTCTTGGGAAAGGTCACTGCCTGCTTCTCACACCATCTTGGGTAATTTTATCCAGAAGGATATAAATGCTGTGCTCCTGCCTCACAGAAGCACCATTTAACCTGCCTGTGTTAGAACCTCAGCTTTCCGTGTGCTGACTCATTCCCTGAATGCCGTCTCTCTCTTCATTAACTATAGCCAGAGCTTGGAGGACCAGCTTCATTTAGATACTCCTCACCCTTGCATTGCTCACAGGATGTAAGGAGAACCCCATGCACAGCAGTTTTCTTGTCTACACACTGATCATTTTCTCTTGCTTACTTAATATAAATACACTGCAATATTAGTATTTTGTTGGTATTTTCAAACACTTAAAGACCGTTTTGATTGTTATAAGAAACAAGTGTTTTGTTCTGATTCGGCAGACTGTTCAGTATTATATTAATGCTTTTAGAAGTCTATTCTGGAGTTCGTATTCATGAAACACTGTCAGACCGCTTGACTTTAAACTGTCACCGCAAAGTCCAAACATACAGTTACAAAAACCTCAAAAGAAGTGACAAACCATTCTGCTTTTATCTATCTTTGACAGCAGAGGAAACCAAGTTTAGAACATACTTCCTCTGCATCTCAATGTTATACAAACGTGCAGCAAATCTGAACCTGATTCTGTTTTAGTCCTGCTCATATCCCCATTTATAAGCATAATTCAGTTGAGCATGTTTTATCAGGTATATTGCACAAAGCACCTCTCATAAGAAGCCTACACTGAAGTCACCAGGTACTGAACCCATCTGAGAAAGTGCTCCTTCATCCTTGCCTGAACTTATGTGATTAATCCAGCTATTCCATTTCAAAAGGAGGGAAAGTGATTTCTATGTGTTATTGTCATAGCTGTAGCAAGTAAGGCTTAACAAACAAGAAATAGATCAAAATAAATTATAAGAAAGGTGGAAAAAATTAAATATCCCCCAAAAGCTGTGGTATATGTGGTTTTAAAGCATCTGATGTATTTAGGGAAGTTATGTAGAGTTTGAGAGACTTGTCTAAACATGGATGAAAAGCACCATCTGAGACATCCTAGGTCATCTGAAATATAGGCCCAGCAGAGGACTAAAGGAGACCAGTACACTTCTGGAGCAGCAGAGGGGAGCTGGCTTGAATACACTGCAGAAGCTCAAGCAATTCAAGATACTTATGCTCAGACAATCCAATCACATCTTTACAGCACTGGGCCTAAAAGTCAGACTCTTTTGGAAGTCAGTGGAGAGAGCACGCACATCTTTGGAGAGTGATTCACCCCGTCTGTCACAGACACCTTTCAAAGACTGGGAAATAAAAGACTCAGTTGGAATACGCACATGTAGATAGACAAGACTGAAATGCCTTGGAGTATTTAAGTCATCTAACTGAGCTGGAAGATAGAACAGTAATTTGAGATGCTTATGCTCTCCTGGACTGGCAGCTGAAGTCTGGATAATGTTCACTTATGAGGCATCCAAGTGGGAGAACAGAGCTGAGCCTCAGCTGTTCTCTGCAGGTTGCACTATGTGAAATTCAGTAAATACAGTCACCTAATGCTCTTTGAGATGCCTGTGGTCTTCAAGATGTCCAAAGGTGAAAGCGAGGTGACAGGAGGCCTGGCTTGAAGTAAGATGGAATATCTCAGAGCTGCTAAATTCACTTGCTCTGCCTACATTTAGATAACTGTCTTCCACCTTAATACTGACTGTAACAGAAGCAAAATCAGGACTTTTCTGATTCAGTATAGGAATCTACAGTGCAGGTCCAGCTATCTTGATTTGAGTCCAGATGACTGTAGTTTTTACTGTTAACAGAGAGAAATAAAGGCCCTCTTTCAGTTGTCTAAGCATGGGTTTAAGCAACTGAATTGAGAGCAAATATTTCTAAAGCACAATTCGTGTCATCCTAAAGTATACATTTGAACAGCTCAGAGAAATCTTTGCATATCCCTCTACTACAAAGTGTCAAAAAGTGACAATCTTAGTCCAAGCGTCTAGAAAGTACACCTAGAAGATCAGTAAATTTAAAAACTGTCAAAAATTAAATAATTTTAACCGCTGAGCTTACCCGCTTCTGTAGAGCATGATGTAAAGTTTCTCATTTAAAATCAACTGCTTATTAAGACTCGTTATCTTCTCTGTGGTTGCCTGTTTGGTATAACCTGTGGTTTATTTTGTTTTGTTTTGTTTTGTTTTTCTGT
Organism: Mohoua ochrocephala; assembly: GCA_013398855.1. Lineage (NCBI taxonomy): Eukaryota > Metazoa > Chordata > Aves > Passeriformes > Acanthizidae > Mohoua > Mohoua ochrocephala. The sequence continues at coordinate 228,179 of VZTA01018831.1, forward strand.
TCCCTGAATCTGTTTCCCTCTTGCTTCCCAGAGGACTATCTGGAGGACAATGCAACATGGTGTAAGCTTTGGTATTCTTATTCTTCACTTCATTCCCATTTGTCTTTGTGTGATGCTGGACAAAACACTTGTTTTAGTTTCATCTTCACCATCTTTACTTTGTGTGTGTGTCTTGTAGGCTAAAATACTAGCAGATCTTTCTGTAATTTTGCATTCTAATTTAATTTTGCCCAGTGCACAGAGCTGCTGTTGCCTTCCAGTATTTTTCTCTCACCTCAAGGATGATGCCTCATCCCCAGAAAGGAGCTATGTATTCCTCCAGTGAAGTAAAGCCTGGCTTAAGCATCCCCGTGGTCTCAAATCCCACAAGGGCACATGCAGCAATGCAGACATTGCAGTAGCATTCAGCTCTGAGTCCTGTGCCCGGAGCAATGGAAATGAGCTCCCAGGCCTTCCTGGGCTCTCTCCCTAAAACTGCCCCTGTCTTGTTGTCCAATCTCCTTATGCTTTACAGCTTCATAGGGTTTTGTGGCTGTTAGAGGTCTCTGGTTCCAGACGGAAAAACCCTCCTCAGCAGAGTTCATTCAGCACAGCCCAAGGGGAAGGCAGGAACACTGCACAGATTTGCATTTAGCATGGACTTAATAGTCCAGCTTCTTAGCAGGACTAATTAGTCTACAGAGAGCACCGTGCTGGTACAGCCACGCTGTCTCCTGCGTTTGAGCTGCCCCGAGTACCTCTGTGTCCACCGCATCGCTGTGCAGCAGCGCTGTCTTAATTCAGCTGGAATTCCTCCTGAGAACATACTGCAGCCTGACCCGGCTGGACGTGTATAAAATAATTCCACATTTCCTTTCAGAAGGACATGGAAGTTTTCTTGATTTTTCACCAGGGAGCTGATGCACTATTAAACATATAATGCATAATGCACATGCATACTATGGAGACAGGCAACTGAGAAATTTGCCGTGGCATTCATGGGTGATTTACATTCAAATACAGCACAGTGGCTGCATAGATTAGTGGATGAGCACACACCCAGTCTGAGAAAGAGCACCTTTCATGCTCTTTACCCTGGGGAGGGGAATATACTGTGTCACACTTTGTAGGAAAAATGTTCTTTTAGAGTCCTTTCTGATTTCCTTAAAGTAAAAGTAGATAAAGTCTCAATTTTCTTGAGGAAAATACCCTGAACTACCCTTTTTAGGAATAAATTGGGATGTACTTTAAGTCTCTTTTTAATTTTTTTATTCTACTGTGCTATGTTTTTTGTTACAGTGAAAAAATGCAATAGTAACCTAACAAATCTGTTGTAAATGTCTTCCCAGTGCTCTAAAACTACATGAAATAGAAAAAGTGACTTCAAAAAATATAATCTGCTTTGCACTTTAACTATAAAAGATTAAAAGTAACAGGACAATGTTCAGACATTGATCTGAATTGCCCAGGGAATCCTCCTGAAAGGCACTCCTGGAAGTGAAGTTTTCATTTCAGTTTTGTTAGAATCCATTTAGTCCAGAATCTAGAACTGTTAAATTTATGCCATGATAGCACAATTTTCCTGGGATAGGATGTTTATTGTCAATGGGTTTTTTTCCTCAAGAGACCCAAGAATAAAATCCAGAAGGTTGAAATCTTAGAGGGTTTAAAGTTCTGAGATTAATTTTCAAAATATCTTCTTCATACTGAAGCCATAGGATAAGATACAAACAATGAGCCTGTAAAATACATCCTAACTCTGGAGTTTTGGGTCACACCCTTAAGTCTGAAGAGGACAGGCTTGCACAAGTGTTTCAGAAGCCCACTGGCTTCCCACAGGCTACTCCCCCAAAACCCTTAGATGCTGTGCTGTTGGATTTGATGACCCTGTGTGATGTTAATCAGCAGATGATTCCTGTAAAACATAAAACGTACAGCTCCTCCAGTTTTACGTTTTGCATGTTTAGACAGAGTCCTGTTTCTTATTATTAGCTGTTTGGATGCAATATGCAGAATGAATAAATACATTTTACAACATTTGTTGGGGTCATTTGGTGTTAGATTAAGGGTTTGATTGGTTCTCCAAAAATGTTTTCTTAGTATCAAGTTTTGTTTAGTCTCAGTTTCTGTCTCATAGCAATATCTAAGTTTAAGTCTGTGCAATTATTTTTTCCCTCATGGTTAATACCAGTTCCAGGTGGCAAAGGTGGATGAATGATGGTGGCTGTCAGAACCCTCCTGGGAGACCTGACAGAGTCCTGTTTTTAAAAATGGTGATATTATTCCATCCCCCAGCTGAATGGTTGTGCATGCTGCTGTATCTGATGCATTGCGTTCCTGACGTGCGTGAGGTGGTTACTAAGGCAGAGCTTTGTTACAGTGGTTGCCTCTGTCTTCAGGTGGAATGGGTCTGCCTGCTGTTCAGACCCTGACTAGCATGGGCAAGGAAAGACCATCTCCCAACAGTAACAGGAACCACAGACCTCTACCTTAATTAGTTGTCAAAGAAAATGCACAAATCTTGATTGCCATGCAGTTTCTGCCTTGCCTGAAGAGCGATGTCTCATGGAACACAACGCCTGCTTGATCATCTTTTAAAATGAACTTTTTAGTGCTAGTTGAACTTCCTGGTGGGTGTGGAGATCCACTGAGAATCATCACCTCATTTCCAGGAAAGTCTAAGGGGTGTGAATGGTGTTATGGATCACTGTTAGAGAGGTGAGGAATACAAAGCCTGTAGATAGAATCCAGTCCGGATCACCAGACTTTCTGCAAACAGTAAGATGAAGAAATGGCATAGTCATGGGTCTTCACTTGTGTACATTGAAAAATTATGTGATTGCTGAACTTGGCTGTAGGGTAAAGAAAAGCAAGATATCTAGGCTAAAGTTTGCACATCTGTGCCCTATCAAACCAGATAAACATGAAGTGGGATTTATTTGTCCTAGCTTTTCATGTTTCTAGTGTTGCGATCGAAGTCTGAGCTGTTAGTTCATTCCTTTACTAACTGATGGAGACAGCAGCTCCAGACCTTGCTTGAGATACTCATTTAGAGAAGACAAGAATCTGAATTACCCCCTTCTCCCCACTGAGGATGAATAGAATCTGGATGATTCACTCAGAGATCCAATCTGTAGATGTCTAAATGTAACCATAATTCTTGGCCTTGGAGCTAGGCTCTATGAATCATACGTGCACAAAGGAGATTTTGATCTATAAAATATATTGATAGATAGTTCTTATCATACTGCTAATCATACTCATTGTCATGGTATCATCAGGTACCTAGAAGGATAGCTAGACTCAAACAAAAATAGTTAATTTGAAGGCTGCACAACTTCTATTCAATGGCAATTTCACCTTGTAAATCTGGATTAAAATCTACGTTCTTCCATGTGATGTTTTAGCTTCTGCTCAATAAAGACTAGGGTTTCTTTCCAATATACAGAAAGTTTATATTACCAGCCTCTGGAAGATTAATCTAGGCAGGAAATATATTCACATTGCTCTTTCAGCTGGAAGAGAGATCACATTTCATTTCACATGTCTGTGCATGAATCTGTGCAGACGGAAAAGTCAATTCTTAATGTTCTTGTTCATGATAAAGAAAGGCGGTGACTATATATACATCTTCTGCATTTAGTGTTTTGATACCATATTAGAAAAAAAAATATGGTTTAAAAATTAGTGGCAGGGCTTGTGTCCCCACCTGCAGTGCATAAACCATGCTCATTTAGATGCTTCCAAGTAATATGACAGCAGCAGCGACGACTGTCTGCCTGCCTGGAAGGTGTTACACTGCGATGAACTCTTGCATTGTTAAGATGAGTAAAGCCAACAAATTCTAAATTCCCATAAAAAATGGATTTTTGATATATCATCTGTTCATCTACCACTAGAGAATTAGAGGGTCCTTTTTTGTGCAAGTGACTACAGAACATAAAATGTCTTTCCACAGCGAAGTTAGTTGTGTACAAGTGTGGATGCCAATAGACAAATTAAAACTTTGGTAATTCCTAAATTAGTTGCAAATAGTTAATCTCACTCTTCAAAGAAAAACATGTTTTATGCTTTACTGGCAATTAGTTTTCTCCAGCCTTTGCAGATTCTTTTATTTTGTTAGACTGCAGCACGTGGATATACTGTGAACTCGTAACAGGAATGTGCAGTGCTGGACTCCACTTAAAAAAATGGTAGGTTACAGCAGACTGAAACTGATTTCCCAAACTAAACATCTCATATGTTTTTCTTTGATTGTAACAGGCAGAAAATGGCACTTTATGGACTTTTATGTGTATTACTAGTGGCTAAAGAGGAGGTAAAATACGAGCAATAAAAAGGTTTATCTGCATTACAAATGGTGACCCTTTCATGAACCTTCTTTAGTCAAAACGGAATCTTTTACATTAGGAAATATTTCCTGTATGTTTTTCCTGCTCTTATGTCCCATCCTTCAATCAGATCAATGTATCAATCTAGGTTGCTAGGCTAGCCATACAGGATGCTTCTATAATGCAGAGCTGCATGTAAACTGTAAGTCTTGAGTGGCTAGTTACAGATGTTCTTTGATGGGAAAGCCAAGATGATTAATAATACTGGGGAAGGGAAAAGCATGGATTCATCACATCAAATTGTATCCGTCATTAACAGAGGACAAGCCTAAGACTGCGCATCTGTGAGCAAACCCAACATCATTTCCTGGATCCTAGGTCTGGGTGTAGACCCTAGCAACCTCACAGATCCACATTAGGGCAAAATGAGTAGCTCACATATTACCAATTCAGATGCTTAGTCAGCATGGAAAGTAGGAGAGCCCATGCGAGACACTTCAACAGATCCCATTCTGGACACTGGCGAGTACTGAGGTGCATGGTAATACAGAACTCCGCCTACAGGACTAGGATTGAGTAGTATGGACTCCTTGCACAGCTGGTTAAGAAAACAGGCATTTTCAGAGGGTAATTCCCACTCTGATGTAGATATCTGCCAGAGATTGCATTAATAGCTCTGTGGAAGTGCCAATGTTTCTCTGTCAACTATGAAGAACTTTGGGCTTAACAAGATATTTAGGTTACAGAGGGCTAGAGCTGAGTTAATCTAACTCCTCCTGAGCAGTCAGTACCTGACTTCTCCACAAACAGGCCTAGCAAAGTGAAAGTGACTGAGAATTAGAACTAAGGACTCAGATGTACTCACCTGGGGACTGAGCAGAAGCTCACAATTTCACCATGTTCCAGTGGCTTTGTGGTCTGGTAGCAGCAATCATAAATTACCATCCTGTACATGTCTTTGTTGGTTTTCTTGGGTCTTGCTGCTTCTGTACTGAATGTGTGTCATGTAAATGTTATTTCTGGCACAAAGGAAATGAAATTCACTGTGTCTGGTTCAGTGTCTAATACAGGTGCTCTGTGGAGCTGGGTTTGTTAATCTTCCCTGGTAGCAGTGGAGAGCTGGTCAAGGGAGTCAGTAACAGACAGAAATCATTTGCTGAAACACAAGCGTCGTGATAAGTGACGTGCCCTGAACTATCTAGGCATCTGCCAAGAGCTAAGTGATACGATAAAGGCCTTACAGAAGCTCTTCCATCTTCTGGATGCTCTAGAGGACTCTAACATGGCATTAAATTCATTTGTACCTATATTGAAAGAGGGATCTGGGAGCTACTCATAAGATCTTCAATTAGACCAAAATGAGACAGCTGGCAACTTGACTAACTCTCTAGATGCCACTGACTAAGAGGTCACAGGCTTTCCAGAGAGACTTCACATGAGGGTCTCAGGTATGGTGCAGGATCTACTTGGCACCTGTTCTGACATGTGGAAGAGAGGGAAGGTTTCCAAAGGCAGTGAATATCTGTCTGCAGGCAACTGAACCTCACTCCAGGTCTCCACTGTCTGTGGTGGGTCCTTAGACACCCAGCTGGTATGTCAACACCCACACGGAGAGCTTTTAGATTCAGGCAAGGCTAATGCACTGCCAGATCCTGATGGACGGCTGACATTACTATTCATTTGTATGGGAGCAAACCACGCTGCTGATAAACAGCCAGCTCTTAACAGTCCCTAGGATAATTGCCTTTGCTTTGAAGTGCTGAGAATTTTCCTTTTCTGTTATGTATTTGGACAGCATAAATACCATATAAGAACCCAAATGAAAACAGACCAGAAAGAAAGTTGTTTTTCTCCGGAAACATTCAAGGCCATAAAAATATCCAGTACATAATAATAACTGTGTTACCTAAGTAACTGCTGGAGCAAGTAAAGTAAAAAGCTAATTGCTTAAAGTGCATTGTGTTTTTAATATAACATACCTACAGTGCTCCTGTATTAAAGTGTGATCTATATGGAGAAGTAACAGGAATTTGAGTAATGTATTTCTTCTGCTGAAAAAAGCATCAGTCATTTAGAGGAAAAAAATCACTGCATAATAAATGAACCTGTGAGAAACTTCCTTTTCTGTGATCTCACAATGAATGTTAATGGGCTTAAAGTACCAGGGAACATTTATAATATTAGAAATAATTTGTAAATAAAAATCATTTCAACTCTTATTCCTCATTCAGAGGAAATCCAGTTGACCAAATGGAGGTATCTAACCCTAGAGCCAGCCAGATAATGTATCCTTTGGTGTTAGCTGAGAGAAACAGGCACTTTCAGGGCACAGTTGATCTGAGGTACTTCAAAAATCCAAAGACTTGCACTCTTCAGTTCCTGCGTCTCACCATTGTCTGCAGAAGAGTTTGTAGCTCAGACAGGAAAGCTGACATCATATGAGATGAATTTCATTCACAGATTCTTCTTCGTGGAGCCCATGGTCTGGATAGACTATGAAATTACTATCATATACTTTGATGGTATTTCTACTTGGTTTGGTTTGGCAACAAGGGGTCACACTGTGCTCGGCACTGAACGCATATTAAAACTATGTTCCTGTCTTGAACACCTTAATGAGCTCTATCTTTCAGACCTTTTCTTCTGAAGTAGATGCAGGATTCCCAGTCATTGCTTATTGCCTCTGTATGTTTTTCTAACCATTCATTTGCACTGTGGGAATGGAGTGATCCAGAAAAACAAATCAGCTGTTCCTGTAAAGCGTGGTGTTTGTAATAACCAGGTTAACAAAATTTGAACTGTAACCTGTTTGCCTCACAAGAGAAAGAGGAGAAAGTTGACATAGTCTTCCCCTTCTCACTTATGCTCAGGCAATTCAGATTACACCTCCAAGTGCAGAGCAGTAGAGATGGAATACTGTCCAGGGTGCAAGACACCCAGAGACTGGGAATATCCTCCTCTTTGTCAAGTACAGAGCACATAAAGATGTAGAGATGGGACTGAAAACCCATGACTGTTTTTATCTGCAACCCATGTCTCCCAGATTATAATGCTTACATAGTTGGGAAAGAAAAGAGGACAGCTCCTGTCTCAATCCCATCCAGATTCTTATTCCCAGTCCAATTTAAATTCTCCTAGGTAAAGACCTTCATTGTTAGATGGAAAATGGATAACTCAGCTCTTTTCTGTCTGCAGAGAGAGGTCTAGATTCATCATACTTTTATCAAGTCACCCCTTGCTTGATAAAAATCAATGTGGCAAAACCAGGTCCCTTAAAAATCTCTTTTTTCATGAAATCAGCCGGATATAGACATATAGGGGAAAGATGGATTGGGGAAATAGTACTGCCTGTAAAATGTGCAGCTCACTTGGGAATGTGACTAGCTGAAAATTGACTTGGTAATGTTCTGGGACAAACCCCCTGGAATTCTCAAGCTAGTTGTGGAAGTACTTTTAAGAAATCCTATTTTCCACAGGTTGTAATGTTGATTTATTTCTGTGCTAAAATGTGAAATAATATGGCTGGCAAACACGCTTTCAGAAATCTAGAAAATAGTTAGTGATATATAGGGACATATTCTTCAATGTCATTTGTTCCTTAATGTGTCCCCATGGCAAAGGCACCATAATCACTTCAAGGCCGCTCATTCCCATGCTATAACACTCTCTCTGCTCTCAGCCATTCGCTTCATCAGAGACAAAACAGAGATTAGAAGGGCATCATTGTAAAAAGGAAGATCTGAGCAAGATATTTCTGTGTCTTATAACCACCCAAAAATAGAACTCTGGCCTCCTAGAGCAGGGTGGCCAAGGCCTGACTCTCGCTCCAGGATAAGAGCCATACTCTTCAGGTTCTCAGTGGATCCTAAGGACACAAGCAAGTTGCTGAACTTTGCATCCAAAAAAGGAGCCCGCACACTCTCTGGAAGCTCTCCAACAAATCCAAGTGAAGTTATCAGGCTTTCAGGAAGGCCTCAGATGCTGCACGGTGATCACACAGCTGAGTTTAGACACACACCTAAATATTTCTTTCCCCATTTGAAGCACTAGAGTGTCTGATGCTTAGAATCTCCGGATTTGTTTTGCACTCATCCAGGTAGCCATTCCCTAAATGAGTTGGGAATATTTTGTCCTTTTCCACTGTTAGTAGTGATAAATAACTAACATTAAGGTTCTCTTTAGGATTTATTGCACTTCTGAATGCAATATTATCTGATTTTGAGACCTTACTCCTCTAGCTGTTGGCTTGCTGAAGTGTTTTCTAACAAAGAAAGTAATACTCCCACTATAATCCAGACTAACGACTAATTTCTAGCAAGGACTCCAAGGCTCAGACTTCATTTGCACAATTCACCATTTACTTTGGTGGATTGAATTGCAGAGTTGGGGGAAAAGAGCAATGATAAAAACATACCTGTGAATGCTCCCTTCTTGCTGCACTGGTGGAAGTTGCCATAGTAACTTATCAGGATAAGTTAATCAAGCTTTTCCTGATATCAGAAACCAGATGGAGCAAAGGCTCCAAACTATGGATCTTTCGGCAGCTGTTAAAAGTCAGACTGATGTTCAGCTAGAGGTAAATAGGGCAAGGGTCGGTCAGGTAGAAATTTTAGTCATAATATGTTGGTATAAAGGAATTACGGAGGAAAACGGGTCGATGAGGCACAGCAAGAAGTGTTTTGAATTTTTATTCGTAATATTTAAATATTATTCTGGTTCAGAAAGTATGTTTATTTAAATAAGGTTCTAATATTCCGTATGTTTTGCTCCATCCCTTATATGACTGCTACCATATTTACTTAGTCACAGCTATTTTTCTTCTCTACTCAGTCTTTCAGGGGTGAGCCCAGCAAAAGAAAATCGAATTGTCTGAGTTGTCTTTCATATGCCATCATTTATAACCTGAAGGAACCTACGCTTACTTTCTTTTACAGTACCTGTCTTTGCCTGGGGAGTGATTTGTGAAGGAGAAAAACAATATGATTTTCATGGGCCAGTGTGGGGATCAAAACTTGTTTCATGGAGTATGACAACAGAGAAAGGTGCTGCTTTTTCCACCAAGGGTGCACTGGAGAGAGGAGAAGACACTAGGGAGAAGCCTGTTTCCCCCTGTGTGAACGTGCAGGCAGAGAGGTTCAAGATGGCCAGGAATTTCGGTTCTGGGAATTGGCTGTATGTTTAGGTACAGGTTCAGGGAACATTAAAACTCTTGAGACCTTTGCTGGAAACATAAAGCGTGTTTTTCTCTCCTGCTCCCAGAAGCCAAAGAGGGTGTGATAGGTCTAAAACTTGGTTTGATGGGCAAACCACGACAGAGGGCAAGCAGTAAATTAAAACTTGGTTTGATGGGCAAACCACGACAGAGGGCAAGCAGTAAATTTTTTACTTTTCCCCTGTACATTTAATTTGCCTGTAGGCTTCAGGTATGAAAGGCCATGACAGTATGGGCAGCTCAAGAGGGTGCTTAGTGCCCTGCAGCTGCTGGTCTATATCATTAGGGATGGCAGCATAAGCCCTGCAGCCTGGTAACGACATCCTGTGGTTTTAAGTGTGGAGAGTGCTATGCTGGCTGCTACCAGGGCAGCAAGCTGTTAGCCTGCACTGCAAATTCAGGGGAGGGAGGCCAAAATCATGAGCCTTGGGTAGGCCTGTCAATGTAGAAGAAAAGCCAAGAGGTGCTTTTCACCAACACAGTCACCATCTTTTAGCCTTTGGGGTGCATAGTACAAGACAGCCTGAGATAGCTTCGCTCTTCATCAGAAGAGGTACTAGTCCTGAAAGGATCCACAGGCATCAGATGAATTTCAAATTCAACGAGCTAATCAAAAAACCCAAGGTTAGCCTGGCTTGGGAAGGTACTAAGCATCCATCTAGTTTCCATGAAGAGCACTCATCTGCACATTTTTATTTTGATAGTTTGCCAAGTTTTCCTAAGTAGGAAAATAAATGAGATAAAATTGCTGAAACCACCTTGAAAAGAAGTGTAAACATCACAGAGATTTGGCTTGCATAGTACATTTCTTAAAGGGCTGGAAGCCATCTGTGAGATGATGTGAGGCAAGGTATATCTTCTGAAAATAACTGAACCCAAGAAGCGTAAGAGCATAAAAGGAGGATGGGTAATCCAGTTCAGATAAAATTAAAAGTGATTCTACCTTTTCTCCCACACCTCATTGGATTAAACCATTTTGTGCATTGAAAAAAATCATGCTGGTTTTTTCTTATCTATTTTTATGGATACAATTCTTTTTAGGATTCCTGATTACAAGGGCCTATTAGCTAAGAGTTGTACAGACGTACAGCTTTGGCACCAAGAACTTGAGTCAGAAATCAATTCAGATCCCAACCACCCCAACCCTTGGCTGTCAAACCACACTTCCTTTGAAAAACAGGCAGGGGATATGAGTAAGGCAGACAATTCTTTTTTGTTTCCTGTTTATCTGGGTTTGGTCAGGACTAGAAACAAATAAACAAATAAATGAAGTAAAGCAAGCTTCTGACTTAGTCTGCTATCTGAGGTTGAAGTAGAATTGCAGCTATATTTTACAGATTTCAAAGTTTCAGAAACAGGAAGTACTCTGGTTTTGGGGTGGTGTCTTAAAGTGCAGCTTTAAAAATTAATCATCACTGATTGTCTCCTTGCTTTGGTGCATAGCACTGCAGAAGCTGGAACACATCTATAGGTCTGCATAGTCCAAGCAAGAGTCCCAGAGAATGTCACTCCCATTTAGAGACCAGTTGCAGGATTGGTCTGAGAGCAGTCCACTGATTGCTGTGTTTCTTTGCACCTTTCTGGTTCTTCTCTATTTCTGCTGTTCGAATAAAAGCTTTCAGATTGTCTGCTTGCATATTGTAAGCCAATTATTTAAGAAGTTGTAGTCAGAATGGTAAAGTTCTCCTGGATTTTAATGATTTAACCTGTAGGCTCCTTCGGAGGAGTTTTTGGTGGGTCAAGGGTTTTTTTGGTAACTCTTTTGACACAGATTTGCTTTCCTCTTGAACCTACAGTGGAGTTCTAACCCTTTGTCTTTTCCATCACAGGATGAAGTCATGCATACAGTAGCTGAGTTATAAATTCAGCTTCACAAGCAGTTGTACTGTAGAATAAAATAAGACAGGCAAAGCATCTGTAAGAAACAAAACTTGTTTAGATGTAAGTGGCTTTGATCAGCAGATGTGGCAGGGGCATGAGGAAAATAAATAGGTTTGTCTTAAAATAGGACATAGTTTAAAGTCATTCCCAGTGTGAAAGTATTCCCTTTGCACAGCTGAATCATAAATAATGCAAGATGTTGGCTGGGCTATTCTGAAAACGAGACTGTAGAAACTGTGCAAACCAACCAGCACCAATGCGTTTGCTTTGCTGCATGCCTCAAGACAGAGAAATTGAAGGAACATGTAAAACTAGTCATGAGTTGATGGAGAAATTAAACTACAAAATGACAGGAAGACAGGAGATGTAATGACCAGCATAGGCTGGTTCAACTGGTTGTTTGAATTAAAATGATTACATATGCAGCCTCAGGAAATAAAAGCTCCCATTCCATTCAACACAGTTTATAAAGTTTTGCTCCAGTAATGAAAAATGGAAATGAGCCTCTCTAATGAATTATAGCAATTATCTCTCTGCTGGGGCAAGACAACTCTGAATCCAGTCATATTCCCCCAAGAAAAGAAGCACTGTGTGCTGTTATTCACCACACACCCCAAGAAATTCAACAACGTTTTCTTGTTATTGTTTTTCTGAAGCACGAGGCTTCCCAGCTGCCAGCCCCTGGTGCTTCTGGATTTCACACTGTGAGTAGTGAGTTTTTCACACTTCACTTACTGGAGTATGTTTGCACAGGGAGCTCTCTGTGTATGAGCAGCAGGCTGACACGGAATTAGGTTGATTTCTTACACTGTTACATGGCAGTAACTTTTTCATGGATTGTTAATCTGGTTAAAATAAAATCCAAGGTGTTCCTCACTTACAGACCTTAGCTGATTTCTGCAAAAGGATAGTGGTGCAAATCACATTTTAAACGAAACCTTTTTTTTTCTGTGCCACCTGTCCTGGAAGAAAAGCAATGCTGGTACTTCTGTGTCAGTAGAACTTTATCTAGATCTCCTGATTGGCATAAGTGATGTGTCAAGGTAACAGGGCTAAGATTACTAAAAGTACTAAGATTAAATCCAACTGTACTTCATTTTACCACACATATACATTTTCTCACACTCAAAACATTTACGTTCAAACTGTCTCAAATACATTTTTGTTCAAAACCATTGTCTAAAAATTGGAGAATTTTCCCAGGAAATTGCACTTCAGTTGAGCAAAAAGTGAACTAGTATGGGTAAATAGCATTTATTGCAAGTCAAAAAATCTGTTATCTCTTGGACATTTTTTTTCCAAAGAAAGAGCATATTTAATGTGTCCCCTCCTGTAGAATTAAGTTGATGTCTACCTATATCAATAAAAACTGAAATATTTTTTCTGTGAGATCACAGTTGAGGGATTTATACAAACTGTTCATTGGCAATGCATCACAGCTAGGCTGGAGCGTTATTTTTAGGAAAGATATTAGGTTAAATCCAAGGCATTGGGACTATCTGGGATGTCTTTATCTGAGTGTTTTCCTGTGATAAAAGCATAGATGTATTTGTATCATATAAGAACAACGTGTGTTCATATAGCTGAGTTTTTCAGGCTTGCAGACTGAAAAGTTCACGGTCTAAACAGAGAAGTTTTGAGCACCCAGGAAAGAAATTTTTTAACATCCCATGCCTATACCTCTATTCAACTGAGAACAACCTCTGCAATTAACTGTTTAAAATGGACAGAGCCTGTTTTCTCTCTTTCTTTTGACAGTGACAGATTCTTTGCATCATGAACAGCCCTAGCTATAAATCTCACTTAAGGCCAAAGCTGTGCATCATCTCATTGTCAGTGTTCAGCCACAACATGCTGCATTAGCAGGCTCCCAGCTCAAGTCTCAGGATTCATAGTCATTCATAAAAACTGCACCAGGAGCTTTTGCCTCGACACACCAGGATGACCCTAGTTTCTGGAGGCAAGCAGGCATCATCCTTCAGGGTCACTGTTCCCAAATGGTCGCTGAGGGAGCCTACGGCCACCAGCTAATCAAGAGGCTTATAACTGCCAGGGACCAAAACACAACAAGCAGGAGAGTTGTGTGCCTCAGGAATTTGCACAGCGCTTTGTACTGTAAAACAGGGTGAGCTGGGAAGAATGAGACTGGCTAATTTCCAGTACACTTCCATGATACTTTATTGAAATTAAAATAGGCCTGAACAGTGTAGGAGAGGGGCAGAACCCTGAGGTTTCATCTGAGGAAAGCAGTCTTTCTGCGACAAGACTTCATCCTGTGGCTGCTGTTTCATCCCTCTGGGTCCACTTGTTATTGCTGTCCATGAGTAACCTATTGGCAAGTTGCCATCTCTTTCAGGTCTTTTTTTTTCTCCTCTCCTTATGCAAAATCTTTAATGGTTTCTGATCCCTCAGGGAGATATCGCCGCTCTTTTCCCTCCCGTTTTGAACTTTACAAGTAAAAATGTGTTACAGGTCAGCTCTGTGCTCTGCAGTAACACAGCCTAAAAAGTCAGAAGCCAGCTCTGGGTGAGCTGATGTATCCCTGCCACTCACCATGGCACAGCATGGAAAGCTGCCAGCTCATGTCGTGGAGGCAATAAAGATATTTTAGCCCCATTCTTTACTTGCCTCTCCACAGGACCAATCTGCTCAATTGACATGTCTCTGCCTTCCAGACCCCAGGTCTATAACAAGCCTGGTTGGGGTGATCTCAAGGATCTCTGACTGCCATGGTGTAGCTGTGCCCCTTGTCCATCCTCTTCCCCATTCATTCCTCTCCAAATAGGACAGGGGTTTCGGTGTCAATTCTTTCTCATTTATAGCTTTTGTCTCTCCAAGAGGAACACACTTCATGCTGTTGTCTGTTAGACAGCACTTCTGTACCCAAATATGTGTTGTCCAGGGCCTGGTTTTGGTGTGTCCGGCTTGATGTGTGAATTGCAAATTAACTTAGGTAACTTGCCCATGGTATGGACATCACCAACAGGCTGGCTCTTTCCACAGTCTGAGATGGGATCACAGGGTTCCTGAATCAGGAAGAGCCCAGTAGAAACGTAATGAGCTTGGAACAGTCATGGTGTTAAATCTCACCAAGCTTGGTGGCCTCATGAGAACTGGTTTTGAGCAAGGTGCCTGGCCTACAGTAATTGCCAACCCATGCCAGAAAATTGGTCTGGAGAGCTGACCCATACTAAAACTGTTCCTGTGACTGATCTCAGAGTTTATCTATATGGACAATCAATCTCCAGTGTCTCCAGGGATGTTCCTGGCACTCTTAACTTACTGAAGAAAAAAACTACCAGGCTGGGCCCCAGAATGTAGTAGTGGTAAAGAGGTTTTTTGGATCCCTCATGACTCAGTGATTCTTTCTCTGTCCTGTATTTCTTTTCCTTAAAAAAAAAACAAAAAACAAATGAGCAAGTAAAAAGAAACCCAACAAAACAACCATCTCTAGATGAAGGCAGTATCCAGAGATCTTAGTCCACAGATGCAGTGAAATGGAGAGAGTGCAGAAATGATCTCTCTAGTGCGGATAGTGTAGGATTCACTAGAAAAATGAAATTGCAGAGGGACAGATATCTGGTGATTTTGAAAAATCAGATTTAGCCTAGTTATACAAAAGGACTGAAGAGCATGCAATAGGTCATCAAATAATGAGTGAGAAAAGTAAATGTACTTTGAGCTGTGAAAGTACGAAACAATTTTCTCCCAAGGTAAGGTAGACAACTAAGAGCTTTGACTGCTAAAATAAGAAATACAATTAAATTATTTCTGAAAAGATAGCTCAATCATGTAAATCAAAATAACATTGACATGGAAAAGAAACTAAAATTACAATATTAAGCATATAAAATTAAGCAACTCAAAAGGGTTATTGACAGAGACTGATTTGACATTAAAGTATATACTAGAAATTACTGTGCCACTAGAAATTACTTCAGAAAAAGAAGTACAGTAACAGTTTGACACGCTTTCTTCTAAGCACAGAGCTGCTTACATAGTCAGAATCCCTATATAGAACTTATGGTTCAAGGGCAGTCTTGTAGAAAGTGCAAAAATCTTGTACAGCTCTCTACAAAAAAAACCCCAGACCTGAGAACGATGCTGTGAAGGCAACAGTTTGCAGATGACAACTCAGAACATCTCTGCCTGCTCTTGTTTTTCACAAAGATCAGATCTGTAATCTGTCTTAGTAATGTATCCCTGTTATTTTAAATGACAACACACAGCATCCTGCTTTAAAATCTTCCTTTACAAAACATGGAGAAAACATATTAAAAACATTAAGAATGGAGACAGATTTTTCAAGATGTACAAGCACTTCCTTTAATTTCCAAAAAAGTATCTGGACTGACTAGCTGGCTTACTGATCTCAGTAAATAGAGGGAATCACCGTGTTTCCACGCAACTGTGTCCCTCTACGTAGCCTCATGTGTTCCTGTGGAACTCTGTGAAAACCAGTTATAGATCGTGCAGCATTCAGTGTTTATGTTGGTAAAATTCAGTATGAGCTTTGCAGGTAGCACAGACTGGTCCCATAATAAATATTTTATAGAACAGGACAGCCCAAGAGAGTGATCTAAATGACCTATGATTTCAGTCCGTTTAGATAAAACATGTTTTGATAGAGCCAGATACAAGGTCATGTATCTGAGAACAAAGACTACCTGCCAGACCTAAAAAATGTGAGACTACCTTACAAAGGAAAGGCTTAAGAGAACTGAGGAGATAGCAGGAAAAGGCAAGGTAGAAATTTCCAGCCGCTGTTGCAAAAAAGGTTAGCCATCACACAGGCAATCATGAGGTGTAACTAAGGATTTCTGTCTTTCTCTGAATAGGGAACTGATGGGTCTACTTAGACCACTGAATAAAAAAAGGCTGGGTGTGATCAAGGGCTGCACCAAGGATTGCTCACACTGCTTATGTGGCTGATTCATTCCCATCACAGTTTTGGCCCACACCAATAAATATCCTCCGAGACATGGACATAGCCTGAAGGATATCAGGAACCATTCCCCAAAGCCAGCAGTTGGGGCACAGAGTCAAACTACCTTTGATCTCTCAATCCAGTATACTTTTCCAACTCCATCTTATCATCGGCTATCCCGATATTACCCTCAGAATTCTTAGCCCACCCACCTGGCACTCCTCAGGGTGTGTAACACACAGGCTGTGGGAAACCCTGCACCAAGTGCTGTGTAAAACAGATACAGGGAGTTTCTGCCACTTGCATCAGGGCCAAACTCTTGAGATCATTTCTAGAAAGAGGCGTATTCTCCCTCTGTCGTTTTCTGGCCATTTTTCATCTCTAGAAAAATCCAGGGCAATGAGGAAAAGTTCTTTTTCAAGAAGTTAAGACTGTGTTCTGTCTGTCTGTAACATCAACAAATCCAGGGCTGTTAATTCAGAAAAGAAAGAATATTCCTTCCAGCAGAATGGATAAAATTTGGAATAGATCTTGATAAAAGGTTCACTGCTAATATATTAGTACAGCAAACCCCAAAGCAATGTGCAATGCACTCTTGGCATAGCATTCAGCTTAGCAAGCTGTGAGGCTGCGGTTAAATTCCATGCTTACTCCATTTTTCAGGTGAATTCCATATTTCACTCTAAATAGAGTACATTACAATAATCCAGTCTTGAGCTGACAAGGCACATGGCAAGTTTTATGGAGGTGGAGAGTTTGTGTTTGCCTTTACAGTCAAAGATAGATATATTATTTGGGGCTATAATTGCAAGCTGGGCATGCAGGAGATTCTTAAGGTCTTATATCACACCCGAATGGCCACCTGCCACCTCCCAGAGCACAGTCACACTCGTTCAGTTCTGATGCTGATCTAATATTTGATCAGCATATCACCTGAACTTTGCAGTTCACCCAGGTTGTCTCAGGTGATGTGTAACACATCTGCAGACAGCTAATCGTCTTCAGCAGCCTTGCTTATGGGGATACTCCGTTAGATAGCTCATTGCACCAGCTGGAGCCAATGGGACAGATATGGAAAGTTTCATGGACGTGCTGTGTGCAGGCACCAACTCCCCCAGTTCCATTTTGAGCTAGCTCAGTTGTTTCTTTATTGTGCCTGTAATGCAATTCATTCAGAGCAGGAAATAATCCCCAAGTTACAAATAAAGTGCTTGACTTTCATGTTTCAAGGGAGGGCTGCTAATTAGCTAAAAATCTCACACCATTTTATTTATATAGAAAGCAAATTTGATTTTGAAACCACTGAGAAGCAATAACCACAGAACTTTATGATGTCACTATTAAAGAGATGTTTTTCAGGCTTTATTTATGACCTAATTTTATACAAAGTGCCTGCAGTGTTGTGGGCATATAGGAATACCAACTAAGTGCAGGGAAATCAGAGGCCATTTGGAAAAGTCATTTGCTCAGTGGTCTCCATGGGCTGATTCCAGTAGGGGATTCAGGTACTTGTAAATTATGTCACAGAAACACCAAATTTTCAAGCGGCTGGATCCCAAAGATGAGTCAAAATAAAAAAAAAAAAGGAGGAAAAGCCAAAGAAGCTTAGAAATATGAGATAAATATGTGCGTCGAGTGAGTGGTGAAAGTGCATTGACAGGTGACCTGATCTGGCCAAAGGGCTATTCCGTGCCACAGAACATCATGTTCAGTATACAAACTGGGGGGAGTTGGCTGGAAGGGGCTGATCGCTGCTTGGAGATGAGCTGGGCATAGGTCAGTGGGTGGTGCACAACTGTACTGTGCATCACTTGTTTTCCTTGAGTTTTATTTCTCTCTTTCCTTTTCCTTTTCATCATCATAATTTTTAAAATTATTATTATTGTTATTATTATTCACATATTAAACTGTTCTTGTCTCAAACCATGGGCTTTACCTTTTTCCAATTTTCTCTCCCATCCCACTAGGAGGAAGGCAGAGGGGGATTGACGGGGCAGCTGCATGGTACTTAGTTGCCAGCGGGGATTAAACCATGGCAGTAGCCAAATTGCCTTCTGAGGGGAGAAATACACATTTGATTCCACTGTTTCTGCTTGAAAAAAAAATTCCACCCAGCCGTAGGAGCTGCACACCTCAGTATATAATAGATACTAACAATGGTTATGAACGTGTTAACGATGGCTCATCCGCTGCCTTGCAGAGTGGGGCACATACCCACTGTGCCCACATTTCTAGCTGGCTAGGTTGAGGAGGCTCCACCTTCCACAGTGTGGATTTTAGGGCAGCCTTTAAGACACACCTGAGTTTGCTGAGCTGTGTACTCCAACCAGTCCGCCTCTCAGTCGCCTTCTGAAGTGTGATATTTTGTAATGCTATACTGGAAACAGCCACACTGATTCTCACCCAGATGCCTGTAAAAGCTCTTCTGGGGCGGCTATGCCTCTTTTTAAGCAGGTCTTGAATTATTTCTTATTTTAGAAAAAGATGGAGAGCAATTTTTTCTGCATGGGCAGATTTTGATAGGACAAGGGGGGAAGAGTTTTAAATTAAAAGAGAAATTTAGGTTAGATGTTAAGAAAAAATTCTTCACTGTAAGGGTGATGAGACACTGGAAGAAGTTGCCCGGAGAAGCTGTGGATGTCTCATCCCCAGAAGTGTCCAAGGCCATGTTGGATGGGGCTTTGGGCAACTTGATCTACTGAAAGGTGTCCCTGCCCATGGCAGGGGGTTCGGAACTGGATTGTCTTTAAGGTCCCTTTCAACCCAAACCACTCTGTGATTCTATGACTCTATGATTTCTGGATAGCTGTACTAAGTAATAGAAGACAGATTAGTATCTTGATGAAGATTACTCTCCCTCACACCCCAGCTCCAGGCTGAGAACCCACTTTCCATTCAGCCATTAGCAGCAGAAGGGATGTACATGCAAAACATACAGTTCTGCAGGGTGGTTGCACCGTATCTCGCAGCTTATTTTGGCTATCAGTAGCCTGTACGTCACACAGACCCCATGGAGTTAGCTTTCCTCTGTGTCAAGTCTAAAACAGAGAACAGGGAAATTTCTCACAGGTACAGCATACTTGGAACCATGCAAAACCTTCTCCTGTTTTTTAAGGGCTTTACTTTTGAAACTATTTTGGTTATTTGGAGCCTAAAAAGTAAACACTGTTTCCAGACACTTCTCTTCTGGCAAGGCTTAAAATCCCTTGTCCCAGGAGGGAGAACAAGTCATCCCCTCATCTCCACTCAGGGCAGTGTTCAAAAGTTTTATTTATATATACATCAGCTTAAATCTCGGCTTCAAGTGGTATGACCTAGCTGGAAAAGCTGCCAACTCCCAGATGTTTTTTGTCTCCGGCTGTATACTTATCTCTCAGAAGACTACCCTGGGTCAGGGGATGGCAGTGATTATCCATATTTCTTTCCTACATCCAAAGCAATCATTTTAAAGCTGCACAGTCTTTCTCACAAGCCCTTGTCTGGGTCTTGTCTAGGTCATATATTACTACTCCCTATGAAAACTGCAGAGTCTTGCTAGATTGACTATAAAATATCCTCAGGTTGCTGCAGGTTTTTGATTTGTTGCACAGTACTAGATGAAAATCCTCTCAGCTAAATATGAATGAAGACTCGAGGTTTATATAGCAGCCTTGCAAGAGGAGAAGGTCATCATAACTCTGTCTTCGGAAAAGAAAATGAGTGCTAAAGGAGTGTAATTAAGAATTTTTTCTGCAAGTAGAAAGTAAGCTCTGTACTCAAACGGTTTGGGGTAGTGATGGCAACCACTGACACTTATCACACATTGGCTGTTGATGGGTATTTGGGGTGGTCCCAGCAGTAATTTTTAAATTTTTAAAAACAAATTTGACACCAGCTGACAAAAAAGGTCCATTATTAGTGCTTTAAGAGAAAGGCAATGGACTGCAAATCTTTGTCATTGTAAACCTGAGAGAGGCTCTGTGCTCTTCATTTTGAGGATTTGCCATCAGAACCAAGCACAATGCTTAATGTGAAAAACACCAAGCCATATGTGAAGATCCATCACACCAGTAACAAGCCCAGGTAACTAGGGCAAAGTTACTCCTTCCCAGGCAGGCTGGCAGCACATTTCAGGAGAGGCAGGAGGACTCCCATCCAGCTGTGGTCCAACCGCCCCCATGCAGGAAGTGGAGTGTTTCTGGAGGCTTCTGCCTGAGCTGCTCCTCACGACCCATGGCATCACGGCTTCTGCACGGACACATGGATTTCTCCTACCAGAGATATTTTTTTCCCAGTTCTTTACCCCCTTCTTGTGCTAATGCTCTTCTTACACAGACAGACAATCTCAGATACATCACAGAAGAATAAATATTTCAGATTTGAGCAGGATTTATTTTTTATAGCTGCTGTCACCAGCTGTGTTTGCTGTACAATCTGCTGGCCGCAACCACTGCCCTGCTGAGCTACCTCTGCCCACCAACTCCCCCGCAGGGCTTCAGTTCTTTTAGAATGGAATCATTTGCAACAGGATTTTCATGTAAGCCTTGCAACAAAAGAGAAATTTCCCTTGCCCTTCTAAACAAAAATAAAATAGCAACAAACTGTGAACCCTTCTAACAATGACAGACTCATCCTAGTGATTAACACAGGATATGGCAGATATTAAAGTGCATTCGTTTTGGCCTGAATGCCAATGTTTCTAAATGCATGGGCTGTGGCTCTCCTTCATCTCCTAAATACCTCAATTGTCACTGAGGCACTAACACCTGGTCTTGTCTAGTTAGAAGCCCACAGACACACTAACACTGCTCAGAGAACTCTCTCCAATCCCTGCAAGAAACGCTGCCATTCATTCTCTTCGCTCTTCCAAGGCCTCCAAGAAGTAGCTTACACAGACAATAGAAAATTGTCAACTTTTCATGCCTGTAAAGCACCTGGGTGGTAGAATTTTCCAGAAGACATTACCGACACAAATGAAATTTATTTCATTCGTATATGGACTTAAAACATAGAGAATAAGTTAATTTTTTTAAATTTCTTTTCAAATTTAATTTCTAGAGTTACAAAAGACAAGATGATGATTATTATAGTATTATTATTCCCGTGTCAAAGAAGATTAAAGCATGGTATAACTCCAGGAGTGCATATAAACCCTGCATATAAACTCCTTCCATACCATATTTTTCATCATCACCATGGCTACATAGAGTCTTTAATGGTTATTCAGCTTTTTGGCACTGTAAATTTGTGTACTGGACCTCCTTTTTCTAAGAATCCCTTCAAAATTTTGTCAGAAAAAAACTGTCAAAACATTTCTGAGATACACTTTTCATTCCCTGCATTTTCACTCTATAGTAAGTATGCTTGCATCCAGTTTTAGAAAGCAATATCAAGTAATAGCTGTTCCTTTAATTTTTGTATGGCCATTTTAGGTTTCCCACATGGAGAGTGTGGTCTTTCCTCTAAAAGGATATAATGGAACTACATACTTCTCATCTGGTCCTGGTACCCATCCCATCCAATTTCCTTCTCCACAGAAGCAAAGAGAGGAGGCTGTTTTACACTTCAGATGCTAAGTGCTTTGATTCACTGTTTGAGATTCTGATTGAGCACTAAGTAATTCTTCTGTTAGGTTAGGAAGTTTAGTTTGGAGCTCTTGTCCTCAAAGGTACACATTTTCAGATAGATATAAATGCTTTTGGTATTGTTTGTGTAAACATCTGTGCTTGTATCAGCTGGTACTTGCGGCCCACCTGTATTTCCTAAGACTTGGAATTGCTTTAGTATTTGAAAGGGTCAATGTAAGCACCATTAGCAATCAACAAACAGATTCTTTCAAACTTTTCCCTCATGGTAAGTGAAAAGTGCACAAAACTCTAAAAGGCATTGGAGCAAAGCTTAATCCTTGGACACTATGCATATATTAACCTCTACAAAGACTTTGATCAAATCCTTAAATGTCACCAGCCCCCTTTCTGTTTCTTCCGGGCCATATAACATCACACACATCACGAGAATTGACCTTTATTGTTTGCAGGCATGCCCGAGGATATTTACATCATCCACACACAGCTCAGAGACACCGGTCTCTGTTCCTTACAAGACCTAAATAACTCACAGTGCATGGAAAGCAGAACTGCATGCCCATGCAATCATTTCCATTAGAAGGAACTCCTGCAGGTCATCTGGTTCACCCCCGCCACCTCCTCTACGCATCCTCCTTTGGTTCAAAGGAGGGACAACTTCAAAGACGGGTCTATCTTCAGCTTAGATCAGGTTGCTCAGGGCCTTGCCTACATCAGGTCAATGAATCTGTTGCTACCACGATAGAGAACCCAATTGGTTGGACATGCAAAAGAGCACAAATTCCCCACAGCAGCATTTCAATATCTAGCAGAAGCAGCTTTCCCAACTCCTCCATCAAAAACAGCATAGTCACTGACAGAAGCAAAACCAAAAAAAGGTCCCCTTAGTTTCATGCCAAAGCCAGTGCTTTGATAACAGTATATGGTCTAAGGGCATTCTATCAGTGATGCCCATGCTGCCCGCAGAGAATAGCAGCTGGAAATCTCCAAAAGCATTTTCTCCAGAGGGTATGAATGGAAGCTCTGAAGTTTGATTATTCTATTCCTTTTTTCAGAAGTGGGAGTGTCTAGCCATGAACCCCTCAGTAGACAGCACAATCAAGACATGCCAGATTTTGCTCAGGGGGCATCAGAGACAGAATACCTTTGTAATGAATGGTCAGGTCAATTCATATCTGCATCCCCGCTGATTTCCACACTGCTGAGAGCTCTGAGGAAAACTAAATGGGAGAAAACAGCTGTTTCCTCCATTGTGTAGCTCTACACCATCTTGCCTACAAAGTGCCTGACCCTTCAGTGGGTCCTATGGGGCCCTAAAATATTCCTTTTCTGCTTCCAAATGGAAATGCAAGGGAGCCAGTTCTCCTTCAAATTGTTTCCTCTTAAAACAAAAAGGAACAAGAAACCCGCTTCACTCACTGCTCGTTGTAGATGACGCTGCTGTCACTCTCCCCTGCCCAGCAGGCACTGCTGGGACACGTCTCCCATGGGCGAGTGCATTTGCACCCCTGCGGGCAGACTAAAATGCACACAGAGGTAACACATGTCAAAGACCTCCAATTACTGAACACGTAAGTAACTTTCCTCTCAGTGCACCACATGATTGAGTCCTAATTGAGCATCACATTCCTCCTGGATGCAAAAGCAAACCATTATGGACAAATGAGTCAAAAAGCCAAAATAAAAATCAGTCAGATAGCTCAAGCACGCCTGACAGAGCTATTTAAAGGATTCTGGCCATTAGCTATCACTTCGATTATATCACTTTTCATACTGACATGAAAGGTGGCAGAGGAGCTATTTTCTCAGTCTCTTGCTTCTTCACAAAAGGAGACAAACATCAGGCACAAAATATGCAGAAAAAAATGTTAGCTGTCTTTGTTACCATTTCGTCTTCACCTGACTCTAATGTTATTGTCTGGAGTGGGGAGGGCACATGTCTGAACAGCCAAATACTATTTTTAAGGCTTTCAAAGAATAGTCTGCATATAAAAAAGACATGTCTATGTATGGATGATAACACTGGTCTTTAATGCTTGGTCCTCATATATATTTTGCTGGTGCAACAAAAATACTTAGAACCAGTTTTTTATATTTATATATATATATATTTATATATGGCATCTTTTCAATATTTATATTTTAGTTACAGTTGCCAGCAAGACTGTGAACATCATGGGTTTACTTCTTTTGCTGCTATCCAAAAAAAATGCTGTGTCTCAAACCAATGTAGTTCGAAGCCTAGTTTTATGAAAAGTTAGGGAATGCAGTTTGAGGCTGGCTTTGTTTGAAATTAAGCCATTCCTCAGTGTATCTTGTTATCTATCTTCCTTCACACACACACACACAAGTCCTCACAGGAATGCCTTTCCTTCTAACTAAAAAGAGGGTGAATACAAAGAATAAGTTTCTCACATGTCCAACCAAATGGGTTCTCTCTCCAATTAGCAATTCAGTCAATGATTGCTGTTTTCACTGCCACAGGAAAGAGGGAAGTTCTCATAAAAACCTCCAAATACTTCCAACTGCAAGATGGTCAGGGGGCTGGAGCACGTGGCATATGAGGAAAGGAGAGAAGCATTGTTCAGGCTGAAGAGGTAAAAGCCGACAGAATCTTACTGCTGCCTTCAACTGCCTCATGAAAAGTTGCTAAGAATATGGAGCCATATTCTCGTTGTAACTCCATGGCCAAAGAATGAGAGGCAGTGCACAGAAGAAGCAGTACAGGAAAATCCAATTAGATTTCAGGAATTATTTTTTTTTGTGCAGTGAAGGTGGTTGAGTATCAGAACAGATTGTTGAGAGAGTTTGTCATACCTCCCTCTTTGGAGATGTTCAAAACCTGATGTAGGCAAGGCCCTGAGCAACCTGATCTAAGCTGAAGATAGACCCGTCTTTGAAGTTGTCCCTGCTTTGAACCAAAGGAGGATGCGAAGAGGAGGTGGCGGGGGTGAACCAGATGACCTGCAGGAGTTCCTTCTAATGGAAATGATTGCATGGGCATGCAGTTCTGCTTTCCATGCACTGTGAGTTATTTAGGTCTTGTAAGGAACAGAGACCGGTGTCTCTGAGCTGTGTGTGGATGATGTAAATATCCTCGGGCATGCCTGCAAACAATAAAGGTCAATTCTCGTGATGTGTGTGATGTTATATGGCCCGGAAGAAACAGAAAGGGGGCTGGTGACATTTAAGGATTTGATCAAAGTCTTTGTAGAGGTTAATATATGCATAGTGTCCAAGGATTAAGCTTTGCTCCAATGCCTTTTAGAGATTTTAAAAACAAATCACTTCCCTTATTTGACTCTTGGCTGGAACTCCTCTTTTACTGAGGCTATGTCCTCTCTCTCTCAATTTATATTCTTTCTTTTCTTCTCAAACAATGAGGTATTAAAGTCTTCGTTTTCAAAAAGTAAATGTTTATCCATTTTGTAATTTAGCTCATCAGTACTGCACATTGGAAACACCAGCGATACGAACTTGAATGGCAGTTTTGGGGCTATGTGTATCTATCTGTTCATTAGGACATGGCCCAGTGCCAATAGCAATCTTCCCACTGCTGTCAGTGAATTTTGAATCAGATCTTTTAGGGCTAGATGCAAAAAGAATGGACACACTGAGTGAGCCCCGAGCTGAATCCAAATCTTTGAGCCAGGCATTAGCCCTACTTGTGTCATATCTGAGGACAGATTTTTGCCTCATTGTGGGATGCAACATAACTTCCAGAACTTAAACCAACAGTCTGCAAGCTTGGTCTTGGAAACATATAAAATAATTCCATTTAGAATTTTTTGAGTAATGTGTTTCTAAGGAAGAAAAATTACCCATGGGAAAGTAAAATTTAGCAGTGATTTGGTGGCTGAAAATATCTGGGACCCACTAGCTAGAAATAACCAGTCACTGCTTAGGGCATGCTAATATTTTAGATCTTGACTTCCTTGACATGTTTGGTGTTTGACCCATCAGTACCAGGAAGCACTTCCACATATAACCTGGATCATATATATATATACATTTATGTTCACCATAGCATCACCTTGAACCGCTGAGCAGAGGTTGTCTTCCAAAATGGGCATCATGCGTGACAAAGCTCATTATGACATCATTCACAGGCACATGGAAAGTCTAGGTTTAATTCCTTTGCCTGGCTAATGAGACTGCAACCTCCCATCTTCCCAGAAAGGGGCTTATCCATCACCTGTCGTCCATCCTAATACAAGAGCACTCTCCTTGATGAACTCGATAGCGTGAAGGAAATGCATTGAAATATCTTGGGATGAAGTGTGGGAGTGCGAATGAGCCTGGCTGTGAAGTTCAGTGATTAGAAATCTCCCATCCCTCCCAGATAGTTAGCATGTCTTTGAGGTGACTTACCCTCATTTCAGTTTACAACTGTTCTTTGGTCGTTGGTCTCTGTGCCAGCAGCTTGGTTTGCACTTGATGTAAGAACTGAGAGCTTGAGCACTTGGACCATCCTTAGGAGCAGATTCCCCACACTTTACTATCACCCCTTTTACATGTAGTATGGACAAATAGAGTAGAGCAAGAGAGACAAATCCAGGTTTCTTGTACTGTTTATCAGAGGAACGCCGATTGTTTCAGCATTGTAATTAAAGGATAGCAAAATTTGCCTATAAAGTTTCTTATTTCTTTGGGCTTGGAAGGCAGATGAAATATGTCACTAAATTGTGAATGCATCATCAGTGTTGTCTATTCTATTAGAACTAATGGTGGGCGGAAAAGATACAGAAATGCAGCATAAAACTTACATTGTCCAGTTTTGACAAATTGTAGCTTTATGGTACCTGTCATTTTGGAATGCCTTCAGTTTTGAGGAACACTAAGATAACGTCATTTAGATATAATTTACTCTGCCGTTATGGCATCAATCATAAGTATTTAAAGCATTTAACCCTCCATGAGGAGCTCTGAACTATAAATGGCATTCTGTAATAAGGGCAGCCTGCTGTTTTATAGCAGTGACACCAGATGTGTGGTCTCTTCCATGGCTGCCTGTGCTACCACAGTAATTTCTGTGGTTCTCATGGTGCTTGGAACAGCACTTTCATTGAAGACAATGAAACTGTACCCATGTTAGGATTTCGCAAGCATCTTTTTATTTGCCTATATATTTGAACTCATTTTAGCTAGATTGGACTGTCTTTTCTGGAGTGATGTTAATGGAGTTTGGAATCAGTGAGCAAACTAACAAATTCTTGTTCCAGGTAAACAGGAAGTGCAGAATACATATTAATACAAGACGCCTTTACTGGAGCCCACAGTTAGGCTAATAACACTATACTCAGCTTTTTCAGCAAATGGCCTTGTTTTCCAGCAGGCCTGAGCACCAACTCTTACAGTGATTTTGCAGGAAGCCTCTGCTCATTCATCCAAAGCGTGCAAATGTGGACATAGCACATTAACTCAGACACTCTCTTAAAACAAACCTGGGCATAACATTCACAAATCAAACTGTACATAGAAAAAGAAACCTAGAGCATAATATTAAATTCAGTGAGGTCAATATAAAAATTTCCATCCATTTTCTTAGGTTTTGGGTGAGTTGCAATGAAGATTCAGTTGGTGTTCAGAGCGTGAAGTCACAGTTTTGAATTTCTTGTGGTCTAAGTGTGTACCCCAAAGCACAAACAAAAATGATAAATACATTCAGTTCACAGAGATTTTTTCCTACCACTAGCCTTTCCAATTTAAAAATATACCAGCAATTAAGTTTTCATCCCAGTTTGCCTTAAGTACGCATGATTTTTTTACCATTTACAATTTCCAGCTCTCTGTGAACTTCACAGTTCCGGCTCTCCTAATTGTGTCCATCTGTAGTCTGTACCCAGCCTGCAGACCATCTCTTCTGAGTTACTGGCAAAGAAGGACTTCCCAGATGCTGTTCATCAGTGTCAGACAAGCATGAGATACATAGGTATCGGGTATTTTAGCATTTAGAATGCACCTAACATTTTCACTGTAAGAGTTCAATGCATTTGCTTGCATATGGTAGCTACTGCCATTTGAAATGATGTAGATCATGTGAGGCATCTGCATGGGACTGTCACATGTGGCACGAGGTATGTGTCACAGCAGTGCTTCAGCGTGATAGCAGTCATGCACCCTTCTCAGACAACAGCTGAAATCCAGGTAGCATTCTCTGGGGCATCTCCAACAGTAATAGCAACATTTGGGCAACTGGACCACATCCACCAAGTCAGGCAAAGGAGTTTCCATATGTATTGCAAATATCAGCCTGGCCTACCTATAAGGGTACATTGACACCACTAAATAGAAATAGGATATGATCCCGGCATTGTGAGGCTATGTAGTGTAAACTGTGCCTTGTTCACACTGATGAGGGCTCATTTGCACAAAAACAAACTGCTTGCACCCACAGACCACCTCTTGGTCCTGGACCTCCTGTGTGCCCCGCATTGTGTTGCTGTACTCTTAGAAAATGCTGTTTGTGTGTGTTTGTGTTTGCAGTTCAAACAGTCTGAAATAACGTGAGAGCTGTGCTGCCGTCCATCCGTGTGGCAGCACTGGACTGAGCACATGTGTCATTGTGCCCTTGAACATGGCAGGGAGGATGTATGGCTGTGCAAAACAGGGCAAAGCCTGCCGGGATGGCATTAGAGAGCTGTGCAGAGCATAGGGTATCATAAATATGCACCCTCATGTGCATTGCCTGCTGGGACCCATCTCCAAAATGAACTCTCCACCAAGCCATGGCAGGACATCATGATGGAGTCACTTGGAGTGATTGAGCACAGTTCCAGGGAACATGTTGACAATTTAGCCCCATGAACCACCTGAGGTCCCATGCTTGTGCCATTTCCTATTTTTATGAAGTAACATAGATCTATCTTCAGTGTCTACTGGTTAGTATTATTGATACTAGGGTTAAAAATGTATGCTTATACAAACATACTTACATTTATAACTTTTCAAATATAGGAGAAATATAAATTAGAGTGTGCTTGAGAATTTGGAATTATTTCGTGCTGGACTGTGTTCAGGTTCGATAAAAGGGCTTGGGTGAGCAATTCTGCACAGTCTCCCTGGAACTTAGCATGCCAGCTCCCTTAGCAGACCATATAAAGCACCACATTCAACAGCATTCCTGCCTAAGACGTGTGAGATCAGTGTATTCATTGATGTAGCCGACGTCTCATGGAGAATGAGATGGGCTGTGGATAATGTGCATGCCCCCCCCCCCCAAAAAAGAGTCAGTGAGAATTAAGTACTTAATACTGGATAAAATCTGTTCCTGACTCCAATAAAGCTAATTTAAAAGAGTATTATGATGCACTACTGCTTTAAGTTTCAGCAGCCTTCCTGTTGCGGGAGTGAGACTGCTCTGGGGAAGCAAATCATCAGGACATTGATTTAATATCAGTTTTGATTTAAGTTTCGTGCAACGCAGTGGGTTATGCTGAGTCTCAGCCTCTGTGTGTTGTTATTTGGATTCTTGGATAAACAAAACAGTGGCTCATTAGGAAGACATTAGTACTTTTGGTTGTACTTCTCAGGGCGGGAGGAAGGGGGAATATGCCTTACATTTGCTGTCATTTTTAAAATCTTAAACACTGAAAATCATAGGTAATTTATATGTGATGTATTTCCATATCAGCTCAAAATGCACTTCATGAATATTACTGCTGGTAGAGGAGCCATGCTTTGCTGTTCATAAACAAGTTTTCTTTTCACAAGCGAATACACAGATCATTTTGTGACGACTGTACTGCAAGCCTCCAGCAAACTTGAATATTTGTGGCTTTCACAGTATCATTACTTTTCTGT
The DNA here is from genome assembly GCA_013398855.1 of Mohoua ochrocephala. Taxonomy (NCBI): domain Eukaryota; kingdom Metazoa; phylum Chordata; class Aves; order Passeriformes; family Acanthizidae; genus Mohoua; species Mohoua ochrocephala. The sequence goes on from VZTA01018831.1 coordinate 257,876, forward strand.
GTGAAGCATCTCATCCACACGTCTGCAGGATGTCAGTATGCATTGTGAGTATTTTACATGTTATGAGGAAATATCTCTTGGATTTTCTAGTCCCCAAGTATGGATTACTACTTTTTGAATAGTACTTTTTCTTTGCTGAGGTAAACACCTAGAAATCATCTGTCTGCTGAGAGAAAGTAGCTTAGCTTGTTGTCCCTAAGGACTACAACCAGAGCTATCTGCTCCCAGTATTGTATGGGGAAAATTCTGTTTGTGATGAAAATAACATTGGTCTGAGCTGTAATGCAAGCTACCACCCATCATGTTCAAGCAAGACCAGCTCTTGGTGTTTGGAGTCAAACTGATGCAGGGAGGAATGATTTCGGCATGCTGTGAATTTAGTCTGCCCAAAATAATTTTGTTCTTCATTGTATAGGATTACATGTATCCGTTGTACATTCATCAAAAGGAATTTTTGGTTCTATTCCTAGAGTTATCAGGCATGTTTTTCTTTCTGTAATTGAACTTATTTACAATTTGCCTTTTGGGCTCACTGGAGCTGTCCCTGCACATTGTTTGCCTCCTCCCCATTATTACATCTTGTTTCTCTTTGTGGTAAGAACACTGTATGGATTTTTCATAAATCTGTGCTATCCTTGAAGGAGGTGGTTCAATTTGTTTTTTTCTGGGATTTTTAAAAATGTTTTCTACCTACTAAATTCCTTTTGAATTTCAGAGAAAAATAAAGATCCTAGCACTGATACCTGCCTGTTGTCTGATTCAGAAGGAAAAATTAAATCATCTACAAACTGTCCCAAGAATCCAAATCCAACCTAGGCAGCACCACTTGACTCTAACTTGTCAAGTCTTTAAAAAATGTTAAAGTATAGAGCTTTCATTTGGCTTTATTTTGCAGTGAAGATGTTTCTCAGAAAGTCATTCCAAAGTAGCAACTGTGACCAACACAGCGTTTTGGAAAAGCAGTTAACATAAATATCACCAAGATTACACTGCTCTGAAATTCTGGTTTAACTACTTTTTTGTGATTACAGCATGATCATCCAATGGATTGATATGAAAAGAAACACTTAGAAAATGTATTTTGTGCACTATGGTTTGTGTTGCTCCTGGAAGAGTTTAAAAGTAGGACTTTCAGTGCCTGTAGCTTCCAGCCATATTCAAGGGCACCTTGATTTAACTGTAAGCAGTGCCCCAGTGTATAGTCATAGGGTTATTTCTGTTCTTTGGGGAGAAAATCAGGCTGCAAATGCACACATCCTTCATGGCAGAATATCTGTCTGGAGAGAGGAAAGCAGATATATGTATAAGGGTAAAAATCCCAAATATAGCCTCTAATAGGTGTGATAATTATTTTCAGGAAAAAGTGGTAAGATGCAGTTTAAGTCCATGGGGCACATTGTTCCAATGAATGTGCAGTGTATTTATTAGGGTACTCAAAGGATTTATAGCTGCTCCAAAGAAGTACATCTGCTCTATGACTACAGGCAACTTTAGTTTCTAGGGAAAGTTTCTTGAAACTTTTTTAATATGCTTTAACCTCTTGCATGCTGACTTGACATACCTAAAAGTGATTTACTTCATATAGCCTTCACAGGCAAAGGCTAAATGACAGCATCCAGCAGCTCTGGATGCTCAGACTGGGCTAACCCCTCTGGCTTGGCACCAGCTCCAGACTGTCAAGACTCAAGTACACACCTCCCAAAACTTTTGTAATTCCTGATTTCTGGGAAAGGAAGTCAGGGTATAAAGACTGGATGGGAATTACAGTTTTTCCTGTAGTATCCAATTTAGACGACCTCGGCATGCAGTAACAGTTAAGTATAGGGGAGTATATGTCTGTGTACACATGTGGAATGATCTGCTAGTCCTGAAAAATGGATTTGCTTGGAAAAACAGCCCAACAGAAGCCCATGTCTACATTGCACAGCCCTACATGCTTTGACCCAAAAACTCTCCTGCCCTTTAGCTGTGCTCATGCTGGCAGAGTCACAGCGTGGGGTACCAAGGAAGAGTGTCTTAAGCCACCTCCCATCTCTGCATGCCTGCAGGGGTTCACTCGTGTTTCCCCTCAGGTGTTCACAGACAAAAGCTGGAGCTATCATAACCCTGGGAGATGGTTACCAGACCACAACCTCAGTATACCCCAGCCACTCAGGACAGACAGAGCCAACCGAGACAGCAGAAGAAGGAGATTCTGTTCTGCACAAAGGAAGAAGAAAATGAGATAGAGATAAAATAGAAAAAGAAAAAGGAAAACAATAACCCAGTAAAATAAGAAGTAATGAATTTTTCATTATATTCCAATGCAAGTTATTACCACTGTGGCAAAAAAAAATTTGAACCTCATCACCCCTTCTCATAGCTGCTGAATAACTTGTCCTCTTCTTATGTGCCCATTTGTGGCTCAAGATGTGAACCAGAGAGAATGTAACTGCTTGCTTGATATTTAGGGCAGGGTAGTCAACAACTGTTTGCTCTGCTGGCAAATGACCCGTAGGTCAGGCCATTGCTCAGAAATATCACAGGAGGATGTTGCCATTCAAAGTGCTGACTCAGGGAGAGCAGGAATGCCAAATGAATGAACAATCATCATGGTATTTTGTTTAGGATGGAAAACTCAATTAGAATTCTGTAGTCTCCTGCTTCTTGTTCTTCCTTGTGGCAATCTTTTTACACAACAGCAAGATGTTAACAGTGCAGAATAAAAGGCATGCTAATAAGTATAATTTTCCTTTTTTTTTTTTTTCCCCTGAACACCACATTTGCTTCATGTTCTTTATTCCATTGTACATAGCAATTAAATAAAGAAAAACTGTTTCTGGGCTGTTTCTTTCCAAAGGGATTTTAATTTTTTTCAAGCCACTCCTCTCTGAGCATTTATACATCTGAGAGCAATTGTACATTTGCTCCCTTTCCTCCACAAACACCAGGTCCCCTCTAGGAACTGCTGTTCTTGTACGCAAAGATGTAAGAGCGGTGAATAGCAGTGGAACAGTCTGTCTGAAACCCATTTTCATCTGGTTTTTTTCTTTTTTATCCCCAGTGTTATCTTATTCATTATAAAATATTTCTGTTCCTGTATTATTTTTTTTCCTTTTCTTTTTTTTTTTTTTTTTCAAATTCCCTATGTCTACTGTTATTGGCTTTGATGGGCAGATGATATGTGATAGCCTGAGACATGTTTGACAGAATATGACTTTGGCCTGCATAAATTACTGTCAGGGAATTTTCAAGGAAGTACTGAAATAAATTTGCAGTGACTCAAAAATGTGTCATAAATTATAACATAATCCCCACCGCTGAATAATTTGATGGTTAAAACAATTAAGTGAGTTTTTACTTTAGGTGAGTCCTCATAATTTTTCCTTGTAGTTTAACTTCTCAAACTGCTCTGAGCCCTTTGGAGGAAAATATTTTAGAAGGGAAATTTTCCTTCTCCCTTGCCAAAAATCGTATTTCTTTTCTGTCAAGTTTGTGTCTCTACTCTCACAGGTAGTTCAGAGTTGGCAGGGTTTGGTTCTTTCCTCACCTACTTGTATCAACTCCTACAGAGAGTAACTAGGATCCTTCTACGTCGTGCCACTACCTTCCTGATCCTTTTCTACTCCGAGTCGCCAAATCCCAGCTTTTCAAATTACATTCTTGAAATACTCCAATTAAGAGGATAAGGAATGAAAGAGTTTGTGAAGCTCAGGATCCTTATGGGATCTTGAAAATATTCTTCAGGCAGTGGCCTATATTTTATGCATTCAGTATCAATGGTAGCTTTGACTCAGTAAGGGTAATCTCTTCTGTCTGCTGAAGAGCTCCTGACTGGAAAATAACTAAAAGAGACAGAAAATGGGAATGTTTCTATTATAATCTTTAGCTCCTTTATGACACTACCCTTTGTGAGGCTGTATATTCTTTTTTCCATTTTGAGTTTTTTCTACGCTGTGAAGAACTCTGGATTTACTTTTTATAGACAAAATAGCAAATTTTCTAGATTTTTCACTCCCTATCCTGTGAAACTGCTTTTCTTAAAATCTGCAGTCTTCACTCTTGTGGTGAAACAAATCCAATTTTCCAGCTTTTGTGACTATTACTAAATCCCCCAAACATGAATTTCAAAGCTTCTAGATTTTGGAGGCAAATAAACCGCAGCACTTGTTACTTCTGTAATGTCATTATTTTTGTGATAGACTCCTGACCGTGGGAACACAACCTGTGATCACCAAATGCCTGGTGTGTCTGAAAAGCATCAGCAGGCTAAGGTGGGGTAGGCTCTTTGAAAAAAGGCCAAATAAATAACCAGTGCACAGCTGCCTCCATCACGAGGGGGCTGGCACAGGGGCTGGGCCGCTTTTAAGCTGCCTGTGTGCGAGGAGCGAGCATCGATCTTCTGTCCAGCTACTTGCTTCCATCAAGAGGGGTAACTGGCAGGAGGCTGCCTGCCAGCTACAGGCAGCTCTGCAGCTCAGTTCTATCTGTTTGTTCTCCGAGACAGCTGTGAAGAGCAGGCGGGATTGCCCGGGCTTTGAGGGAAGAATGAGACAAGAATATTTTAGTGTTCTTTGTGAAGTGACTCACTAGCTATCCATTGCAAATTGATTGCTTTGGGTCCTGTAGCTTTCCTTTCACCACCCACCCTGCCCTCACAGCCCGCTGCAGAAGATGCAGAACGGATGCATTCCCGTTTTCCATTTGTAGTTGGAAATATCCCAGTGACAGCATCCTTGTCCCCGCAGAGCCACTCAGCCTGTCCTCCCCCTACAGCCTCTGTGATGCCGGGGCCTCTTGCATTAGCACTAAAGGGAAGGGGAAGGTGCAAGCACAGAAAGAAGGTTGGTACCTGTTGCAGAAAAAGAAAACAAAAATATCCAACAAAAACAAAAAGAGGGGGGAAAAAAAAGACAAAAAGACCAAAAAAAGAAAGACAAAATCAAGTTTACATACACAGCTTCCTGACTCAGGCCTGTTCCCTTGGCAGCATCCAGAAAGTGGTGTGTCCCCCTCAGCAGTGCAGTGACCACAGAGTTCCCAGATGCCAGCAGCATGCTCGTGGTGGCAGGGAGATGGATGGCAAGCTACAAAGCCTGCCCAAGAGCCACAACAAATACTCAAGCAGTAACACCAAGCCTAGTTGCATGCTGTGTTTACCTGCTCGATTTAAATATAGCTTGAATTGTGCTATATTATCACTACTGTTAGGTAGACGTGTTTGGAGAAATGGGGAGGCTTTTTACCTGAAGCAGCATTCAAGAAGGGAAAATAGAGTTTTCATTGTAAGGAAGGTACTAGAGAAGTAGGGGTAATGCTTTGCTTTATCCAGTGACTCTCTGATTTCAAGTAATTTGCTTGGCATATGATTATTTTTCATCTGTATGGGGTATTCCTTTCTTCTCTTCATTTTTCTACTTAGAATAAAAACTCTTTGGGACAGATACCTCATTCAAATTCCCACAGTATGCCTCAAGTGCTGGAAACTGTGCTCATTCTTATCCATCAGTGTTTGCTCTTTAAATTGTCCAGATTAGATTTCACAAATGGTTTTGCAGTGTATTGAATTTATGGCAGAGGTGAGCTGCGTACCTTGAATTCATACTGCTCACCAAGTCACAGGGCTCAGACTGAGGACTCCAGATATACATATCTGCTTCAAAGAGAACCAAAGAAGGGGTCCATTTCCTGATTCAGTATTAGATTGAGCACCAGTCTTGAAAGAATATCTAAATTCATTACTTTCCACCCAGCCATGGCAGAAAACAGGGAATCGATTAGTCTCATTCGATTTTTGCTGCTTTAGGATAAAATCGTATGAGAACACCCCATTACTTTGCTATACTTCAATCTGGACTTAAATTTCTTCCCTTTTTTAGAGTGATTCTTGAACACCAGCAGTAGCTGGACCCATACCCAACCTCTACATCTCCTGCCTGCATCTGCCTGAGTCCCTCGCAGCCCTGAGGAAGCTGTGCGCAGTTGTTCTGTGAGGATCCAATAATTGGGGTACTTAACCCTCTAGTGAAAGGACAAGAGAGTGCAATTCCACCTCAGCTCTCCTGCTCGGTAGGAAGGCAATGAAAGCCATTAGTATATTGACATAGCAGATTGACACTACAAGGCTCTCCCTGACTCCGATTGTTTTCCTGATAAGCACTTTCCCTGCTGAGCCTACTCGCCCTGCCAGAAATATCTTTTTGCATAACTTCGTGTCTCTGAAAATATTACCTTTTTCATTCCAAATATATTGTGATTTTCACTTAGAACTTAGATGTTTTATCAATTTATATTTGCATGTGATTTAACAGCAATTTGTTGATAACTCTCTCATCTCCGAAACAACTCTGAAAACGAAATTGTGGCATCCTCCTCGGAGAGTCTGGAAAGAAAATTTGGCAAAAAAAAAATATACAAAACTACACATCACTACAATGAGCACACACAATGTCACAAAGCCTCCATGTTGACTTTTAATTTTTTCCTGACTGTATATATTCTGCTTGTAATAATGCAGATTTGTATATATTTGGTTTAAAATAATCCAGAAGGAAAATATCCAGGCCACTGAAACCAAGCTCCAGTTCCAGAAGAGAATGACTGGCAACCAGAGGTGTTAGAGAAGGGAAATCCCCTAAAGGGGGATTAATTTTGGGTGGAATAAATCATGATGTTAGAGCAAGCAGGATTTTGCATTGTACGGCTGCAAGTTTGGAGTGTTCCCATAAAACATTAATAATGGGACATTATTAATCCAGATTATGAGTTGAAGAAGGGCACTACCAGCTCTAATGCCTTGCTCTCTGCAGCTGCTCTCCCTCAAGCTGACTCTGTGGGGCCTGGTGATCCCCTGGGATAAGAGGGTCTGAAAAGTTTGGCTTTGAGTCGTTGAGAGTCCACTGAGAACTTCAGTTTGGAAAGCAAAGGAGCTATGTCAAGAAGTAACTACTAGAAGAAGTGAAGTTAAATGTAAGGCTTCTTCAAGTATGAAGTACAATTATCCTTGCTCCGCTATGAAAGGACATATCCCAGCTCTTGCTGCCCTTTGAAATCATACACTTCTCACATCTCTTGGGAGGCTTGAACTATTTGTCTGCTATAACACATGCAGTTCCTTTTAAACCCTTGAGTTTTAAGGGAAGAAACAGCCACTTCGGGTACCAGATGAACATTTCCAGGACAGATGAAAGTCTGCATAAGCTTGAAATACTCTATTAGTAATTGTTTACATTAGCTATTAACATTTTTGCTTGGAGAGATGAAGGGCTGTTCAGAAAGAATCAGTGCTTAGCGGCTTAGCCTTGCCACAGAAAAGCCTCGCCACAGAAAAGCCTCTGGCATTTTATCTTTAAGATTCCAGCATATTTCTGTTGCTACTTTTATACTTATCTTCAATAAAAAGCTGATTCCTCCGAGTGCTTTGGATTTGCTTGAATCAGATTTATAGACCAGCTTTTTAGCGCTGCTCCTAGGTATTGCACGGAAGGGGAAAGCTGCTTCAGGTCCTACAGATTCCTATTTCAGGGCACTGATGTTTCCAATACCTTCTATTTTCCAAAAACAATGTTTTTATTTACGGGGATCAAAGTGTGGACTTTGAATGGACACATTTACAGAAAGGACGACACATTTATGGAAAGGACATTAGCCCAGGTTGCTCCACCACTGGACAGACTTCTGTCCAGAAGTCTGTTCAGGCCTTTGTGTCTCCTCAGCCAAAATGAATGTTGAATGTGGGAGGAGTTTTGTGTCAGGCTCTACCTGCCTGGAAGCAAAAATGTCAGTGTTTTTATTATTAAAAAAGAAGGATCCATTTGATTATTTGAGACAACATTACGCTCTCTGCAGGGCTGTGGAGACTGCTGAAGGTAGGCTCTCCAGGTGAGGGCTAAGACACGGAAAAGTAGCAATGCCAAAGGCACGTGCCTGCTTTACTTGTGTTCTTTTGGAGCACAAGGCTGTCAGCTCTGAGCAGTGACTGTCTGGCCCCTACACGGGCAATGGCACCTGCCCCTGGAGGCAGCGAGCACGCAGCGTGACACCAGCATTTCCAGGCCACAGGTGGCAAGGAGCCTTCTGCAAGATCGTGTCAGCCCTCACGCAGACCCGTAAATTATTTTCCTGAAAAAACATGCAGTGGGCAACCTGGATTGTTTTAAAATGCCTGTTTCAGGTCAAAGCTCAGTGAAACACAATTCAACCAGGTCATCCAAGACAGCACCCTGGGCGGTCACATATAAATCACAAATTATAGGAGACTTGCCCAGGTCACTGCAGGTGTCTCAAATGGCACTAGAAACTTAAGTGAGTCAGTGTTGGGTTTCTGGGGGCTGTGATGTGAATGTAGATACGCAAGTGTAGGAGTATTAGTGTGGAAGCTGAATGCACCCTAAGTCTCTGAACTTATATATGTGTTATTCTGAGAATTTGGTAATTCTTTACTGTTATTAAAGGCCTTAACTTTTTTCTTGTCAAAGAGGTGATAGCTCTCAGAGACAATGACAGCAAAATGTCCTTTCATTTTACTTTAAAATACTCTGATGAGAAAAGTCTTGCTTTGGAAAGTCACCTGGCTGATTTGTTTTATTTTATAATTACCCAAGCGCCCATTTGTGCTTTATAACTGGGATTCTGCGATGGTTCTTGATTAGAAGAGCTGTCATCTGCTTTTCTGCAGATTCAGAAACATGAATCATGAGCAGGCAGTTATTGGTAAAGCTCTGGGCCATTTAAAGTCACCAAAAAAAAAAAAAAAAAGGTGGAAAACCAAAAAGCATTTGTTGAGCAAGAAGACCTGGGTGAAATTCTCAGAACTTCTCTGCCCTGAGAAAGTATCAATAACCATAAAATTTCACAGCCCCCTTTTTAGAACCGCAGCCTTAATGTTTTGTAGGGAAAATAAAGCTTTGGTTAACCTTGGCACTGGCAGACCTCATTAAAATAACAGCCTGTCACTTTTGAGTTTAAAATAACAGGGTTGTCAGTTTTATATTCAGCGGAACAATCTACGGTCTTATTCTCTGGGAAACACAGCGGGTGTGCTGGGGGGGGCTGGCAGCAGCGTAAAGACTGAGCAACACTGCCATCTCGAGGGTCCCCAAATCCGGGGTGCTCCCTGACAGCTGGGGCGACGCGGTGCTGAATCCGTGTGGCACGCGCCTCATTTTTAACAAGGCTGAAAATAATCCACCATCAAGTGCATGGTGGTTTGGCAACTGCTTGGCATTCAAGTTTATTTTGTATTTTGTGAGAAAGTATGGGAATATATAATGTATGAAAAAAAAATTTCCATAGAGGGCAAATGAAGTTCTGCCTCGCTTGTTTTATAATTGAAGCAAGTCACCCTCACTGAGATGCCTAGTGTGCATCGAAATTTTGGGCACCTAATGAGCCATTCTAAACAAAAATGTGTGCCTAAGCTCCCTACATCTAATCAGTGGAGAAATGAAGGTGCCCTTATAAAAACCTCTGAGAGAGATCCTCTTTAGCTGTGTGAGATAGAGGGAGCCCAATTCAGTTGCTTATACATAAATGCCTAGTGCCTCTGAGATATCTATATGAAGACGGCAGATGTAACAAAGGACACATAAGGGACAAATCTTTCTTGAGGGACAGCCCCTAAAACTTAGGGGTCCAAGTTAACTGCTTTTCATTAAGCCTGTTTTACAAGGAAAACTGTGTGTCAATTAAAATACCAAGCCGTCCCATACTAAGCTGCTTGTGACGTGATTCTTGCCCTGACTGTGACACACACGCGTAGCAGACATATAAACATAACAACTTAGTTAGAAACAGTATATAATATGTGCTTGCTAACCTAGTCCTTTAAAACAAAATATGTTGGCTGTCAGTCTTAGAATGCTGTGGGATTAAATCCCTAATGGACGCAAATCGATGTACGAAAGTCTGGCGCAGCTTTCTGCAGGTACGGCAGAACACAAATCAGATGGTGGTGAACTGTTTGTTCTTCCTACCTGGCCATGCCCATGATGAAGGGCATGCCTCTCACAGTTCCACATCCAGCTGCCCACCATTATACAAAGTCTACATTATTTTTAATGAAGACTGCAAGGGTGCTGAGTGCATGGCTGGGCGTCTTAGACACTTCTAGGGCAAAGCAAGCAGCAGGCAAACAAAAAACTTGTCTGGGTTTTCACTGGGAAATAATGGAGCATGAAGAAGCGGCATTAGTTAAATGTTGCTTGTGAATTAAAGGGCAAAGGAGTGTGTGACTAAAGAAACTACCCAGACACAACATGGCTTGTGATGGGTGCTTTCACATCTGTTCTCTGAGACAAAATGCCAGACCTCTTTCTACTCGCTGTCTGTAGCTGTTCTGTCAGTGTAGCACACTGGTAGGATACACTTTGCACACACGGCCTGAAGTCCCTGAAATTAGCACCCCATCACGAGCAGCCACTTGAAACATCTTCCAAGTGTCTCTGCTGCCACGCACCAACCCACAGTACAACATCTGGGGTGGCACCCTGGTACTGCAGAGAAGCAACTTCCAGCGAACAACCAGAAACATTTGTACATTTTTCCAGGTCATAAAGGCTTAATTCTCAATGGGCTTTGCAGCAAGATGTCTTTGAGCGTCCACAAGGAGAAGGTGTTGACAGAAAGCTGAATATTCTGCTTGCACTTCACAAGGAAAATCTTCCCAAACTGCAGAATAAACAAGAAAAAAAAAGCAATTCAAAAACATCAGGAAGAAGAAAGGGAGGTTAATGGGAACCATTTCTTCTTAGTATAAAGACTCCATATTATTTGATTTCATTTATTGCATTTAACCTACATCAGGTTTGCATGCATTTCACCATCTTTGAACACGATTTTAGAGTCTTTTGATAGTCCTTTATCTTTGAAAGTAGAAATTATATGCATGGGGATGATAAATCTGGAAGAAATATGAGATAGTCTTGACAGGGGAGGACAGGCAGAACAGGATGAAGAGGGGAAAAAAAAGGAATTTACTTTTCAAAAATTATTTTAGGGCCCCCACATTTAAAACTTGCTTTTTGTCCCCACTTGCTTCTAAGCACACTTTATCACACTGCCAAAGAAGCATTCTTCCATCAGAAATTAAGCCAAAGTGATTCCATTGGCAATTGTCTGCCTGCTTCACAAGCAAGGCTCTTTCTGCAATCTTTCATGCCTTATAAAACTGGTACTCAGCACCCTTTTATTTTTACATGATATATCCAATGCTTACATTGGATTCTCAATTTATCCAGATGTCCTGAAATAAAGCAAGGAATGCTAAGGTCTGATTACTTCTGATAGCTACTGAAGTGACGGGCTTGCTTTTAGCTCACTTCATGACTTTGGCGTGCAAGGTGAGTAAAGAAGAGAGAAACGTGAGTCATCTTTATTTACCTTGTGACTGAGCCCCTGGTGGTAGGCCTGGAACTGAGCTCATGGGTGCCCTTCCAAGCTCTGCTGAGGAATTGCGTGACATTCGTGACTGACTTGGTCACGTAAGAAGTCAGTGGCAGAAATAAGAAATAAACTGTATTTCTCCACGTAGGGTGTGTAGCTATACCATTCCTGTAACTCTGGATATGAGTTTCTCTATGCAAATGATGCAAATATTTAACTTTTCTCACTTACACAATAATGCCTTTCTTCTGTTAGCAATTACAGATCAAGGCAGGGCTATTTTAATATCCATTTCTATTTGTCCTCCAATAAATTAAAAATTTAACTCTTTGCTGGTTCTTGCTATGTCTTTTTTCTTATGAGAAAGTATTGTGATTCAGATCAAGTTTCATACCTTCAAAGTAGCTGAAAAGAGGGTATTTCAATATAATAGCAGGGCTATGTCAGGAAGATAACTAGGGAAAATCAGGCTAGCTACAGCCAAAGATATCCAGATGTCTTAATCCCTGTAAATCTCTGCTAGAGCAAGTGGAAAAGAAATATGTAAAATATCAAAACTGCATATGTCTCATATTTAAATGTTTCCACAGAAGCCTAACCAAGCTTGAAAGTTAATCTTTAATTCAAAGAATAGGAAATACCAAGGAATCATTTACAAGGCCACAGGTCACTAGGGAATACAGTAGTCTGACTTCATAAATCACAAGCAAGCAATGTTAGCTGAGTCCTTAGTGGGTTTTAGCTCGTTTTCAAGGGTCTGTACATCTGTTACATATTTTTTAAATGCTGGTGGCGATCAAAACAATGTACAGAGGAACATGTGTAACCATGGGGACTAATAAGAGAATTTCTGTGGTCATGTTTGACAAGATCCCAGAACTGAAGCCTCTGAAACCCACAGGCAAAAGTTTAACATGGCATGGCAGGCATTACCTCTCCTAATTCTATTCTGCTTTTAAAGTTACATTAAAAGAACTCCAAAGTCATTACCTGCCCAAACATTCATCTCGCAGAAGTGGCTGTCAGGCTACGCCCTAAAAGAGGAGGTGACTCAATCAGTGTTCAGAATTCCTTCAGCGAAGCCATCAGACACCACGCTGCACTTATCGAGGGTTTCAGGATGAGGTTCAAGGAACCAGTTAGACAGATGTGCAAACTCCACTGCTAAAAACTAAGGGTTAACAGAGGTCTGGTCAGACAGCAGGAAAGGCCAAGACTTCAGAGACTGAGTCCACACAAGCTGTGTAAAGTTCCATGCTGAAATAATGCAGCAGGGAGGTGTGAGGAGGGAGATAGCTGTGAAGTGAAATAGCTGAAGGAGATAAAAAAATGTTAAAATGCACCTGAATCGAAGGCATCTAGAGAGGCTGTAAATGGTAACCTTCCCCTAAGTTGTAGCCATTTTTACTGTTGCTGCCTTTTGTGAGTCATGCAAATGTCTTTTCTCCCCAGGCTCTAAAATGGGAATAACACCTCAGAAGGATGCATCTGAGATTTAATTAGTTGTCATTTGCCAACGATCTTGAGTAAAGTAAGATCATCTTACTTTATCAGGTGTACTTCCTTAACACAAATTTTGAAAAAATCTGTTAGGAAATTTGATGATTTGTTATCTTGTATAAAGTATGCATACACCATTTAATACCTTCAGAAGTGACTGGGGAATGGGAGCCCTCATTTTGATTTTCAGGGTGTATCTAGAGAGCATGTGCAGCATGTGAGCTGTGAGAACCTCTCTCCATCCTTTTGCTGGCTTCTATGCAAATGAAAGGCTCCTATGCCAAATTACAGCCCTTAGAAGGGTCAGGGGGAAGATCACTTTCCAATAGGTGTTGAGTCACTTGTGGTTCAAAACAGAAGTCTGCAAGTCCTAGAGCACCAGCTCTAATTTGAATATGGGCAAAATCTGAATGTAACTCTAAACATCTGAGTTTTTAATGGCTTTATGTAACTTTCAGCAAGCAATGAAGTTACTGCTCCGAAAGCAAATTACTCACCACCAATATCAATCAGATTGCTCGTGTAAGTTGTTATCCAGGCACAAGCAACAATAAAATCTATCCCTTTGATTTTCATGTTCACCAAGATTATATGACTGGATCCTTCACCCTATAAACTCTCTTCCTTAAACTTTCTGTAGAATTTCTCTGTCCTCACTGTGTCCTAGCAGGAATTTACACACCGTGAGCAATGGGCAGTTTAGCTGAGTTGCTTGTGCTGGTTAGCTGTCCCAGTAGAGACCTTGGGGTTTTTACCCTCAGCATGGGCAGAAGGGGAAGAAGAGGGACTGCTGTCTACCCAAAACCCTGGTCCCATGGAACAAAGACATCAGAAAGGGCAGGCATCCTGAGACCATCTCCACTTTTTCCAAAGCCTCGCTCACAGCCTGTAAACTGAAATTTATTTTTTGGCTTGACAGGGCTCCCCTATTGAGATTTTAAAGGCTTGCAAATGCCACCAGTATCTCATGCGAAAACAAAGCAACCAGGGCTTGGCAAAGGGTGTGGAGGAGATTTATAAGGTATCTATCACGGCAAGAAACGCTGTCCACAACCCATACAGAAAAATACTGTCCTACTTATTTCTTGTGGATGAAAATTCAAACAGTGCTTCTGAAATAACATCCTCAGCTGTTTCTATCTCCTGGCTTATAAAGTGACATTCCACAGAGTTTAAGCATGGCAAAGCAGCATGGGCCATTTGCGAGGAGAGCTATCATGTCCTGAGAAAAAAAGATAAAAGAGATAAATAGCCGAGTACAATATTGTACCTCAACAACCTAAAAGACAATCTCAAAACTGAGTGGAAGAATGGAGAGCTTTTATTTCTTGGTTTTTTAAAGAACAAAGCTTAGCGATTTCCTTTAAAAGCTATTCAACAAGCTCCCCTAAATCCTATTACAACTTAATGTGAAATGCATCTGTTTCCATAAGAACAACAGTGGCAGCATTCATCCTTTGTAGTCTGTCCTTTGTTGTTTTTTCTATCTATTCTTGTAGATTTTTCCACTCTAGTATACCATACTCAAAACAAGAACAGATAAAATTTTAGTCAGAGCATTTATTTATTAAGTCGATGCTGGAAATTCAGTTTGTTCCTCCTTGCTGCCTGAATCATGCCAAATTAAATTATTGTTCAAGGAATTTATAAGGTAAAGAAACTGTTTCGATACTGTCCCAACATTTCTTGCATGCGGATTCTGTATTCAGCTATAGATATTTATCTACACATAATAGCAAAGATGAATGTAGTCTCTGCATGACTTCTCACTATAACTGAGATCCAAATGTACCGTAATGTATTCAGCCGGTGTATCTTAAATCAGTTCAACATCAGCTCAGCACTGCACCATTTTTTTAGAACCTGCACATGTAGCTGTCTATACAATATTTTTCTTAGACATGACCAAGCTGGTGGGTTTATCTGATGTACACTGTTTAACTGAATTCACATTCAGCAGACTGTGAGGCATATTAATTGTTAAAAAGGTGTATATTTAGAAAACCTTAGACAAATGGAGACTAGGAAGAGCAAGATGCAACATGCTTTTATTAATGTCTTGCCTGTGGAAAGAGGTGACTTTGATTGTTTGTATGTTCTGAACTCAAATGCTGAGTGTCTTGTTTTTATACACATGAAATTAAGTTTTAGCACCTTTAGCTTTGTTAACCTTCACCATCATCACCATTACAAATTTAAACAATGTATTGTTTAACGTTATAATTAGTGTGGCTGATGTTTTTAATCTGTTTTCCCTCTCGTTGTCTCTTAATCAGGTAACAGACATTAAAGAAAAGCTAAAGCTCTCTAAAAAGTTCTGGTCAACATTGCCCTACACAATCTGCAAGGATGAGCGAGTGACAGCCGGTCCGTCAGTCGAGGAGGACTGCTGGAATGGCCACACCAAGGCGAGGTGAGGTGGACCC
Organism: Mohoua ochrocephala; assembly: GCA_013398855.1. Taxonomy (NCBI): domain Eukaryota; kingdom Metazoa; phylum Chordata; class Aves; order Passeriformes; family Acanthizidae; genus Mohoua; species Mohoua ochrocephala. The sequence continues at coordinate 273,163 of VZTA01018831.1, forward strand.
CCCTCCACCCCAGCCGGTCCAAATCCCCATCTGGCCTGCAGCAATCATGAAGCTGAGGGTATTTCACAAAACTGTTTATGAGGGTGAAACAGGAATGGGGAGAACAAGTCATTGTCCACACGCAGCTTGTAGCCAAGATAACTTATTGTCAAAGTGCCATTAAAGCCAGAGTGTGAGTCAGGGTAAATGTGCACAGCGTGTCAGCGTGCGAAGGCAGAAAATGTGCATTGGTTCGGCTCCAGAAGGATAATTTATACTGAGATTTCAAAGAGCTCTTTAGGTCCATTTAGCATCCCTGTGTCGGGACTGACAGCTTGTGAAGCAATTGCACTCTCGGGATATCATACTGGGATGAAACAGAGATTGGAATTTCAACTCTACTTGCTATTGGCTGGCAAAGCTTAGGGCTATTTGCTGGGGGTGGGGGGGGAAATGAAAAATAACCATCAGAGAATAAATGTAGCATTCCTACTTATCTTGTGTAGAAGATTTGACCTTATGTTACTTCTTCAGAGATAACTGTGGTCATCTGCCCTTGTTTGTGATGGGTTTTCTGTGAGTTTTAATTTTGAAGTTTACTTGGCCCTGGCTGCGGCAGAGCAGGAGCCAGCAGATGAGCAGGTGTCTCCAAAGGTCCCAGTGTGGATTCATCAGCTGACAGAGGAGAGGATGTGATTATCCCTGCTGAGAGGGGGAGGAATTGACTCAGGGACCATGCCAAGGGCCGTCTGGTTTCAGGTGTGCAGCGGTATCCTGTGCTTTTGGGTAGCCATGAGGAGTGGAGAGGTTTGAGTGTCTGGTGACAGCTGAATCTCGAGAGAAGTGACACTTTCTGGCACTCAGGGACTGGAATCTTTATTTTCCTTTTACCTGAGGATACATATGAAGACAGAATATAAGAATAAGCCAGTAAGAAAAAACAACCAACCAATCAAACAAACAAACAATACAAAAAAATAAGTGAGACAAACACATAAAATACAAAAAACTGTGAAAGTAAGACGACATCGGAAAAAAAACTTAGAAACCTGCTCAGAGTAATTTTACATGGATGTATGGATGGACAGATACATAAATAGATTGCACCCACCCCACCATCTCATCATCTGATCATTTTGATAAGGAGCACGGTTTACAGGGGGATATTTCACACTGAATGCACACCATTTTTTCCTAGCCTTATTACATAACCTTCAAAAGAATTCATTTTCCAGACAAGAGGAGGGGGCTGTTTGGGATGCTGCTAACCCCTTGAATCCACTTTTGGATGCATGTGAACAAATCTGTCCAAAAGCGTGAGCCATTGCTTAGTTGCTAAGTCCCAGATCCAGAGAAAGCCCCTGGGGATTCAGAGAAATACTAGGAGGAGCGTCTGGCTATTACAGGATTCATCACAAAGGAACAGTGTGAAGAGAGAAATAAAAATGTGCAGCTTCTCTTTCTCTATTTTATCCTTTCTTGTTCCTGAGCTTTGAAAGACATGAGCCCAGACCAGCGCCCTGCCCGTAGTTAAGCAGAGTTTCCAGGCATCCCAGCTAAATGCCATGAGCCACATCAGGATGCATGCATCAGTAAGAGATATATGCTACTCATTCTACAAAAGAGCAGTCAAATCCCTTAATATCTATCAATTCCTCCTGGTTTCCATGACCAACACTAGTGTGTGTACCACATCTGGCAAATACTCGGCAGCTCTCTTCTGCTCCTGCACTGAAGGGTTTGGCACAGCGTCCACATTTGTTGGGAGTTAGGGAGGTACATTTTAGGCATGCAGTTTTTCAGCCTTCTTTTGCAGTAAGCCTGAGAAGCCTGGTTATTTTCATGATGCCTTCTAAGATTAATGTTCTGGAGAGAGAAGAGCTGTCCTCTGTTGATAATGTTCTTGATAATTAGAAACAGACGTTTCACTGGATGTAGAGTGACAGCTTCAAAATATTACCTGAAGACACGATTTCAGCAGGTCCAGCCACTGCTCCTCTGCCCAGTTTCTGTTTAATATCCATTCACAAAGGAAATGCATAGTCATAGTCTTAGTAACAGAATTCAATAAAAGCTTCAGGTGGAGGCAACAGCAGTGAATCAGAGAAACACCACAGAATGCCATGGCTTGTATATGAAATGGTATTAAAAACAATATTGAAAATAACTAGCTTTAAATGCAAAATCACCTCTTGCCTGGTGGACAAAGACATTTACTGCAGCATAAAAAAAAAAAAAGGTTTCCTTGATCAGACTGATTATTATCTGATATCAAATAGTAGCTCACAAGAACAAGCATAGCAAAATCTGGCCAATATTCATATATATATATATATATATATGTGTATGTCTATATATATATATATATATATATGTGTTCATTGTGTCAGCTGTCATAAGCACCCCTGTGCAATATGAGGAGCTGCATGTTGAATTCCAGAGAATATGACAAAAGCCTGTGATAGAAAAAAAAGGAAATTTAGCCGCCTCCTATTTTCCTAGACATTAATACTGTAAGTAAGAAGACAACATGGTGTTGGCTACCATTGGGAAAGGAAATTATTGCTGGGATTTTTATCAAATCCTGTTTTGGAATAAGGAATTAGAAATTTTGAATTGCCAGATAGACATTATGCCTTATGTTTCATTTCACACATCACCTTTCAATGCTGCTTTTGCAGGGCAGAAGAGTTACAAACCTGAGAGCACAGAGAATGAAAGCTTGGCTTTCTCCTGAGAGAGACATTACACCAAGGTCATATGTGGTTATTACATTCCCTAAATATCACTTTGCTGCCATGATTAATTTACAGTGACACCAGGTCGCCAACTGAAGGTCGCCAATTCACAAGTAATCACGGGGTAACAGAGTCATCCATTTGGTGTTCTGGAAGGGTGCACTTGGCTTGTTGCTGATCCTGTACGAAGAACGGTTTTAATCAGGTCACTTCACGTAGAAAGCAAGTGCTGTGGAAATGGGAAAATATTTATTAGATGGATGAATCTCTTTTTTTGAAAAATCCATATTAAAAATAATAATATCAGCTACTTCAGACAAAGTGCCTTTTAGAGAGATGCCCAGCAGGATTTCTCCATCATATTTGTATTCACAAAAGAACGCGAACATAATTTTATGTTTCAAGAATTAACATCTTCTGCCAGATGTACAGAGACAGATTTCTGAGAGCTATTTAGGATCTAAAAAAAACAACATTAAGATCAAACTTTGAAAATTTACCTCCTTCCCTACATGCAATTAAATTCTTAACAACAGCTGATAGCATCTTCACTAATAGGTATTCTCCAGAAATTAAGAAATTTTCCCAAGAATGATGGAAATCAGTCTTTAAGACTTAAACCAAGTCCAAGGTATTAGTCCTTGGATATATGACTTCTACTGAAGTGAGAACAGCAACCAAATCTGGAACCCTCTGAGGTTCAGGAGAAGAACCTTGAATTGCTCCAACCAACTCAGCCAGCTCATTTCAACCAAAGCATCTGAGAGATTGTGCTCATGCACTCCCATCCTGGTGCTCATGCTTACCAGGGCTATAGACTTATTAATATGTCTTAGCTCTGAAAAGCTGTAATCCGTGGAATGGATGAGACCTGCGTTCCTTTCCACAAGGAACCCATCACTCCTCCAAGCAGAAGAAGAAACGGAATTATATCTAGACAGAAAAGTAAAATAAACAGAAAAACATAGAGAAAGGCAAGGAAGAAAAGGAAAACTGAAGACTATAATTTTCAATATCTAGCTCAAAACTACAAGGTATGTCACCAAAACAAACCCAGGATAGATTCTCGGCTGTCCTGACATTCTCTTCTTCTCCTGCCATATGTATGGGAGTGTCTACTTCTGTGGCAGAGCTTTTAATTCCTGGTGAAATTCAGGTGGGAGGAAAGACTCACCAGATCAGTGTTTGCCCTGAGAAAGTTGCTCACTGCTGCCCAGCAAAGCTTGCAGTGACAATGAGTTGAATGTCCTTTAGCTGGAGGTAGGCACAGATAACCATTTAGCGCCACTAGTGAAAGCATGAATAAACCACTTCTCAGTAAGTGTGAAAACTGACTGTTCTTAATCGATGGCTCTAGTTTATTTTTACATCTTCCAACAAACTGGCAGATGAGCCATTTTCTCAGTCTCCCTGTGTCTCCTCAAGCTTTTCTCCAAGATGCAGGGAAAAAAACCAAACTGAAAATATCCTATGGGGATAACCTCCTGAGCAAACAGAATCAGATGAGGTCAACTAGTTAGCCAAACAAGCCAATTTTCCACTGCACTTATCTTTCTGGACCAGATGTGACTGTCTAAACCCAGCCCAGCCTGAGTAAGCCTGTGCTGTATTTTGTACTCTACTGCCTACAATTCTGTGCACCTGGAATAACTCCAGTACTGCCTAGGTGGCATGCCCCAGTTGTACTGTAGGCAGCTGCTGTGGCAGCAAAATATGGAGAATGTTGTCCTTTAAGACAGATTCTTTTAAAAATCAGAAGATTCCTCCTTTTTTTTTTTTTTTTTTTTTTTTTTTGTGGGGGTGTGCNNNNAGGGGGGTGTCAACTCTACAGGCTTTATATAAATGACCTGAAAGATTCATCAATCATTTTTAGACTTGAAAAGGAAGCAGACACCCTGGAACATTAATGAGTTATTAAAAAAAAAAAGGGGGGGGGGAGGGGAAGAGAAGTGGTTTTAAATAGGCTTTGTGGTACTTGGCTATGATGTGCCAAAAGATATCTTTGCTGTGTATGCTGAGACAAGCAAGAACTGTGGAAAGGCTAAGAGGAGCAGAAAGCATTAATATTTTAGAAAACAACATAAATTACACTAAAATCCTGACATAGCTGAGCGAGGAGCAAACAGCAGAAAACAAACAGTATTGTTCAGCTTCTCTGTACTCAGGGCTAAGAAAGCTTGCTTCTTTTTTTCTTTTTTGTTTTTCTTTTTTTCTTTTTTGCTAGGAGGATGCAAAGAACAGACACTGACTCAGGTTGGCACTTCTCTTCTTTTCATTTGTAATGGTCATACACTTCTTGTAATGGCCAGGCCTACAAAGAGATCATTAACAAGAGAAGAAGCAGCAGCAAAGCTTAAAATTCACAAGGGTGTCTCCACTTTCAGAACTGCAGCAAAAGCAGCTGTGTTCAACAACTTTGCCCAGCCAGCAACAAATCTTCTGTCAAATCATGGTCCCGAGACGTGGCTTCCTATTCAGTGTGACTTAACCCTACCCCACACACATCAAAATGCTTTTGTCAGAACATGTGTCGGGCTGCCTCTCCGAGGCTGTCACTCACGAAACACCTTGAGCTGTGTGTTCCCATATCTGCATCAGTCCTTTAAAGAAAGGAAAACTATTCAAAGATATTTCGTTCAATGGAGACTTTTCTGACTTCCCCCCCACCTCCCCAAAGAAGCAGATGAACTGGTTCAGTAATGAGGGCAGAATCCAGTTACACATTCAGACATGGAAATTCAGGTACTTAAATATGGGGTGAGACAGTAAGGATTGTGTTGTCCATGCAGTTGTAGTATCATTGGAGAATCTCTGGGCCATCTGGGATGAGTATGACACAGGACACTGCCTCCCCTCTGGACCAGAGCCTGGGCTAAAACTGCTTGAGCATTTTGAAAAGCACCAATGTTATGGTGCCTGAAAAGAGCCCCAATATCCTGTTAGTCTACTCAAAGAGGCAGTTTTCCACTGCCTGAACACACTTACCTACTGCTGTGTAAGATGGTCTAAGTAGTCAAGACGCCTTCCTGGAACTGGCAAATTAGACCCTGGACCTACAGGATATTCAAACCCTGCTGAAGTGGCAGCGTGACACCAAACAGCCCACATCCTAGTGGCTAAAGTGGCATTCAAGACTCAATTCAGCTGCCTAAAGAAAGGCACACACTGTAACTGTAGATGCCCCAGATGTCCAGGACCTCCCCCTCAAGCCTGCAGGTATGATCCAGAAAGAGTTTTCAGAGCTCACCTTTCAGAGCTAGTGACAAGAAGAGGAGGAATAACTAAGAGCATTCAAATGGCACCAGCTGTCTATGTTTATGCAAGCAAATCCCAGCAGATGAAATATAATGAACCAGTCATTTGGCCAAAGGCACATGGGACTCTAACAGCTGTCCCTGCTCCACTGATGAATAAACTGCTGACTAGCTGTGACTGGATCTGGTGGTGACTAGATCTGGTGAGAGTGGGACTCTGATTATATGCAGACGCTTGCATTTGAACATACAAGGTTTGGTATGTGTGTAAACCTAAAGATGAATTTTCTGCATTTCTAATTCTTTTGCTCTTATGTCCTAAATGCCGAGGGAATTTAAATATCTGACTAACTGTTAGGCAGTACTAAGGCCATGGATTTCTTGTGACCTACATCAAGTATGTGTCCCTTACACACCTTAAGTGAGGTACACTTGCCAGGAATGTTTTGGGGATCATCAGATCCTGAGCAGATAGAGCACGGTGTGCGACAGTTTGACAGAATCACTTTCTGTAACTGAATGGGCTGGCCCATTTAAAGTTGGGTGGTCCTGAGAAGGGCATGAGATGCACACTAGTCACAGCGCAAAATACGAACCTTCATGAAGTGCACACACCAGAGCACTCCCTAATTGCTTTGAGTCAGTACATTCTTCTTTTATTATTGATGATAAGACAAAATGAAATCAAACAGAAATCAGTCAAAGAAAGCCTGTGAGCTGCCCTTCAGAGCTATCCTTAGTTTCTCATGGATAGCTTGCAATAAAGAGCAGCTAACCCTTCATAAACAAGGAAAGCAGTCCACATGAATATTTAGCAATTTCAGATCACTGCTAGCTACTAACAGCTATGGCCATTGTCATGGACAGGATACTGGGCACGACAGTCATCCTCTCTGAGCCAGTAGTTCAGTTCTTACATTCTTGCTTTTTTTAATCAACTGCACCTTGAAATGGCTGATTTACTGCTAGGCTGAGTAATTTATCTACAGCAGCCCTTTCATTTGTAGAGACGTGTGACAGATGGAGATGCTGTTCCTTTGCAGTCCAGAGCATCCCTGCCTGCCAAGGTCTCCATCCTACTGCCTCTAGGCAGCTCTGCAGAATTATTTCCTGTTCTGTCTTTAGTGATTCATAACACCATGGTCTGCAGTCTTCCATACTGGGGGAGGTAGCTCTGTGTTCTCACCATAGTAAATCTGACCGCAGGAGTCTGGATGGGATCCCCACAGCAATGTTATTTCTCATCACGGTACTAGCGAAACAACAGGACACGCAGCTCGAGGCTGGGTATTTTGGCAATCACGTTCAGTTCTTAGATGTTCACACGCCCCCAGGATTATTCTCATGTAAGCCTTCAAAGGCCACTGCTGGCAAATGAGTCTCATCTTGCAAAGCGAGGACCTATTACGCTGAGGCTAAGCCCTTCCTTGGTGCAGCAAAGCATCTGTTGTCTTGTGAACCTCCAGAAGCAATGCAGAGCTTATTTTCCCTTCACCGTGGCTTCAACGGAGAAAGTCCTTTCTTCTCCCTAACTGTCACATTTATTTTTCAGATATATTTATTTTTCCAGACCAATATTAAAAATGCTGTCATCAATGCCAGACTTCAGTGGTGATGGAGAATTGGGCATGCGCAAGTGAGAGTGACATGAAATACTCTCAAACTATATTTGGTACCAGGCATCATGAAAGTTTGTCATTAGTAGGCTAGCTTGTGGTATCATTACTTATTGTCTGAGCACATACACACACGAGGAGTCCCATAAACATCAGTAGGACAGCCTGGTATGCAAACCAATTACAAAGTAGATCATATCCTTATAAAGAATGTAAACAAAGGGTGGATCTGCCCCATATCCCTTGCAGCCTAAATGTGAGACAAAGATAGTAGGTAAAGACAGACAAGAGAGAGCAGGGAAGCTATGATACACTATTTTCTCAGGATACCATGCCAGCACAGAGAAATAATGTCAACCCTTTTTCAGCCTAGCAGCTGTAAAATGCACAGATAATTTTTGACAGAGATTCGAAGCACGGAAAAATGTAGCTTTGCAAATGCCTATAAGGAGAGCTTTCTGAGGACAAAGAGCAGCAGGAGACAAAGTGTGCATCTTTAACAAAGGGTAATGGAGATTTTTACTGTAGGATGATTCAAGGCACGGGCTGCTTTTTGTAGGGGAAAGATGTGCAAAAGCACACTTGCTGCCTGCGAGCAGCCTAAGACTGTATTACTCGAGGTCAGAGAAAGAAATGCTGCAGTAATCAAGAAATTATAAGGTAAGAGCCTGAATAAATGATTCAGATTTGTGGATGGATAGGAACCTGCCATACCTTAAATGTTATGCACAAGGTACACAAGAGATGCAAGCATAACCTGGTTTAAAGGAATAAGGACCAAATCAAAGAGAATACAGGAGTTTGGTAAAATTATAATGCTTTTTATGGGCCTGGATGTCATATAGGCTGGAGATGTTGTTCATGGTAGTCTAAAAAAGAGATGCAAGGAAGAACTGTAGAAGAAAATTAAGGGCTCTTTTAAACTAGGAAAGCCGTAACGCCTCAAGATAGGCTTCTAAACTGTCTCAGAACAACAAATATGCTATAGACAACAAAGGACTTCATATTTTTTAAGCAGAAATAAATAAAAACAGCAGAATGCACTGTTAGATGCTTAATTTAGTGTGCAGCCATTCATGTCAGCAGAGGACATGAATATGCGGTGACTTACTGCTGGCTCGCGAACCTTTTCCGTAGTTCACACAGTCATTGCTCTTGCTGGGGCGTATATGGAGAGTTAGGAGGCTGAAAAGCTTAAATCCTTTCTGCTCCCCATGCAGCTGAGCTACTAAACAGATCCTTTGGAGTCAGTAAAATTAAAAACTATATTTTTAAAACAGTTTTAATGGATCTGTTTAAGAACTGCACACTGAAAATTTTAGCACGTCATTTACTGTACAGTGTTTTATTTCTGAAATCACTGCATCTCAAGCTAATCTTTCATTCTGCTGTATAGATACTTGCCTGAGATTATGAACGATGGCTTGACCAACCAGATCAACAATCCAGAAGTGGATGTGGACATCACAAGGCCGGACACCTTCATTCGACAGCAAATCATGGCCTTACGTGTCATGACTAACAAACTGAAGAACGCGTATAATGGGAATGATGTCAACTTCCAGGATACAAGTAAGAAGCCATTAACTGTCATTACATAACTGTAATTTTGGAAACATTTATGAACTGGCTCTGTTGCAATGACTTTCTGTGGTCTTTGTGCTCTGCGCTGCTGACAACATAAAAAGTCTTTTTCTGTTCCATGAAATTCCAGTTATACAATTGTTTCTTTTGGTTCTCTTCCTTATCTTCATGTTTAATGCATCAAGACACTGAGGGCTTTCCATAATGCCAGCAGTCTGATCCTTTTTCAGAAGAGCATTTAATCACCTAATTAAGTCACAGTGGGTTTCATTTGGAAGCCTTACTGAATGAAATTTAGCAGCACCAACACTTCCTCATTCCCAATGTGTTCATCCCCACTGAGGTGCCGAGTGGAAGGGAGAGAAAAGGGATGAGAGCTGTAACCTATAGCACTCACGTTGTTTCCCTCACTCCTTTGTGCCAGGTGACGAAACCAGCGGCTCGGGCAGCGGAAGCGGCTGCACAGACGACATCTGTCCCACCGAGTTTGATTTCGTCACCACGGAAGCACCGCCTGTCGACTCGGACAGGAGGGAGGTGGAGGCTTCAGCCACACAGCCTGGCTGGTCACTGCAGACGTTGCTCGTCATCTTCCTCAGTCTCATACTGCAGAGACAGTGGAGATAATCCTGGATCTAGGCGGACAAACTGTGTTTTAGCTACAGAAACAGCCAACTTTCTTCTTTTCTTATACTCTTGGACAATGGACCATGCCACAAACACTTGCAGTTTTCTACAAGACAGCAGTACTGCAACCTGCTTCCCATTTTAGTTTTCCCAAAGAGTACCAGGTGCCAGACTGAACTGCTTCCTGCTTTTTTCAGATATCTCTGAAGATGATATCCACTCTTGAGAGAATTCTTTCTCAATCCTTTATTACAGGAGACTTTCTGAGCTTCATTTCCTTTTATGCTGCAAAAGGGAAAAAGGATCTTACAGTATGTGTTTTTCCCCAGTGAGAAAAAAGAGGGGGGAAGAAACCAAGAAAGTTTTCTTTCTGAATCAAGCCTGACTCAAGGCTGCTGCATTTCAACAGAATATCAACAAAACACAAAAAAAAGAAAAGAAAGGAATACAAAAAATGCAACCGTTCTTCACTGACAGCCAGGTTTCCTTTAGGAACTTCTGTAAGATGATTCAGGTCATCAGAACGATCACTGTTATAGGGAGGAAGGCTGGATTTTTTTTCTCCAACACTAAAAAAGTGTGTCTCAGCAGTGAATGTCTTGCACTCCATCTGCCAACCACATCAGATTGGTATGAAGGTAGAGAAGCTGAAAAATAAGTTTATCTTTTAGTATGGTAGTAGCTCCACTAGCTTCAGAATGTCATGTTACAGTTGCTTAGGATTTAAATCTTAATGCCCAGTAAAAATATGAGTAGTAGCACGGTTTCACCTAGTTTCTTTTAGGATTTATCCATGTTATACACAATTGTCACAGTTTTCCGCTTAGCTCACCGCCGTGAGCTCACCAGCCATGATGGTAATGTTAAACAACGCTCTTGACCCCTCGCGGGTTCAGACAGAAAATAATCTCTTGTGATGTAATCTTTTTCCTTTTGTTACTGTTCTGACATCGATTAGAACTTTCTGCTACTATGTCCATTACCCTACCAAGACAGCAGTTCTCTAATAGACTAACAGCAACCGGATCAATAGTGTGTTTCTCACCTAACTACATCTTTCATACCAGTTAATTTCAGTGTCACAAGGATTTCTTCTACAAAATTTCAGATCAAACAAATATGTAGTACTGACATGGAGATTTCTTTCACTTTTTTAGTCTTAGTATGATCATCTATTTTTATATATATAAATATATATAAATCACAGATTTTAACTTCTTAATTACAAGCTCAGGGTTGACACTTCTTTATAAGAAAAAAAAATGTTTGGTCAACCAACTCTTCTTTTTTTTGCTGCTCTGAAAAGTAACCCTTTAATGACTGGTGAGCATGAAAATCAAAGAAGAGAATTTTTTACATATCCAGCTGTCCATTTCTTAACAAGTTTGCAGGTTGGTGGAGAAAACCTCTCTCATATGTGTGTATTTGGTGGAGGTGGGGGGGGAATGTGAGTTTGTATGATAGCCCTAGAGAAGGACATGGATGTTAATCATGATGGTAATTGTACTCTCAGATTCTTCAAGGATACATTGCTTTAATAATCATTGTCTAAATGGTTATGGTCTGGGATAGAGTTTCCCTAATTTGCATCTGGTCATAAAACCCAAGATGGAAGCTGTTTAAATCCTGGATAAATGTGTGTCAACAATTAGACATCAAAATCTTCCTTCTTCTATCAACCGCAGACAAAGGATTTTTTGGGGCAATTCTGCGTACTGTTGAAATGATTTGCCAGAAATTTATTTCTTGATTCTTACATTGACTCTGGAAATGGTATACACAAATTGTGGTAACACTGTAAAGCCAGCCAACCACATTACAATTTAACAGCAGAGCAGGTAGATCGTATCCATTGCAATCGCTTTTTCTTGTCAAATTATAATTAGCTATCGATTTAGGCATGAAATTAAAATAGAAAACACACAGCACGTTAGAATAAAGTATACTTAAGCACTTTTACCAAAAAGCATTTACAATCTATTTATATAGTATGTCTAATAACAAAAGCATAAGTTTTGAGCCACTTGTATTCCATTCCTTTTTCCCCCCATTTGTTTACTTTGAAATACAATGAAAGATAGCATCATAGAATCATAGAATCGTGAAATGGTCTGGGTTGGAAGGGACCTTAAAGATCATCCAGTTCCAAGACCCCTGCCATGGGCAGGGATGCCATTCACTAGATAAAGTTGCTCAGGGCCCTATCCAGCCTGGCCCTGACAGGTGGTCTGTTCTGGGCCCAGATTAGTGTGTCACTGTCTAAGTGTACAGATCACACAGGTCTTACATGGCCATAGCAATGCTTCCCGCTTCTCCAAAGGTTCCCCACGGAGCAAGTCTCGTGATTCAGCATTTGCTGTCTCCAGGAAGTTTAAGCCAATTCTCATAGGCTTTTTCTTTTGCCCTGGTACAGCAGGTACCAAGCACAAGGTCTTTGCTTTTAATTTTTTTCCTGAACTTGCACATGCAGCTTTCTACAAGGAGAACCCTTTAAAAACCTCCCCTGATCCATCTCTTTCTACCCATCTCCACGTCCTCTCTACATCCTCAGCACCTTTGTTTCAGGAGAAGTTAAGTTTGATTTTGATTTCTCTGGTTGTGTGTTTATTCAGTGTTAACTGATTCTGTTTCCATCCGATTATTCTGGATCTGAAAGCTTACTGACAGGCACCAATGGCCAAGCCCTCTGATGCAAGTCCTCTGTTGTACTTGCTCCACACTGCTAGCGAAGGAGCTGATGGACTCGTCGGGTTTTTGTGTTAGCCTAGGCCCACATGTAGGTGATCTGATGACTGTTTTCAGCTGGTGCAGCCAAGGTCCAGGGTGCTCTCATCTATTTGCAGACCTCCATGGACTTTTGGACAAGGAGTAAGAGGGATCCCTAAGAACTAGGGGTTCACTGAAGGTGCGCCTCACTGGAGGAGCTTGCCCCGCTCTTCTTGGACTGGATCTTATAAACTGCCTCTCAAACAACACACCAGCCTAATCTTTGCCAAAATATATTTCTTGAGGGAGTTCTGACAGAAATTTATGTCTTCCACATTATTGTTTCTCCTCTTATTTTCCTCCTATGCATGGTGATATTTTGTCAGGAGACGGAGACGCCTTTGCATGAAGTACTGTGCATACATTTCTTTAATAGTCCCTAAAGGTTGAATACACTCTTCATACATTGCATTTTTCTGAGATTAAGAGAGCTATTAAATCTACAGAGAAAATGAAATTGGGAATGAAGGAGAGAAAAGAAAAAGCATTCATGTTCATAAATGTGAGAATCTACATAATTTCCAATGATTCTATTTGCACATTCTTGCATCCAATAGCTCTTCTTCTAAGGTAATTTTTTGGTGTGCCACAATTTAAATATTTCTCTTCTGTTAGCAGCCGATAAAGTAAGAAATTATACAGAAGACAATTACCTGTTCAAGAAAAAGGAGCTAAGTCCTAAGGAAAAGTCCTTTGATTGTGTAAACCCTCTATGCTGCGCAATCTAGAAATTCTTCACATGTAATGTTCTTTTAAAGCGGACACTAATAAAAAATTAGATGCAATTAATTACATAACCATTGCTGTAGACCCCTATGAGGTTTATCTTTTCAATATTAACTGAATTGCTTTTGCATCATCCCCAAATTTTTCATGTTCATTGTACTGCAGATTTTTCTACTGATGACTAAGTACATAGTACTGTAAATGCAGTGCAGACTACCTGGACTCTGGCCAAACTTAGGCATTTCAAAAAAAGACAATCAGAAAAAATTGAAAAAAGAGGATAGAGATTTCCTGCAAAAGAGGAAGACGAAAGGAACCTGTGCCTCGGTGTTCTGGTAAGGGTTGATCTATCCCAGTTTCCTAAGAGGCATCATAGACCTCTGTCCATGGATAGACCTCTGTCCATGGAAAGCTCCCAGAATCTGAGTCTCAGATGCACAGATCATCCCAGTTCTGTGGGATTTTTAGGAAGGATGATTCCCACAGATGTGTGAACCACTTTGAGCTGCTTCCATGCAAAATGGCTTTACTGTGCAAGTGACTGAGCCCTGGCACAGATTGCTCAGAGAGGCTGTGGAGTCTCCCTCACTGGAGATGTTCAAGAACCGTCCGGACACAATCCTGTGCCATGTGCTGTACGATGACCCTACTTGTGAAGGGAGGCTGGACATGATGACCCACTGTGGTCCCTTCTAGCCTGACCCATTCCCTGATTCTGTGATTCTGTGAGCTGGAGCTGTTCTTGGGAGGTGGACTCTATGTGCAGTGTCTCAGCAGGCAGCAGTTGCCTTCAGTTTACTAACTGACTCTGAATCATTATCAAATGTAACTATACTTATTCACTGAAACTTTTATTACTTCAACATAAAAAATAAATTACAGCACTGATGCAAGTTGTGGTTTTTGTTTTTAATTTGCTTCCAAAGATAACCCATTAAAACTGAATACAGAAAATTTTAGAATGATTATGGAGGTTTCTATAGATTTCATTACAGATATTAAGAAGAAATCCACATTTCAAAGACCACAAAACTATGTTTACTGTATTAACCCACGAATATTCAAACCTGCTAGAGGAGAATGGATAGAGTTAACAACAGTGGAATGTTACATAAAACTGAAAAAAGCCATAATTTTAAAGGTAAATTCAGCAGTCAAAGGCTAAGTCTTAGTGTCAGTACTGAGATTATGTTGTCAAAACATAATAGACTCAGCAATGCCTACTTTCAAGAAAAATAGGGCAGGTGATGCGCTAAACATGGCAATGTTTTCATTACAACTACTCAGATGCACTGTGAGGATCATATTAACATATGTAATTAGGACCCTTTTTTGATAAAATAATGATAAAGACCAGAGTACCCTGGTAACAGGGTATGTGAAAGATAAATGTTATGATAGCAACAATTTTCTCATCTGTTAAAACAGTATAGGAGACATAATGGAGAATGAAGAACTTTGATTTTTAAAATAAAGTTCTTGCATCAGACAAGAGTGATGGCCTCAAAATAATTTAGTCAGAACATTTTCCAACCGTCTGTCCTATTCAAATCTGCTGACCAACAGAACCAACCAATCACCTGAGGGTAATTTGCCAACATAACATGAAATGTTCAGGTACAATGCCTACTTAGTCTTTCTACTAAACTGAGTATATAGTTTATGATTCTGATTGTGCATCGCATGAGGTCGCAAACAGACTTGTGCATTGCACCAGTGTGAAATCCTGGTGCTGTGACAAAGCAAATGAGAGCTTTGTCGTTAACAAGGATTATGACTACAATCAGAGAGAAAAAACTAGGTTCCTTTTTTTCTGGAAGCCGTTCATATGTGGTTTGTTTCTGACTCTTAATAAAACAGCAACACCGTCCGTGAAAGAAGTGACGTTATCATCATCACCTGCAAGTTTTCAACCTTTATTCCAAAGCAGTTGCAGTCTTTCTGCCTGGCTTCCCCACAGCCGAGGTCTCTGGACTGTCCAGGAGTTCAAGAAAGGCGTATATGTTTGTCCATAGCTTGAAGTCTACACAGTTAAATCAAATCATTTCAAGAAAATGGGTCAGTATTTCAGTCAGATCTTATTTCACCTTTATATTTAATTATGGAGCATTGATAATGAACAGTGTAACACACTTGGAAGGCTTTTTTTTCACATTGATGAAAAAAACCCTTTCTTCCTTTTCCTCCTTTATTCTGGCACTAGGAAATCTGTGAGGCTTAATACTTAAAGCAGTTGGCAGCATCTGGTGTGTAGTTTGTTTATGAAACTCAGAACAGCTGCATCACTAAGAGGAGTTGTCTTTTTCTTGAGAGGGAATAGGGAAAGAGTGTGTCCATTTATCATTAGCAAAAAAGATGTACAGAATGTCGACTGTTTATCTTAGATATAGTGGAGGTCCATCTGTCAGCATTTCTGAAGATGTTTTAAAGCCAAATTTCCAGGGAAGACAAATCTACTCCCACTAAAACATAAATCAGTATGATTTTCTTCCATGAGAATAATACAGAATATGTGGCTTTCAGTTCCAAGCGTTGGGGAAGTTGGAAAGAAATTTGATTTCTCCAAAGTGGGAAGCTAGACATTTAGACAGCTCTCCTTCTCTCATCTCCCAGAGCTCTTTTGTAGCTCTCCAGGGCTCTCCTGAGCCCCCACACAGATTGCCTGAAGCAAGGAGCCTCCTGGGTAAGGAAGTTGTCCCTGCCGACAATGGAGTTTGTTTTTCCAAGACAGACAGAAAGACAGCTGAGGAGTGAGTCAGGGCAGAGTGACTTCACAGTGAGACCCAGCAGATATATATGACTGTGGGGGATTAACAGTAAAATCAGGTGAGGGACAGCTGGTGCTCCTCACATCTGTCCAGCTCTTCTTTTCAACCTACTGCCTGTGAATTTTCAGTGTAGTCTGATTATAACCATCTACTCATGGACGTAGCAAAGACACAACTATTGCTTCACAATTCAGCAGTGCTTTGGTAGTCTGCTGCAAAGTTTCTCTCACTCTTCTCATTTTCCTGGTAGACTGTCTAATTCTGTATCTTTCAGAGTCTGAGGATGAGCTTACTACCTAACACAAATTTCTGTGTGTCAATAGTCCATTTTTCATTTTTAAAAAGTGTTATTTAGGCACAAAAGTTGTTCACATGTCTCATAAAAATTACTCACTTTCACTACGTATCTAGTGAGTTTTCTTCTCCAGCCTGAAAATGACACTCACAGGAGGCTTTGGAGAAAGCCCAAACTCCATTAACTCTCTACGTTTCTTAGGGGTCTCTCATGTTCCACTAAATACCCCAAACACCAGCTTACAGGCAGACAGTGCTCCTTCTCATCCCTCCTCTCCTCACTCCTCACCTCAAACTATCACCCTGGGCTTGGAAATCTTTCAAAATAAGCATTTCATCAAAGCTAGTACATTGGAAATTTTTAAAAAAAAAACCAAAACGTTTTTTACCATATCTGTGTTTCCTGATGATAAATAATTCTAACTAATGCTTCCTGTGTGCCACATGTCCTATCTGTCTTTGAGTCACCAGTGTCGTTATGACAATTTTCTTCTCCAGGCTGAACTGTCTTTTCAGTCATTTTTAGCTCACTGGATTTTCTATCTCCCTTCACCAGATTTCTGTGCCTTTGGTAGAAACTAAAGCTTCTATTTTCAGACAGAGGATGTAGCCAAAGGGAGATTTGGTTCACTTATTTGGGAGGTTTCTATTGGGCTTTATCAAACCCCACCTTTAGCTTTTATTCTCTGTTCTAAGCATGCTTGTTTGGGTGTATGTTCTTGTTTATCTGACATAAATCCTGCTGACTCTTTTTTCAATCTCTAATTAGAGCTTATAGACTATGTTTTGGGTTATTCATTCAGTTGTGGCAAAGTTCTACTTCTTTCTCATAACTATAGCCTGCAATTTCTGTTTTGTTATTGTCTGCTACGCTGATGAGCCAGCAAGGCCAGTGGCAAAGAACTTGTGGATTTTCTATAGCAAGATTAACTGAATGGGCAA
The DNA here is from genome assembly GCA_013398855.1 of Mohoua ochrocephala. Lineage (NCBI taxonomy): Eukaryota > Metazoa > Chordata > Aves > Passeriformes > Acanthizidae > Mohoua > Mohoua ochrocephala. Next base: position 290,457 of record VZTA01018831.1, read on the forward strand.
CAACTTCTGGAAACAATTCATATTGCTTCTGTAATTGATTATTTTAAGGTCTGCTGTTGGGTATTTTTTATTTCATTTTATTTTATTTTAACGTTGTGGGCTTCATTTCATTTAATTTACACATTGGCTACGTGTGTCTTACATTGTACACGTGTAATGTAACTACAGATTAACTGTTTCAGTCTTTAGATCACACAGAAGGTTTTCAAGCAGTTGGTCAATCTTAGGGGGTTTTTTAAGAGCTACACAGTGATGATCAATCTCAAAAATTTGCCCAAAGAGTAGTCAGAGGACTTCAGATTTCAGCTTCATGCTATTAGTTGAGTTTGGGGCTCCACAAATATTTTGTAAATAATTTGTGAATATGTGCGTGTACTTGAGGGGGAAGAAAGGAGCATTTGCATCTCTGAAATATTGTGAAGCTTCTTTTCAACTTCTGCCTGATCTGAACATAAATCTACAAATGAGGAATTCACATTCAGATGTTCAGAGATGTCAAACTAAATCAATTGATGGACATTTATAGACAGACTCCCCCCAGGTTACTTTTTTTTTTGTTTTTGATGAGCATCATCATTTAATTTCCACTAGCAATGTTGTTACATTTATCAAATTCAAAGAAAGGGTGTTGTTTAAGTAGGTCAGATTTCTTGATTTGGGTATCAGTTGACATTTATACGTGTTTGTTAAACTTTTATGACTCCAGACATATGAACATTGCTTGAAAGCATGCAAATTGTTAGCTCTGGTTTTTATGCTGTATTTCTAGATTAGTATTTAACATAGCTAAATGTGAATTTATAGGGATGATATTTGAATGCAGATCAAGTTTAGAATAAAATTAGTTTTAGACAGAAATGGGGTTGGGTTGAAAAAATATTATTAAACATTAAACCTGCTTTTCTACTGATCTGGTTCTAACATCTCAGCTTAATCTGGCACAACAAAAACACAAAACCAGTTTGCCATTTAGTTTCAGCTCATACCTGAAACTAAATGGCAGTTTCAAGTTTGAGAGATTCCAATCAAAATGAAAGGTAGAGAAAAATCCCAAGTTCTCCCATCTCCAAGCACTACTTACAAAGATAGAATATTTAGCAGCATATGGCAGTGTGTGTGTATATATATAGCAGTATATCAAGGCAGAGTTTGAACTTTTAAGGGAAAGATTCTTTATGGCTTTGTAACTTCAGAGAAGTATTGTACCACAGAAATAGACAGAAATAGAAAAACGTATACAATCATTTTGATACATTTGTGAAATAGGTTTCACAGAACCTGATATTTTTTGTGCAAAATGCCTTAAATCACTTTCTGTAGGGCTAATGCAATTGAATTTATTTCTGTATATAACCTTTTATAGTAAATACTTCGGATGCAACACTAGACTTTTCTTTCCACTGCAATCATATACAGCCTTATGATCACTAACTATGACAGAGAGACAATGAAAGCTCTGCTTTATTCGCTGTGAATGCACTTTCAGTCCACTTGCAGACTGAGAGCTTGGAAGCAAGAAGTGGTGACAGTGCCGAGAGCACCAAGGCCTTTCTGATGGGCAATACCTACATTCTCCCGGTCCTTTACGACTGACTCTTTTTCCTCTCATGCCATCTGTCTTCATGAAAATCAGCTGTGACTTAGGGCCTCATATCATCCCACCAAGCACTTCAGGGAGCACATTGTCTTTGTAGCTCTCTACAGCTAGTCGGAAGAGATGGGCACCTCCATGCCTGGGAAGGGGCTTACCTCCCTTCCCAGCACAGGCTGCCTGGGACGACGAGGTTTGTCATGTAGAAATCTCACTTAAGTGCCTGGAGGTAGATGCCACTAGTGAGACGAGGGGTCCAAACTTCACCCAGACTCTCTACTGTGCTTCTTTTTGTTGGCCCAATGGTGCCTCTTCTTCATGCCAGGGCTGGACTGAGGAGCCTGGAGAGGAATTCCACCTGGAGAAGTCCCAGTACAATGACTTTGTTTCTGGGCCAAACCAACCCTGGTGTAACCAGACGTACAACCAACATGTGTTCGCTGTCCTGAATGCTGCCTCACAACGCTGTTGTGTTTGTATTCTTACTTACAAGACATTGGAACCAGTCAAATATCCTAGTTTCAAACAGGAAAGGGGTCTGCCTTCAATGCATATATGCACAAAGGATGGAGCTCAAACAGGTCTTTTCTGAAATCCCAGGTGTCTTTCCAAGGCTGGTAAAAGCAGTGCACAGGGCTAAAGCCAGCTCAGACAGTTAGCAAGGATTATGATGCACATGGCCAAAGGTCAGAAAGCAAATTAATGTAGCGCCTCAAAGAGTGAGGAGCTGCGATAAAGATACCCTTTGGGTGTAATCATTAATGCACTTAGTTGTTTGTCAGTCTCAGCCCTTACTGCATCAGTGAGAGGAAAGTACACATCTAAGAGGTCGGTAGAGAAAGCAAGGTTAATACCTACAGGTTAATGCTGACAAACCACTAACACGCCTCTTGAAAAATAGCTGAGTGGGATGATAGAAATAACTCGTTAAAGGCTGAAAAATAATTAAGCACAACTTCATCTGTATCCCACTCCATCTCTTGAGACTCCATAATGAGGAAATTCTTTTTCGTTCCCCAAAATACTTCTTGGAGGGTTGGTACTTGAAATGTGGCGGAAACCAAAAGCCCTAGCTGTAAAGCACCCGTTTCAGTCCAGTATTCTAGGCGTCCTGCTCTTCCTCTTTGTTTTCCTTTTGCGTTTCTGAGAATGGCATATGCACATAGTGCATGTGAGGATGCATCTCTCTCCCTGCATGCACATTTATTTATGCATATACACACATATATGTCTATCTCTACAAGTACAGTCACAGACCGGTAAATTTCAAGCACATATGCTGTATGAGAGTATTGCAAAGGCTCCATTTACCATAATACTTGACACAGACCTAATGAGAAGAGTCCCAGGCAGGGACTTGTGCTTTAAATATGTTTATACCTTGTGTCTCTATAAGTATGGTTGAAATTTTCTGAAATAACTGGAAAAGGGTGAGCCTGCAGAACTTAATTTGGCAACATCTGCTGCTACTAGTAAGGAACACATGAAAAACCCACAAGTCTCCGTATAAAACCAGCAACCTAGATGGTATTTCGGGGCTTTACTGATACGAATTTCATTATTACTTGGTTTCTATTTAAACACACACACGCAAAAACCTACAGAAGCTCACCAAGCTTTTCAGAACCCCTACTTCCTTCCTTTCAGGCTACAGTAATTATTAAATGATTACTTTTCTACATTTATGGAAGTATGTTCTTTAAAAATGAATTGGGTAAAATACTGATGATCAAAACCATCATCCTAGTTGGTGAGGCTTTTTGAAAAGTAAATTCATAATGCATGGAAAGTGGCTCTTACTTCTAATGGTGTCATCTGGCCCCCCTTGACTGAATTACAGATTTGTAATCATACTGCCACTGTCCATCACCCAAGAATGACATGACACAATACCCGACGGATTACTCCTGCAGCAACTCGGTCTTTTTCATTTCTTTCTTCTCCACGTACTTTCCTCCAGGAAGTTTTGATTAGTAGAAATGCATTCAGATTTCCCTGTGGATAAAAAGAAGGGAAGTGTTTGACATTTTCCAGACAATCTCAGACGGTACTGCTCGGCCCATTGCTTTTCCATTTCCCCCTGAGTCTTTACTAAGTCCACTGCACAACAGTTAATGTGGTTTTCACAAAGCAATGATCAGTAATGTAAATACCATTTCTTCCCTCAAGATTTATAATGAATTCTGTGTTTTTTAAGCTTGCCTCTTTCACAGTTTTTCATGTCAAGGATGTTAAAGATGATATTTGGAAATCACAGAACAGTTAAACCATAAATCGTTGTTTTTCTGTTCCTTAGTAAGAAAAGTTTGACTGCAGGGATATTTTGTTGGCAGGGTTGTATTAACAGTCATTTACATACATTATATATATACATATTTGTAGAGCAGCGCCTGCTTCTTTCATATACCTTAAAATTACTGCAGATAATGAATGTCCTCCTATTAAACTCATTTCTTGTATTGCATCTTCCTGAAATATAGACATTAGAAGACCTTGCTGCTCGGCCAAGGTCTGGTGCAATATTATGTTACTAGACAAAGGCATTTGAAAAAGCCATACATTTTATTTTCTAAATCAATGCTTCTTTTGCTGTCTGCTGAAAAATCCTTTTTTAGTGCTTAGAACACATCTGAGAGCTAGAATAGGATTGTAATATTCAGTAACAGACTGAAACAATAACTAGCATTCTTAAAGATTAATTTTATTTGCCCTGCCTTTTTGCCTGCAAACGTTATCCACATAATGCTTTTCAGACAGATTGTACCTTGTTAGTTTCCCTGCTTCGTAGTATACATGTATTAATGAATATGTATTTCCATTGGCGACAGTGTAAGGCAAGTTATTTCTCTCATGGTGTTATTCTACTGTTTATTCATGTGCATATTTTAAATTTGCAATGGCTTGTTGGAAAGTCTAATTGATTGTCACTGACTACTAGCCAGAGTTTTCTTTTGTTAAGACACCATTACATGAAATTCTGATCATTACATAAGAGTTCACTTCTGATTGTTAGATCTAAATTATATTCTTTTCAAAATCACAGCAAACTCCTCGTCAATGAATCTCCACAAAAACATTGTGTTAAAAATGTCAGAAAACACAGTTTTCCCAATTCTCTTCATAATAAGAAATAAATAGATTTTCTCAGTTAAACAAGAAGATATATTGACCTTTGTATGAATCTTGCCATAATTGGCAAAGCATTAGAATAAAGAACCCACAATTCACTAACTCTCTGTGCAAAGAGAGCAATAGCTCAGCTAAGAAATACCAGATTGCTTGTCAGGAAAGTCTTATTGATGCAACACACAGAGTCATTTGCAGACCATCTACTATAGGTATCCAGTAGCAGCAACTAACTGTGACATGTGACATCAAGAAAGCAATGAGAGAGTCAAACTCTCTGCTTCCCAGTGCCATGAGATCTCAACTGTCTGTACAATCAACAGACAGAAACAGGGAAACACATTCTTTCCACCTGCTGTAGCTGCATATACTGTATGTTGCTCCAGCTTCTCTCTGTTGACAGCAAAGAGTATTCTTGGTCTGGCATCATGGCATGACAAGGGATGCAAACAATTCATTCCGCTTAGAAACCTTCAAGTACATGCACAATGCCATAGTAGGTGGTTTGCCCACAGCCCATTAATCCAAGCGTTAGAGACAGGTGATCAGAAGTAGTTATTTTTGGTGAGGTAACTATCCTCAAAGTGTATGGATTAAAACTTCCCAATGTAATTCATTTAAATTCAGAGTTTAGAAGTGTTCCAGCAACCTGGACAATGTGATTTATGCTGTGTGAGGACTATGCAATGGAGGATCAGAAACACCTTCCCAGCCTCTCTGGTCCTCCTCCCAGTGAAGCTAGTGAGAGTTTGCCATTGGCTCCAGTACCAGGAGAATTACATCTAACAAGTTTGACACTAACCATTTAAATCTGTGTTTATACCCTCGGTGTCTATCTCTCAAGTAACGCTGGTGACACTTACTAGTTCATAATTACAACAGAAGTAAAGTGTGGGACTATCTTTTACACTGTTGCTTAATATTCAGTACTGTATGTATATATCTACTTGACACCTCAGTGAAGACTTTGACATGCCTTATTCATTCTAGTTATTTTTATGGTATTGGTTTTGTTAGATTGCTCTCCCATATAAAGAATAAAACTATAACTGTTCTGACTTAAAATTGTCCAATTCATTTTTATCCAAGTTCTGTTAAATCTGAATCATGTTCATCAGTTCTTCTCATTCCCATCACCCTTCACTCACACCAGGAAGGCAATGTATATTGGTGGTTTGAAAACAGGTATTTGATATTCTCTGATGGACTACAATAAATATCTGAAGTAAGTACCTGCCTCATGTCTTGTGGTTTCTTGTCTGCAGAATGAAAAGTGCTCTCTGCAGACCAGCAGTGTTAATCCCCTGATTGTCAGCTACTGGAGAATCATGAGGTAAAATGAATGTTTAAAATAACTTACGAGGACTTCATTCTACAGCATTCTTTTTTCAGCTGTATTTATCTGCCAGCCATATTCCCCTAAAATCTGTCAGAGAAGTGAAAAACACTGTGGAAGTGTCCAGAGTCATGACATCTAAGGATAAATTTCAGGCAGGAGTCATTTATTATTCTTTATTCTTTTGCAAAAGGTGAGATCTTTCTGTGTCCACACATAAAACACTTTTTTAAATTATACTTAATTGTTATTTTTACTTACTAGTTCTAAGTCAGTCATGTGAGGAGTTAATTTAATGGTAGTATTTTATTGCAATTGAACACTTTTCTTTTTTTTCCTTTCATAAGACTGCCCATGATCCAGGAGTCTTAAAATGTAAATCAGTCTTGGTCTTTAAGAAATGTGGGATCTGGCAAATTAGAGGGGTCTCTTTGTCCTTTTTAGTTTGGCTTATTCTAATTCCTTCAGTGGAGTCTAAGAATTCATACTTGGTTTTTAAACTGTCAATGCAGCCTCTTTAAAATTCTTCTGTCGATTAGGTTTCAAGTCTAAGGAGTTTGTTCAGATGCCTACTGATTGCTGTCTGGCATCACTTGAAACAGTTTAAGTGAGCCAAGGCATCTGCCCAGAGACAGCAGACATGACACAGGACCTGCAGAGGCCCTGCATCCTTCTAGACTGGCAAATAGTTGTCCAGATAGGATCATCTCGAGAACCTTAAATGAAACTAAAGGCCTAAGTTCAGGCAAGAGAACCAATTTCCTAAATTTAGGTGAGCTGAATCCCACCCTAAGCTGGTACAAACCTAGATTTGGGAGAACTAAATCTCACCCTGAGAAGGGAGGTTTAGTTGCCTGAATAGAGGCACTGTTGCCATTCTGGGTATGGCAGGATTTGGTTCAGCTGCCAACTGGATCTGTTGTGTATTCTGTGTCTGCATCTTCTATCCCACTGCCTTGGATTTTAGAGGATATATCAAAGAGCACTGGACACTTTAGTGAGGCTCATTGAGTCATAGCTTGTGTTCTATTCAAGATATCTGTGTGTAGCTGGCAAATATGCAGAGCAGCAAGAAATCCATGGCTTCCTGGGATAGCGGCTGGAGCCAGTGCACGGCACGCTGAGCATCTCCAGTGGCACTACATTACCTGCCTCTGGGGACCCACAGCAGCTCTCTAAGACAGATGAAGCCTGACACCTTCTGGGCATGTCTGTCACTGAACTGAGAGAAACCAGCTCATTTTAAAAATGATTTCGTGAAGAAATTGTATGGGTAGGGTGGGGAAATGTACTCCTGTCTTTAGAGTGGACTGTGGTGTTCCCCGTCCTAGACCAAAACACTGAGTTTTCAAAGATAAAAAAATACTTTACAGTGTTCAGCCCCTGAAGAAGGCTGAAGAATGATTTCCAGCTTCTAATAATTTTGTAGCATTCATTGTCTTATTAACACAAGGCAAACCCTGCTTGCATGTTTCCTGACGAGGTAAAAACAATCACTTGTCATAGAAGAGTTTAGTGAAATCAACAATTTAAAATTCTGGTGCTTCCTTGAACAGATATTACCTGAAGCAGTGCATGGAGTCTTCCGTGAATCATGGAAAATCTATCTGACAACTAATAACTTCTTTTAATTATTATTCTTTTCCTGTGCACCTACGAGAAGACTCTGTTAATTAATAGTGCCTTGCTTTAAATCCTGCTGGAACAGAATGAAAATGTGAATTGCTAGGGGTTTGATTCCATTAAGTGTCAAAAACTTACCTGCCTATTCAAACACCACTGAATCCTTTAGTCTGGAAATACTATCACAACCATTTTCTCTGCCAGACTTCTAATGTTTGTTTCATGACTGTATGAAACATTGCAAGCCTATTTTGATTCTTTTGTCTCATCAGAATGCAAATAAAATTCAAGGAGAATGAAATGTGAGAAAGTATTTTAAAAAGTGAAAATACAACCATCTAACTGTTTGAAAACAACAGATGCTTTTATTTGAATGGCAAGTAAAGGTTCTGGTCGGTTCTTTTACAATTTAGAGATGGTATTTGAACACCAGCCTTAGCACTGAAAAGATATTGATATACTAAATTCCGAGGCTTTGCTGAATTTATTAGCACTCTCTCGGTTTAATACACTATTGAACCTAATATTACATTTGCATCTGTGAAATGCATATCCATTTACCTGAATGTTCGGGTAGTATCGATGGCAAACATTAATAAATCCAATCGACTGTCGACGTTAATCCGGGGAAAACCGTGGCCTAAGAAAATGTTTTCTGATGCATTGCTAAGCTCAGGCATACCAGAGAGCCATCAAATACAAATTCCCAGCTAATAGAAAGAATGTGCAGGTGTCAACTTGCAATATGATGTAAATGCAGAAAAACCTCCCCTGGGATTTGGATCTGCATGAGGAATGATGTTGTCTTATAAAGAGAGAGACGATGGCCCATTTTTGAGCAGCTCCATGTGACAGATGATACTCACTTCTGCCATCACCTTCACCTGTCCAAGCCCAACCCACAGGAGGGAGCACGGGGCTGGGCTGCCCACGCAGCCAGGAGCTCTGGGGACAGGGCAGTGAGGGAGCATAAAGGATAGAAAGGGCTTGGAGAAGACACCAGCCTCCTGCAATAAGACATCTTTGATACTTACAACTACTTCAAATAAATTATTTTATGAGATAAGGAGCATGGGAGAAAGAGAAGAGTAAAATTAAATAAGTCCAGGAACTACAGAATAATGGAATTACGAGGAAACATTTGAGCTGAGTATCAGCAAAAATATCCGTAAAGTGAAACCGATAAAGATGCCTAGTCTGGCTCCTGATTTTAATTTTTGTAATGAAGTTTCTCTTTTTTCTGGTTAATGATTTTCTTCAATTATGCGTTTATTCAGTTTTGATAGAGATATTGATGAATTCAAAACAATCAATAAAATTATAAATACAGAAACACTTCACACACTCTTTATTAGATGTTAAAAACTTCCATCTTTCAACTGGTAACCCTGCCTATGCGTAAAACAGCAGAGTATACGCGATACAAATGGTTAGTACATGGGACAACTGTTTGTGCCGCTCAGTTTATGGTGCTTCTTCAAAATACAGCCTAGGTTTAAGCATCATTCTACCTTCTCCCACCGGAATGAATATTAACAGATCAGTTAGAGGAGGGTGAAATAGCTATATTTGACAAGCAAGGCAGAAAGAGCCAAAAGGACAAGGCAAGCAATGTGGAAGAGAGGAAGGAGTCTGGAGAAGTCTCTAGAGGAACAAACAGAAGTGAAATCTCTGGGCACCTCCCAGCAGAAATCAGAACTGGGACAATCCTGCACTGCAACACAAACATGCTAGAAACTCAGACTGGATTTTTTTCTTTCCCCAGCTGTTGTGAAGCTTGGGAAACTCTGTTTCTCAATTCAGTTAGGGTGCCCAGAAATGCTGAAATATCTGAGGGACTCCTCCCTGAAACAATTCCGAAGATTCTTAACCGTGCCACAGGCACAACTGAAAACTAAGGGATTCTATTCTAGGGCAAGCAGCTCCACTACACATTCCATGAAATGTGGAAGGAAAAAGTCTGACATTCCATGGCTGCAAATTGAATTTGCTGACACTTTTCAGGCAAAGGCAATATTCCAAGTAGTCATTTTGTTGCTCAATAAATTCCCATTCCCATTCACTTTACTCTGTAAAACCTGCCCCTACCTTGCTTCCAAATGAAATAAATCATGGAACATTAGAGAAAACAAGAGAGAGCAATTTTGTGAAGTGCTACTAGAGATGTGTTTTCCAGATAAAAACCATACCAATATTGAGAGACTGACAGCAACTAAAGCAAAAATGAGCATAAGACAGGCTGTTGTGATGAGCTGACACAAATTCATCTGTCTGAATAACACAATTAAGTATACATCACAAAAACACAACTAGCAATCCCCAGACCAAGCTAAAAAATTTAGATATAGGCAAGACTGAAACGAAAAGTACCACTTTTCCCCTCCCTTTTCAATTTTAAGTAGAAATATACCTTTTATCTTTATGTTTGTCTGTCCTAGCACAGCCACCAGGGTATATACTTCTTTCTTACCAGCAGATAGACATAGCGTAAATGAGCACTGAGCTCTGTAAAATCTCTCCACATGTGTCACGTCCCTGATCAAATATTTTTAGTTGGGGAGTTCATTTAAAAACAAAAAAAATCTATATTAAAACAAATGCTGTCATTGATTTTGCGAAATCAACTTATCCTAAGATTACATGCGGAAAATGTAAACAGAGGAGGAAAACAAAAAAAACACGGCTTTTCCTTCTGTCAAAAAAATCCAGCTTTTCCTTTCCTCGGGAAGGATTGTGCTTTGCCTTCACAAGTGGTATTTTTCAAAGCTCCGAGCTGAATTGTAAATCCACGGGACTTGGCACACGGAGCGGGTGTGCACATCTGCACGAGAACCAGGCTTTCTACAGCTCATCGAGGCTCCCGTCTCCGGGCTTGGAGAGGAGATACGGCCGCCTTGGGATGTGACGCGCATCCGAACAGCCTTGGAGTTGCTCTCAATGAAGCTGTTTGTTCACAGCTCTGCCGGACAGCCATGCCAAGGGGACCGGCGAGAGCACAGCCTGCCAAGCAGGAGCGCACCTGCTAGCCATGAACCCGGTTGTTGACGGCGTTCCTCAGGACTCTGAGTAGATTTGATGTGCATCCGCAAGGGCTGAGCGCACCGGTTCTCCTCGCAATGCCCTCGCCCTGCACAGCCGACTGCAGCAGCACAGGAAGAAACAGCTCTCTGGCAAGGTCTCCCCACCCTGAGCAGCCACGGACCGCGGGATGGCAGCATGAAAGAGAGTGAAAAAATTGCTTATAAACACTGGGCTGGAGTTTGGGAGTCTCTGGTAAAAATGAAAAAGAAACCCAACGAAGAAGGTTTAATAAGCACTTCAGGTCCTATCTGAAATTGGTGGCAACCAGCCCCAACAAAGCCAGTCACCAGCTTTATTGCTGACAAGAACAGCTTCTGAGCATTTAATGCGTTTAGCAGCTATTTAGTTAACTCAAGCAGAGGAGGCAACTGTGAAACTCTTACAGATACTTGAACAATAATGCCTCCACATAAATATGAAGCCACGGAAAGATATTTTCAAGTACAAGGTATGGGAGAGGGGGGGAGGGGAGGGAAGAAGAAAGAAACCTCAGACGACCTTCTTCTAAGTCAGAAATTAAAAAAAAAAAACTGGTCAGAGACAGTATAGACCAAACAGAGATGGATGTCAGGGAAGCAGGCCTGGAAGCAGCCTAGATGCAGCAATGAAATCACCCAGTGAAGGAAGATGCAAACTTTTTTTTGTGGCCTCACCACTGAACGTTTAAGCATTTGTCTCCCAGTCATAAATCCACATGACATAATTCACCATATCCAGAACAGACAGCTGGGCGCTCTGCTACACAACCGCAGAAAATCAGGAGCCACAGAAGGAGATCCATGACAGGCGGAACCATGGCGATGGAAAGGATCTTTTTAATCTAGTCTGTGAGAAAGCCTGAGGACAGAGATGAAAGCTGGAGACCTAGTGACTGCCTCCTTTATTCAGGCACTTGGAAGTGCTGCCAAGGGCAATGGCTGCAGTCCACCCATACATTCTTTCCCTTCTGCCTGTTGAAGTTGCTCCAGGGTTCATCAGTCTGGCAACAGGCCAGAGAGAGCAAAGCAGTGAAGGCGGGAGAGATGAACAGGGATGAATTATGTGATGTGGAAAAGACCTGACTGCTTATTTGCTCTCTACTGAAAAGCTAGGTGTGTTGAGGTTTCTCACTCTCACAGTCAGATTTACTAGCTTTGTTACTATCCTGCAAAACCCATCTGTCCTGGCCCAAGGACAAATGAGGCCTCTGAAGGGGGAACACATGGCAATGGTAACATCATCAGAAGCGCAGACAGGATTCATGAAGAAGATCAGGACAGGCAAAATAACCCAAACCTGCAGATTCTGCAGTTAGGTAGATACCTGGAGCTTTCTTCCCATATTTCATCCATACCCTGCTGGTATTGGAGCACGGGTTTGGATCTATACAGTGCAATGGTTTCTATGTTGCATTAATTTGAAGCCCGGTGTAGAGGTACTTTTGCTGTCCATGGTCATTCAGCCTTTAGAAGAGAAGGCAAATGCCCCTTCACAAGAAGAAGCTGGTGTGTAAAAAAGATAGACAGCATTGGTACCATTTCGTCTGCCCACCCAGGTCTCGGAAAGCCTAGTTGCAGTAAAAAGCTCTGGATAATGAGTATCTGCTGCGTCTCAGCTGCAGGAGCACTGAAGCAGAGCGGGATCATAGATGCAGCTTCATTCATAACCTGCCTTAGTGCAGGCACCTGTGATGCCTTAGGTTTTAACTTTTATATTTTTTAAATCCTGTACTGCTTAGGGTGTAACTCTGAAGTTTTTTGTGGCCTGCGAGCTGCTGTTCTCTCATGCTGGTTAGACATAACAAACCTCTGCAGGTTTCCACTCCAAGGACACCAGGCCCAAAACAAGTAAACTAAAAGCCTCTAAAGGAGGGCAAACTTGGGGTAATTCCATCATGGAACTGAGGTTATAATTGGAGAATTAACCTTCATATGCAAATGGACCAAACTTATCAAAGGGTGAAGAACCTGTGACCCAGGGTCCATTTTGGGTGTAGCCCTTAGACTGCCCAAGGTGTACCTTTGAAGGCCCTTCAAATAAATACCTCCTTTTATTCTCTTAATTCTTGTCTAGTCTCTGTGTTTTAGGTGGCCACTTAAGGCATCACCTGTGTGCAGGGCACATCACTGGCTGCATGCACTGCACAACGGGGCACAGCCAGTGTTTCAGGCAAACAGGTGTCCTCCCTGGTAGCTATCAGCCTACATGCCTGGTTCTGTAAGTGTATGCCTTCACCTTAAATTTAGCTGACAGTCTTTCAATCTGCTTCTTTTCTTTCTCTTTTCTGCCATCACAAGCATAGGCACGTGTCTGTCCCAAAAGAAAGTCAGCAATGGTGCTGCAACGTTCAATTTTACAGTAACAGCCATGAGACGTGGTAGCTTTACATCACTTCTTTCCTAAATCAGGGCAGAATTGGAACAAATTCCATTTCAAGCATTTACCTAAACATCCAGGAATAAGATTTAATTTAATTCAGAAAACAGGTTCTCACTAATTACTTAAGAATATTTTCATGATACTCGTTTTCACAAAGGCACATGCCATGACTGACAGAGGTGGTGTGGCTTCCATCAGCTTACTGCAGTGTGGAACTTTAGGCACCTAACCCACTGGGTGACTCAGAAAGAGGCATTAGCTGCCCACGGATCCAGTACAGCCTGGTCAGAGAGCAATTAACTAGTGACCAGAGAGCATTAAACTCCTCAGAAAGATGATCCACAAAAAAGCCCTATATGCAAAGCTGAAAGCTGAATGGGTCTAGCTAACAAAAAAGGCTGAGGAAGGCATGTTTTTGAGCACTGCTCCAGAGCTCAAACATCTCATTTGTAGCTGTTACACGCTCCTGTGTGATTCAGAGCATTTTCTCAGAAGAAAGCAGGAATTCAGTAGGAATTATTTTAAAGGGGGGCAGAGGTAGTGATGATTACACCCATCTCAGCTTGAAGCCGTTCAGTGGTGCACCTCCCGTCTGTTAGCAAAGTGCCGTGAGTAAAAAGCACACCAAGACTGATGAGCTGATCCCTCCTCCTTCCTCCCTGGGCTGGGCTGTGTGGCTGTTTAGTTATGAATGTGAAGGGAAAAAGTGAAGGGCGGAGGTGGTCCATGGGCACAAGCTGAGGTTATGCTTTGCACTGATTTGTAGGATGAAAATCCCAGGGTGTACAGGGTTATGTGGAGATTGGGGATATTGTGTTTTCAGCGCCCTTTCCCTCAGTTTAGGCATCTGCAGGAGCCTTTGAGCTTCCCTCTTCATCCCGCCCCAGAAGCCTCAGGACAACTCATGAAACAAGAGACTGTAGATATTTAATAACACCTGCATAAACCAGCAACAAAAATTGCTTCTTCTGTAGTTTGGGATGAATGGAATATTAAAACATGTTAACCAACCTTTACAACCAGACTTGTTGCAGGATTTCCTCCATCCATTCTTTAAGGTGCCAGTGCTCAATTTTCTTTCTTTTGAAGCATTTCATACAAAGTTGACCTGTGCTTCTTTCTTTTACCAAAGACACAACTTTTCTTGGTTGCTCTACTTTTTTAAGAGGGAGAAAAAGAGCTTTCTGGTGTCACCAGGTAATTTTCCAGTAAGCCACGAGAGGGCAGGTTGTGCTCTCGATACAGCTGCAGATTTTTATAAGCCGCTGTTAAGTCCACTCAGTTTTAAAGCCCTAATTACCAAACTAAGCTCCAGCCAGTGAAAAGAGGAATGCGCAGGTCTTTGACCCTAGCACTTGTTATGTGCATAGCATCAATCTAATGCCCTCATTGCTTTTCTTCTGGAAGGGAAAATACCTTTCCACTCAGCCTACATGTGAAACGAGAACAACTCTGTTTTACCCACAGGCTCTCAGGCAAAATCTGTTCTAACAAGTTAGCTGCTGTGCTAAATTTTTTACACTTCTCCTCTCTTTTTTTGCTTCCTCTACCCCACTGCCACAGTTACTTGCCCATAAGTAGGGCAGCTTGCAAAGCAAACTCTTCAGACAGCAGCATCCAAACCTCCAAGCCGATGAAGCGAGTTGGGCACCCTGTGACCCCAAGGAAAATTCTCATCCACCCTTGGAAATAGCAGTCTAGAGTGCCTCCTAAACTTTGGCATCCACATCCCATGAAGGACAAAAATGTGTCAATCTCCATCCAACAGCAGCTCTCTAAATTAGTGTTTAGCATGAACAGGTGCATGTTCTAGGTTGTTCAGCCTGGAGAAGAGAAGGCTCCAGGGAGACCTTGGACACTCGACACTCAAACGGGGCTTATAAGAAAGATGGGGACAAAATTTTTAGTGAAGCTTGTTGTAATAGGACAAGGGGTAATGGTTTCAAACTAAAAGAGGGTAGGTATAGACTGGACATAAGGAATAAATTTATTACAATGAGGATGATGAAACACTGTCACAGGTTGCCCCGAGAGGTGGTGGATGCCCCATCCCTGCAAACATTCCAGGTCAGGTTGAACAGGGCTCTGAGCAACCTGATGTATTTAAAGATGTTCCTGCTCGTTGCAGAGGAGCTGGACTAGATGATCTGGACCCAAAGTCTTCTGTGATTCTATATGAAGATCCATAGTCTTGTAGTGCTGGAAAACAGCTGCCAACTCCTTGAGAAAGGCACATGGAGATCTCAGACCTAGCTGCCTTCTGACACTGATCAGGCTCAACTAGTATGACGCATGTGTAAGCTAGATCTCTGGAGACCTCATCTGATGTCTTCAGCACCAGATAACACTGGTCCCTAAATAACAAAAACCCCCAAAAGGCAACCTGAGTTGGAAACTAAGGTACTGAGCTGAGCTGCTGTACAAAAAATGCTTCAACCTTTGACATCTTGGGCATAATCCAGGAACAAGCGCACTGGGATCCCCCAAAGGCACCACGAAACAGCAGAAATGGCAGCAGATTGTTGTCCACCTGATGGAGCAAGGGCTATCTGAGTGTGTGGTGAGCAAATCACAACTTTGTTTGCCCCAAAAAGTCTGCATTCTAGAGGTAAGTTTTGCAAGTTACACATATTCAAAGCTAAGTATGTGTGAAAACCATCTTCTTCCTAGTCCACACAGGTGGTATTGAGCAGGTCTAAAAGAAATGCCAGAAACTGTTACTAACTGAGCTTTTTTATTCAAGGCTACAAAAGAAAAGGCTTTATAAGACTCAGGACCCCACAATACACAAAGTCTGAACAATCCATTAATGTAATACATCAAGCACCAAAGCTGACAGGATCTGTTCAAGACGTCATTTGGTATGTAAAGAAACCTGTTTCAAGATAATACAGAAGAACCACACAAATGGGCTTCAAAACTATGCCTAAATAAAGAAACACACAGGGAATGTATAAAGGAATGTTTAGGATGGGGTCTAGCGACTGCCACATCCAAACTCGATTGCCCACCTGCACACCTGAGTAATGCAAGTTATCTTAGTATTGTTACCTTGAGTCCTGCATCCCAGTCTTTGGAAATCTGGAAGCTTAAGTCTAGATTCATAGAACAACGCATCAGAGTCAAAAAAGTTAAGTCCTACTTTCAACTTCTGTCCAAGGTCCCTAACACAGAGGTAAAACACAAGTGTATATCTAGGTGTCAGGGAAATCCTGCTCTTAAATTTCCGGAGAATTGGAATTTTGGAGTTTACCTGGTGTTGCTAACATCAACTTTATTGGAAATAACATACAGAATTGATCATGTTTCTGAAATAAACTGTAACCAGGGTGGTCTTATGGTATTTTATCAAACAGCATGAGACATTTTGAACCTTTAAACAAGACTATGCTATTCTGAATATTTATTGGTAACTATAAAATAATATGGTATTCAAATATACACGTAGAACTAATAACTTTCGGGACATCTTAATGCTGCTAAATGAAATCAAGAACACATTGAGGTGAAAAATCATCTTGGTTATTCAAGCTGGTTTTCTCCTATTTGGATTCTTAGCTGTCTTGATCTAAATCTATAGAGGATGATTTACAAGGGTCACACACTCCAGATAACATTTAGTAATGAAAAAAATCTAGTCTGACTTGGGCCTTACTCATATGTACCCAGAGACTTCACACATTACAGTTCACAAGATAACGGGAAAAACCTGAATGAGAACAATTTAGTGAGCTGCCAAAGGAGTGTGTGATAAAGTCTCAGCTAAGATCTCAGTAGGGCAATCAAGGTCACTTCCTACAAGCAAAGCAAAGCAAGAAAGTGAGGGCACTAGGCCTCTCCCATGTACTTTTTGGGGCTGAAGCTCACATTCATCAGTGGTTCAAAACCTCTTCTGTGCCTTCGGTGCTGGAAAAGTACAAGCAGCAGAACAAGTACAGCCAGAGCTACAAGTGCTCCTCCAATTGTGGATCCAACCATGACAGCCCATGCTTGGGTTTCTTCAAGGGAACCTGGAAATATGAAACGACTGCAGTGAGGACAATTCAATTTTGCAAATTACACGGAAGACATAATGTTTCCTACACGCTGATAATTGCCATTACTTGTGCAGCTTAGTGACCTACTGGCCACAGGCAAAGCTCGTAACACGCCACGTTACTGACACACACACCAGAGCTGGAGATGCTTCCTGCCAGAGCAGTCTAGAGCTGCATTTCAACTTCAACAATTCATACAAATTAGCGTGTGGGGAATGGGAAAGATTGACAGTGACAAAACAAAAAGACCATTCTTTCATCTAATTTGGCCAAAATTATGAATGATTTAAGCAATTCTTTGTGTAGTGACATTTCAAGACAGCTGCTTCCAAGGTATTTTGGTCAATAGAAAACCCTCAGATTTTTCTAAAGACCACAAAGCAGCCTATTGTCAAACTTTTAACTAAAATCACTACTTAGTGTGGTACTGCTGACCAGCTCCAGATTGCATCTGCTGATTTTGAACCACTTCTGAAGAACCACTGTCTTCGAAGATAATATTGCTTATTCCTATAATAACATTGCTCCACTTGAATGAATTCTTTTGTTTTCATGTATGCTTTCAGAAGCAAAAATTGCCTGCTCTCCTTTTCTGAAGAATGCTACATACACTGAGATGGCAATAATCACGTTTGACAAAACAATCACAAAAAAAAACCTCTCAAGAGGACTGCACATATTTAAAAGTTATCTAGACACATGGGTTAGAGGAGACAGATGGCTAAGGGAGAAGTCACACTGAGTATAAAAGCAACTAAAAGTCTTGTGCCCCAATCTGCAGTCTTCAAAAAAGTTGAGTACAATCATTCCAAAAAGTAGTGAAGTAACAAAATGAATTGTTTACCTCTTTACCACCTTTCAAGTAAGAACCTGCAATGTATTAATATATGTTTATTTCTAATGTGATTGTCTGAAGTACAATTAGCAAGTTATTCTTTTAGATGAAAGAGAAGGGTTTGGATATAAAAGTTTTGTTGTCTGAACACAGGCCATACAGACAGGGATAGATACCCTCCTTCACAGTGAGCTAACAATATTTTTAGGTGCGAGTTGAGAAGCAGCAGAGTCACAAGCTGCCCGTGTTCCTCTCTGGGTGCCTCATGCCAAAGGGACAGCCACATTTTCAAAGCAGGAGAGGGGGACAGTAGTCCAAAAGGAGGAAAACTTAAACTCCATAAGAGGGGAAGTTTAAATTTTCAGGGAAAATTCTGGGGATGCCCCTGAGGCAAGCACTGCAGAAGCAGCTAGCATGCCTCCACAAAGTAGGGCTCCCCTGCATGAATGCAGCCTGAGGACAAGGGTTTCAATCTTCTGCAGTCTATAGACCTTTAAACAGCCTCCACAGATTAAAACCACAGATATATGGTAAGCATTAGAAGAAATTCCTGCCCACACAGGTTAGATAAGCACCTACTGCCTCTCAAAGTAATAGTGAAGTGGAGAAAGAAACTGCTTAGATTTAATCTTTGGAAAAGGAGCTGAAGCTTGATTTTCATGCAGTTCTTACTCTTCTGCCTTTTACAAATATTTTAATGTCTTCTTGCACAATCTGGATTTTGTGCACAAATACTGTGCTTTCTTGCTATTTTGTCTTTGTCTGATTTGTGTCAAAGGTAATTTCAAATGAATAGACAAACCCTAAGGCACATCCCAGCTATGGACATGGAAAATCTCTAAAATTGAGGGTTTACAACATAAAACACCCAGGTCGGTACATCTCTCCAGGTACCCAAATATTAACGTTGGGTAGTGAGCAGGTGAATAGAACTGTACGTTTTGTGAAAGGTTCCTTATTTTATATACGCCTGTGCCATGGAAAATGTGAGCTGTCTCATGACCGGGCCAGCAGCAGCATCCTGGGGCATACCTGGCAGGTCAATGGCATAGGTGTAGCCGAGTTGCTCCGCAGTTTGGAAGAGCTCATCGTTGGTCACCGGGGGGAAAAAAGGGACCATGTTATACAGCCGGTTGTGACCGATGGGGGCCAGCTCCTCAGGCCACGTGTTGTTAGGGGGCTTGAAACGCTTCATCCACTCATCAAAGATGGCATCAGTAAAGGAGTGAAGAACCTGCAAATCCGGGCATGGGCACGCACGTTTATTAAGCTCTTTCAGAACTCAACCACCTTTAAAACACTCGACAAACACGCAAGGTGGCTGGAGCTTTTGAAGAGATGGAAGAGGGTCATCTAGATGGGGTTTACAGAATGGGAAACCAGAAAAGCTCGTGAGAAGACTAAACTGACCTTCTGCATGGGACATTTTGCTTTATGCACCCTTGTTGCTGCCCGTTCACAGTAAGATCTTTCTCCAGACAGTTTAACACCAGCTGGCACCGAATGGGCAGGTGGATCTTCTCAGGTGAGGAACCACTGAGCTCATTCAGGTGAATGTGCCTTTCCAATTTATTTTAATCTTTCCTGTCTCTGAGCAAGTATGGAAAGTTGCAGGAAATTTGACTCCATCATGCCCATTTTAGAATATGTGCCACCAGCTCCACAGCTCCAGGTGCCCATGAATTTGATTAGGTGAGTTTATACATCTATAATTAACTAATACAGGAAAGTTGTTTCAGACTACTACTACAAATGTCTGAAACTAATTTCTGATGTAGTCATGTTTTTTAATTACAACCCTGGAAAAAAATTGGAAAATATCCTATGGAAGATAATCTTTTGTACAAAATTACAGCATAGTGAAATGAATTTCACTGCGTAAGAAAGAAACTAATGCAAAAATTAAAGAATTATTAAGGAAACAATCTGGAGAACCACTACGTAAGTATTTGGACTAATTTCTCCAAAAAAAGATTGAAAACTTAAAATAGAGGTAAGAAAGAAATGTATCTGCATAATATATAGATATAATATACAAAGAATTTATATATGTAATGTAAACACTGTGGTTTAATCTAACAAAGAGGAAAATAAACTGGCACGAATTCATGAGGGGAGAAAGATGTATAAGCAGAGTCAACTACTGGCTTTTTATTTGCACACTGCTATTTGTGCTGCTCATGGCAGTGCAGCACTATTCCAATGCACCAGTGAAATCACATTCTATTTCCCAAGAGACCCTGATATTAGATGGACTTCCTTCTAGCCTGTAAATTTTGAAACAAAGAAACAAGCCACTCGATCTGCTGCTTTAAAATAACTAGGCCCACTTTCACCTTACCTTGTTGCTGTAAAATCGTGTGATATAAGCCATTAAATTTAGATACCACCTAATGAAAGGATTCGGGGCAGCATGACTTAGAATAGCAGCTCTTCCCCCTAGAATCTTATTCTATATTTTATAAATTACCCTGAGATTTTTTTTCCTTTTTATTCAACCTTTATGCAGGTGTGGCAGTGTTCAAGAAAAGATAAAGGATTCCTCCTTTTCTATTTAAAGGACTAATTTTTAGGGAATTCACTTCACTTTTTCTGCAAATCTCTGGTGAGAAAGGTGCCTTTGAGCCACAGCCATGGTCAATCACGCTGGGGGTAAAAGGCATACCACAAAGATGGGATCGTTGGCAGCTGCATGAGGGAGAGCGCTGGTCCCATTCAGGAAAGAGTGAACCAAATTATGAAGGCTCAGCATCGGTGAGTCAAGGGCTCCATCTGGTTTATCAAAGCCCTCCAGCGCATTCCTGTGGACAGATAAAAGCTCCATTAAGTAACCACATTTAGCTGACAAACGCGCTCATAAAGAAAACCAGCGACCCAGCCAGCTCTAGAGGAGCCGAAGGACAAACCTGAAACTGAAACTGGAATTGCGGAAAAAGGGGGGCCTGTCGAACTCCTGCAGGGAAAGGCACCTCCTGACATCTTCCACTGTGGGCAGATGCTCGCTGGAGCCCCGGTGCGGCCTCCGCCGCAGCGGCCCTTCCGCAGTCCCATTGCACAGCGTGACCAGGCGGTTGTAGTCATCCAGACTGAGCATGGAACAGAGAGAGGCACAAGTGAGAAGAAGGCGATGCCTTGTCCGCTGGCTTTTTCTCATGCAGTATAAAGAGGCCTCAGCTATACATGTGAGAGAGCAGAGGTTTGGGATGGACACCTCCTGTGGCAGCTCAGTTCACCTCACATGGCCTGCGAGATTAATTTATTGCAGGACTGCCACCGTGACATGGCTTTCTGTGGCTCTGCATCCTCTCTGGACCATCAGTCATTTCGACCAAGGGTTACCAGGTTCATTGTCCACAGAGCGAGGATGCTTTAGAAAAGGCAAGCACAACTCCCATCGTGCCTTCTCCCCTCCCAAGGGGTTTGGAAGAAGAGTTTTTGTCAGGCAATGTAAAACAGACTTCAACTTTGAATTGACAAATTTTCTGGAGTCTGGAGTAAGGACTATTTTCTTAACTCTTAACAAAAAGGAGGGGAAAAAAGTGAAATGTGAGTTGTGGTGTGAGCTGAGAAAATGCAGGACAGAAAACGGATTTTCACTTTCCATCCCTCATCCCCTTTAGAAGAAAAGCAATAGCAATACATTGCATCCTCTTTTTTCAGGGCCTTTGAGAACAACCTGCTGTTGCAGGAGTCACCCAGTAACTAATGGGGAGCAAATCCTTTATATCAGGGAGAGAAAGAGGGAAGGAGAAGGAGAAAAACAGTGTAACACTTGTGAAACAAAAAAAACATCTTTGCTATTCAGTGTGAAAAGGAACAGCATTTTCAAAAACTTCTGAAGTAAACAAAAGCTCTTCTCGGTCTAACCTTGGCAAGGCAAAAGTTAGTCACTTCAGTTTTCAAGAAAAAAACCAAAGGCCTATTTATCTTTGAGAAAAAGTAGGGGCAGGACTTAGAGCCAGCTGGTGCCTAAAGCTGGAATTTCAAATATCTCTTTAGGTATCCAGAAAAAGAGACTCTTTTGAAAAACCCTGAGCTTTTGGTACCT
Organism: Mohoua ochrocephala; assembly: GCA_013398855.1. NCBI lineage: Eukaryota > Metazoa > Chordata > Aves > Passeriformes > Acanthizidae > Mohoua > Mohoua ochrocephala. The sequence goes on from VZTA01018831.1 coordinate 312,492, forward strand.
CTCTTTGATAAACTGCACACTGCCCCTGAGCTGAGAGAAGAATGATATATGGATATTGTAACCACCAGCACTTTATGTCACAGCACACCAATCCTGCATCTGAATCCCCTGTCAAAGCCCTGCTCTCACACGAGTCAGCACATTCCCATAGGGAGCTGGCAGCAAGCTCCTGGCTGGCTCTGTGTTGTTTTTCATGTGAAATCTCAGATACCTCAAAGTCAATCCCCAAACTGCATTAAATATATCAGGGTTAAGGTCTCATCCAAAACAAGGTAGCAGACTTTTCAGCCTATCTCTAGCTTCCTATATGCCAAAACAGTTTTCTTTTTCTGCTGCTGAGATCAGCTGGGTGTGTGTCATAGGGAACCAACACACAGGCATTTCTTTGTTAGAAAGATACTTGCCAATATGGAAACTCTTCAGACTTTTGGCAGCCATAAACTGGCTAAATCAACTAAAATCCTGTACTAGAAGAATCGTCTTTAAAAAATACACTTCCATAATACGAGAGAGAAAGTTTACACAGCACCATCTACACATAAACTGATGGCAATTTCCAGTTTTAAAGACGATGTCTTGACTCCTTTCCTGCCACTCACTCACACCGAGAGAGCAGCCCCTGCTGTCAATGCTGAATGACAAGGTTTTGTCCATATGCAAGCTTGCCCTGGATAGTCTCATACCTGTTACAAACCACTTGCCACCGGGAGAACCTGGAGCTCGGGTTGATCAGGCCTGGGTCCTCCAGCCGTGACGCTCCAAAGAGCTGGTCGGTGCAGATGTCACACTCGTTACTACCTGTGGCGAAGTTCCAGTACGGCAGCGCGAAGGACTCGTTGCCCATCAGACGCTGCAATGGACAGAAATGCATTAGCTGGGAATCACCTCCAAAGGAAAGAGAAAGAAAGGGACTCCTTCGAGCTGTTTGACGGGAGAGTTCACCGAATGTTCTGCTTTTCATTCTGCATTTCAACTACCTGCATTTCACAGTGCCGCTCCAACTCCCTCCAAAAGATTGTGGCATTAAATCAGTCTAAGCAAAGACATTGTCACTAGTTTCCCTGCTGTGGGACTGCACTTCTTTTGGCCATGTTAGGCTTTCTGCCAACTCAGAAACCAGGCAGGAGAGCGGGAGCAGAGATGAATAGAGCCTTAAGCAAGTAAGAGGCTTTGAGTGATGTAAGTGGGTAATGGGTAAAATTGTGCATGTGGTTGGCTTTCGTTCCAGAAAACTGGCCCTGGGGAGGAATCAGAACTTGTGTTAATAGGGGAGTACAGTGCATTTGATTGTGCTTGCTTGCCAGATACGATTTCACACAAGCAAGGTCCTGCAGCTATTTTGATAAGCAACCATTTTCATTAGAGATCTGTAAGGCTGAAATACAGCAACACTGCCAATACAGAAGTCATGCAAATGGAAATGAGTCTATGCTTCTGCAACCGACTCTCAGGCACGTTGACATGTATTTGTTTAAAAGGCAGATTGCTAAATATATGTATGTATTAAATGTATAATATGTCATATTTAAAGGGAGTAATATTTAGAGCTGGTTTCATTGGAATGGTATCTTCAACATCAGTCAACAATATCGGTTACCAAGTTTTACACGAAGATGTTGCTTCAATTTTATTAATAAATACTGTTACTTCACATCTTCTATCCTCTGTAGTGGAGATGAAGGGAAAAAATCTCCATGCTAACCTTCACCTCACCGTTCACAGTGAGAAACCATTCAGTCCTCAGCACTCAGAAAGCACTAATTTCACTTAAAACAAACAAACAAACAAAAAGATCAGTGAGCAAATACTCCTGGGACTTTGGGTGAGAAACTATCCTAGGAAGTAGCTAACCCTTGGATGGCTCAACAAAGTGACAGAGCAAAAGGGAGAAGCTGTGCAAGGAAAAGGAAAGGCCGTTCAGCTGACCTGCAGTTCTCTCTCCAGCCACAGCAAGTGGTACCTATGCCAAGTAACGAAGGCAGGTCCTTGATGGGAGAAATCAATACCTTTGAAGGGGCGGCCAGGACCTAAAAAGGGAAGATAAAATAAGTTTTTAGGCTTCAAACGAGGCTGGAGAGAAAGGAAGCACCTTCTTTTATTGCCTGGAGTTAAACAAGAACCTTCAGCTCTGCATCTTTGAAAAGAGTGCACACATCAGAAGCTACAAGCAAACTCCTGTGTGGATATTTGCTCCAGTGCTTCTCAAAACTTCACATTCCCTAAAAAGTTGGATATTGTGAAGATTTCTTCCCACTTTAGTGGATTTTGATTTTTAAAAAGCAGTTTTACCTTCTAAAGCCCTATCTCCTTGCTAATGTGTGCATTACCTCATTCTCTTGCTCAGCTGAAAGATTTATGCCATGTATCTATCAAGAGAACCCCAGCATTTTCCGTGCCATGAGTAATCTGGAATCCTTTGCCAACTTTCTTCAAATTGTGCTTGTTATTTCTTGTATTGTGCTTTTGCTGGGTGAGAGGCGAGAGGCTTCAAACCACATATGGATTTGTTTATCTTACACATGGGACTGCCAGGTAGAAAAGCCATACTGGTTGGTGCTCCTCCTACAAGAAGCAGGCTTTGTGAAATGGGGCTGGTATAGGTACTTCTGTCTAGAAAAGCAATGAGGACTAGTAATCTGGATTTGGGAGAAAGCATGGGGTTAGATACCCAAACCTCTAACCTAGGTTGATTTTAAGAGGTGACTATGGTTAGTCAGGCAAATCCCATCCTGAGTGACTTGCTGAAGGCCACAGAAAGCAGTAGCACTCTGGTCCCAAATATCTCTGCATAGTCTGTGCCTTCACCACTGCAGAGCCCCTCCCCCACTGCCACTGCATCTACCTTGTCCTATGGACTGGGAACATCTTTCCGAAGTCAGTCGCTGCCTGACCGCACTTCAGTTCACTCAAGTGAAGACTGTGCATTGCTCCCTGTCAGACTGGAGATGCACCAGGAGTGCAACTGGTGCGCTCCAGCTGCCATGGGGTGGGGGGACCAGGCCACAGCAGGTCCAAAGGACTTCTCTCTCAATTACTGATGGGCACCAGCTTCTCACCACCAACTGTTTCGCTCCAGAGCTCTGTGCCTACTACTGGGACTATTGCTTGATGAAGCAACACAGCCGTGTTAAGCACACGCCTTTGCTCAGCAGTGGTACTTTCCCCCTTTTCTTTACCTGCAGAGCCCATTGGAAAAGAAAAGCACTCACCCAATAGTGTGTCTCTGACTGAGTAGTAATGAAGCCAAACAAAGTAGTTATAAATACTGCAGTTGGCAATCTGCGGTTGCTGTCCGCTTGGACCAAGCAGACTTCTCCAGTGCTGAGTTGCAATGACATAGTCCGGGTGAATGGTTCTCTTGGCACGGTCTAGAGCATCAAAGAACTGCTCTCTCTCTTCTGCTGACAGGGAGTGGATGTTCCTCCTGACAACTGCTGGCTTCCTCCTGTTGCATTCGGGGCCGGTCCAGCCAAACTTGCATTCACCGCAGTTGTAGCCACCAAAGTTTCCTGGATCAAGAGGGAACAATCAGTCATGACATTATGAATCAGGGAAAACTAACAGTGAAATGCAGAAGAATTAAGAATTAGTGCTCTTCTTCCCCAGGGATGCCAGTTCCCGGAAAGGACAGCAACTGAGCAGACTGGCAGCTTTGCCAATTGACTAACCAGAAGGATGGCTGGCCCGATTCCCAGAGCCACAGCAGGGCCAAGAATCACACTCAGCCAGTTGGGGAAGTGCTGGGTAATGGGCTTGACGCCCTGAGGTGCTCAGAGCTCTGCAAAGTCCTCAGACACGTGAGGACTCTCACTGAACAGAGAGCTGAGCAATTGAGGTTAAGCTGGTGATGAAGTGCTTTGCTCGATTGGCTCTCAAGTACTTCTCTTCTTCCAGGATCAAACCCAAAACAGGGTCAGTTCACGTGAATCCTTAAGCATAGGAAAAAAAATCCCTAAAGAAAACAGTTCTCTTAAGGACAAAACTTAGGAGAAACTAGTGCCTCTTAACAGTGTATCTGGGGCCCAACACAAACCAGGACAAGCACCAGGGTTGCTGCTGGTCACACTTTAAGCTTTATTAAATAGTGCTCCAATAACAGCCTGAGGAACACTGCAGTACTGACGTTCCCCGCTGGCATCACTCCTAAGGCAAGTAATCAGGTCCGCTCTAGGATATTAGCTCAGACTCTCTGATGAGATGGAAGAGCCCAGGAAAGCAGAGCTTGCTTTAAGTATGGCCTCTTGCACACTGCGGCAGACAGCTGGCAGCAGCAGAAATGCCCTACTGCAGCTTGTTCCCCGTTTCTGGGGGAGACAGGGAACAACCGGCCGTTCCTGCAGTACACACCTGCCCCTCTGCCTGTGTGCTGGCAGGCTGCAGTAGTGTAGGACAGTGGGCAATGCTGGCAGGGGCAGCGGGGAGCAGAGTGGCAACCAGGGTTCCTCTGGGATCTCCACGCAGTTCTCAAAAGCCTGCACTGACTCCTTAACCCCTCCTTAACCTCCCCTCCAACTCCCCACACACTCACTCCACAACAACCATGCCAATTGTTTTCCAAAATGCCACAAAATCTCACTGCTCACCACACATACTGGTGCTGCTAGATCCAGGACTAACATGGGGATGAGGAAGTGTCTTACGAAATGTTCCCAGGTGGGCAGATGTCCCTAAGCTGTGGGCTTGAGCCTATGACCAGAACAACTAACATTAAAGCAAGCTTTCAGATTGTCGGGGGCTACAGGGCTTATTACCAAATTCAAAGACCCCCAAGGTTACAAGGGCTATTACCAACAAGGCTCTGAAGCTTATGTCTAGCTCTTAAGGTAAGGGCTGCTGAACTGTAAACGCCTGTGACAGACTCCTGTGAGACCTGCCATGATATGAGGACTCTTGCTGTAGAGTTTGGACCAACCGTAGGTTGGTTATGGTTGCTTCAGAGCCCCTGAGATCTCTAAGTTTACATGGTATCATGAAGCTGAGGATCAGTGCTAAGGTTAGGGACCACAAGCGTGAAGACTTCAGCAAGGTTTTGGATCATGCACATCCCGATGGCATCCCATGAGGATAATTTCCAGTTGTATGGCTTACATTTGTCATGATGCAAGTAGAAGCAGCTGGGTTCAGTAGAAGCAGCTGGGTTCAGCTGCCATGTTCCAGCTATGAGGGAAGGCACCCAAAGCCAGGAGTCTGCACTGGCTAAAGGGGATGAAGGCATACACCATAAAAAGCAAGTAGGTTATAGTTATATGAAACAAAGCAGATTGTATGGATTGTATGAATAAGTGGGGGTATGAATATGGAAGATTTATTGGATCACGATATCCTCAGGGTCCCATCAGAACAGCACAATTACTGTCATCATTTGTTGTACTCCACTATCTGTGTCTTGTTCATTCTTCATGCCTCAGCCTAGCTATCAGGGCCCATCACATACTCCAGCCTGAACTGGCCAGATGACAAATACTAGGAATATCTTGCAACATTGCATGTATAATTAGGCCATGAATACTGCTCAAGTTTCAGTATTGGAGCATGAACTTCTGGAAAGCATTTGTTGACCCCTCACACTCAGGTACAATTCAATCCTTAAGAGAAGGAGGAAAAAGCAGGAATTAACCACGAAAAGATCTGTCAACAACCTCTTTTGAGAGTGGCAGTTATTCCTGCAATCATTTAAAGGACCCTTCTACTCACAGTGCTGGATAAGCATCACATTGAAATACAGAACCAAAGTCAGTGCAGGACCAGGTTTGTGCTGTCTGGGCTGGTACTAGAACAAGACACTCTTGGTCACTTGTTGAGGCTCTGATGGTGCCTATTCCTCTCTCAGGAAGGGCCCTTTGAATCTATGCAGGTCTTGATGCCTGAAATCATTTTACCAGACAGTATCTGTATTTTAGGTATACTCTATGCACCTCCTCAGGCTCTGAAAAGAAAGTTGCAAAAGCCTGAAATGATGAGTTATCTTCATGGGAATAAAGCTTTCCTCCAACTCTGTGTATCTGGAGCCAGGTGGAACAATGACTTCTCACCTGTTTCCCTTGGGCAGGTGCTAATTATATCCAATTGATGCTCTGCAGGATTTTCCCCAGTAACCACCCTACCTATTAAGGAATCCAAGGGGTCCGTTCTTTCCATCACTTCCCCGGTCACTTTACAATGGGGAATGAGCTTTTACTAAGTGAGGAGGACTGCAGTGGAGACTTGCAAACAGGAGATGATTTCCGGGCAAAGTGGTATTTCACACTGCAATATTTGTGCTGATTGTCTTGACCGTTTTTGTCACATCCTCAGGTCTATTTGGCAATGTTCTATTGTCAGAAACACACAAAACAACAACACTTCATGGTATCAAAACTTGCTTTTTGTCGTTTTCTTTCAACAGACTCCATGCCTCACAGGACTGCCGCTATGCAGCAGCTGAAATGGCAAGACGCTGATGGAGGTCTGTGGGATTTCCCACATTGCAAACAGAAATTACTGCAGCAATCAGACCCAGCTTTCTTATGACCCACCCAAACCACTCTTTCAGCATTTGTTTCTAAAGCACTCTACCAGGCTGCTGATCTGGAAATTACGCATTACTGTTTCCAGGATGTTCATTTACTGCCATGTGCACTTCCCACATGACAGCATTGTGAAATGCTGGTCTCTTACAACTTAACTTCTTTGTCTGCTCTGCTGGTGATGGTGGACTTCAGTGGTACAGCTCTAGGAGAGCAGGAAAAGGACTCTCATGATAGCAGGATATAGCACACAGTAGATATTTTCAGTAAGGCAGTTAGACCCTTTCAATATCCTTTTGCACACAGGAACTATAGGAGCATACAAAGATTCATGCCTTAGAATTTTTTCACCTTCAGTGCCTAACACCTAAGAACTCAGTGTGCTACCTTCCCAAGGCTATGCCGGGGACAACAGAGATTATTATCATCTCTTGTGGTTTCCAGAGAATATACTGTGGGAAGTACTCTGGTTCACAGAAAGATCATACCACTGTTGGATGACCCCGGCTTGTTCCACTGTTTCCAGGAATGTCCATTTTACTGCCACTGGTCAAAAAAATCATCTGTGTCTTCTCCACTAACCCTTTTGTCAGGAGATGGGATCACATGCCTTGCGAGCTGTCTTCTTCTGCACCTAATCTCAGCAACATTTAAGGTGCTCCTTCTCAGTCAAGCTGGGTGAATCTGGCTGTTTCTGTAGGCACTATGACCGTGCTACTTCTCCCAGTGGGTCAATCCATGGGCATGGCACCGAGACAAATACTTCTTATGACCTGGCACTCGGTATGTGCTCACACACGTCACTGGTGTATGCTGACACCAGTCCTCCCACACCACTGTAGCTGCTTCTCAAGCCCAGAGGTTGCCTGGGCAACCAAAAAACTTCTATTGAAAAATAGAGTAAAGTTCATCATATGCCCATATGTAAACCTTAGAAGGTGGAAGCAGAAAAAAAAGAATGACAATTATGTTTAACTCCTCAGTGTACTCAAACTACTCAAACTACTCATAGTTTAATCACTGTCACAATCTGTACTAGCAACCACATGACTGATTGCAGTGGTTTTTCACAATAGTCTTCTGTACTGAGTTTCTAAAATGCTATACCAGATCTGTATCCCAGCAGTACAATGTTATTGTTGAGAACTCAAAATAGCATTTAGTTCACAAGTCTTCTAAAATAGTTTTCTTCTAAACTAAATTTAACTATTACTGAAACAGTGCTTTATTGTGCAAACAGCTACAAGTCTCAATATTCAAGGCTGGACTCATGTATCCATCACTTGGTCTAATTCAACACGTACACCCAATTGAAAAACAAATCAGCACATTCCCCTTCACACAGTACTGCACACTGTCAGGATCTGTCATCAGGTCATTTCAGTTTAAGAATTTATATAAATTGAATAATATCAGGTGCACCCGAACCAATTGCAGAACACATTCAATAGATTCAAAACTGAAATCAGACAAGAACTAAAAACTCTTTGCTACCTTCCAACTACGTTCATGCCATAACCCCATATTTTTTTATGGAGATGATATTTTTGCTGCAACCAACACATTGAGTGAAACATGCAGAATCCTGACAACAGACTTGCAGTTGCTGATTGACCATGGTCCTTGGCACAAAACGTGGGAAGCAAAGCTGGATCTTTCTTTTGTTCTAATTTGTTCTATTTGTCCTTAGTTAAAGAAAAATTAATGCATATTATCTGCTGAAGCCTAGAAATGGAAAAAAAAAATAAATCTGATCCCATTATAGCCATTCATCCATATTTGTGTTTGGGATTTTCTTTTTTGCTTTAGGTTTGTTTGGTTGTTTGGGGGGGGTTTCCATAAATATTCAGGACCCAGACCTGGACAGATATGGTTTTAAGGTATTTTTCCTCAGTGAACGGCTTCAACAAATGGAAAAATTTTCAGAGTTTCCTTTCTCCTTAGATACTAAGTTTTTAGCAAAGAGCTACATTTATTGTGAAAACTCCAGAACTGGAAAATCTTGGCCCCTGTTCCTCACAGTTCCTCCAGTTTCCTACCATATAGGCATCAGCTATGTGACACATTCCACTGGCACTGTCTAACCAAATTATCAGCTACATGGTAGTTGGAGTTCCCATGCCTTATCAGTCACGCCATTTCTAAACTATAAATTAAACAATGCCAAAATGGAACACGACCGTTTATCTTGTTAAAGTGCTAGAAAGAGCCTTGGTGGGGTTGGAGTTTGCACAGCACAGGAACCATTCCAAACAGGCAGTTTGCACATAACATTCACTTGGAAAACAGGACACCTTAATAGCAGAGATGTGCACTGTTCCATGTCCCTTTGAATGAACATACTTAATTTATGTTACCATATGTTACCCACCATTATGTTACACGGTTAGCATTGCTCTGGGTGCCTAATAAATACCGCACGTCACGCCACTTAAAGCTGGCGTGCAGAAAACCAACCAGTGTATTAAACCGAGTGGATAAAAAACCACAAAAAAAACCCCAATAGACACGGAGCCACAATCGCCAGCATTGTAAAAGCATCAGATCTAATTCAAATCCCACACAGCTGTGAACTTCTTAGCATTCTCCCAGAAATGGCTTAGCATACAGCATCAAGCAGAGTACAGCCCAGGAAAACTTTCTGAAAATCATGCTTAAGGATGCCTTGCACTTACTGTTTTATCATCGGTATATTTAGATTAAAAAAACTGCAAGGAGAAAGAGGAATCCGAGGAATTTAAAGAAATGAGGGGAGCAGCCAGCTCAGAAGTAAGGCTGAAGGAAAGGACACTACATTCTGCTCATGTAACTCGGGATCCAGTCCTGCAAGTATCAAATACCAGTGCTTATATCTATTTGGACAAGCAAATTAATGTCTGCCTATGCAGACCGTGTCTGTCTCCACCGCTCTTCAATTTATTCCCAGGTTTTGATGCTCTAATTAACTGCGTAAATATTGGTGTATGCCCATGCGCTTCGGTGTTCTTCTGACCCAGGATCTGTGTCTGTATGTGATACTTGACTTGAGTTTTGGAGGTATATAAGAATCTTTGAGATAAAAAAATGTGCAACCAGTTCTGGGGGTTTTTTGCAAGCCATCTGGAAAAGTCCTTTCGCACAAGCATTTGAAATCCAGTCAAAGGAAGAGATAAAAATTGATGTATACTCTAAAGTCTATTGTTATTATTTTGAGGAGTTTCAGTAACACCATGAATCCATTTAAGTCTTCTGCCACTACCTCTCTGTTTCCAGTTGATAACTGCACTGGAAAATTTAACCTCTTTGGCTGAAATTCTCTTCAGTGCTGCCTTCTCAGATTGATCTGGGCATTTTTGGTAGTGAGAGCCAAGGTATATTTTAGACAAAACAGTTCAGCTTGTTCTAAGAATCAGGCTGAAGGAAAGCAGTTTATTCTTCCCATGTTAGAAAATTCAAACTACGTGATGTTTGCAACAAGAAATCCCAGGTTTCGTTTGAAATGTGCCTAGCAAGAGACTCCAGTGGCTGGGACGTGCCTTTTGCCCGACTAATGGTGTCCTCTCCTGCCAGCCCTGCACAGAAGCCTGGGCTGAGGCTGAAGTTCCTACTCATTTTAATCCCCCTTCAGCCAAGGCTGTTGCTAACAAAGGGTCCTGGCACCTTATCCTGCCCTGAGCTCACCTCCCTGCTCACTGCCTCCTGGCAGCATTAGTGAAGTGGTCTCATTAGAACCTTTTCCCTTTGGCCAGGTTAACCTTCAAGCTCATCTCCTCCCAGATCCATTTCACCTCCAGCATGCAAACTCAGGAGCCCACGTAACGTCACAGTGAGAAGGAGTAGCTGGAGATGAGCAGGAAAAGGGTGGGATGGCCTCTTTGGTGGTTGTACAGACATATTTTGGATCAGTGTAAGATGCAGATTTAGTTAATAAACCTGGGAAACACCCTGGCCCGACACTGGGAGACTTTCAGTGCACAGGCCTATGTCACGCTGCAAAGTGCTAGTCCACGAGGAATAGATCTTCGAACAATGCACACTGACCCAGGTTCACTGCACCACGATTAGCAGTGATAGAGGCTCGAAAGCAGCACCGAAAGGTCCAAAACCCTGTGGAGGAAGGGGATCACTGGCTACAGGGACAACTCCACAGGCAAAGAGGAAAACACAAAAGTTCACATGAGAGAAAACACTTCTTTGACCCTGCTGCTCTGAAAAAGTAACTTATAGTGTTGTCAATATGGAAGAATTTTTAGGAAAATGGTAATATTTGAAGCCTTCTTTGTGCCTTATACCACCAGGAATGTCTCTGGCCTTTGGAACAAGGTTAGCAGACCCCTCCATCCCCATCCCCTACCCCCAGCACCCATCTCACCTCTGCACCGACAGCCGTGGTTGAAGAACTTGAGGGGCCACCGTTCCCGGTCATCCACATTTTGGAGAGTGTAGGGGCCACTCCAGGGCTGAGTGTCTGCATGCACCCCCTCACACCGTCCCCTGCCCTGCAGGAACCCGCAGATATTGCCTGGCTCTGTCCCCAAGGCCGGGCAGCAGCGTTTCAGGCGAAGGGCTTCCACTGTCATGCAGACACGGGGAAACTGTGCCTGCACCTGTGGGGGACAGCAGCAGCTCAGGTAGCCCAGCCCAGCCCAGAAGAGCCACCTCAGGGCTCCCATTACAGCTGGGTGCAGGCTCTGCATCCCTGTTGAACCTGAGTGAGAAGAGCAGGGAGATCTCTACTGTGGGACAACCTGGCCTCACCACAGCTCCATGCTCCGGCCAACCAGGATAACTCTTGCTGCTGAGGATGCTGGTGTTGGGTGTTTGTTTAATCCCAGCCTCTAATTGCCTTGAATGCAGTTCAAAAGACCGGTGCTTTGACTCTGTGGTGCCTGCCCAGCGGCCACAGCTTTGAGCAGGGTTTATATAGAGGTTGGGAGAAGCCCTCATTAGAGGGATTAGCACCACACAAATCCTCGTGTTTTGCACATGACATCAAGGGCAGAAAAGATGCCAGTGTGAAAGCAAGTGCTGCAGGCTCTGGCAGCTTGTCAGGAGAGTGAATGCCTCAGATTTATTTCTCCAAGTCTTTTATGAGCTTTGAGAAAATGATGGTCTTGTTTTAGCTGAGGTGGCTGGAGAAACACATTTATTCTTTTAAACAAAACCCTGTAAACAGACGACAAATAGAAGAGGAAACCTCTTCTCTTTTAGTTCCTTCACTGCAAGACAATACTTTCCACTAAAGCAGTAGCAGTGGAAAACTAACTGGACGTGCAGAGGATAGAGGTGCATCATTAACAAAAATTAATAAATGTGGTAGTATAAATTTGGGATGGAGATTCCACCTGCCAACTGCCAACCTTCAGTGCTTGCACTGAAAACATCTGAGCGGCAAGCAAGGAAGGCTTTCCTTCCTAATAGCCTTTTTGCATGCGAAATAAATTATTTAATTGTTTTAAAGAGCAAATGGTCCTTATTGGCTCTCGAATCCTTTCCCCATCATTACATCAGAGGTTATTGTAGAGCTGATCTGGCTGTTAGACTTTCAGAACTGTCACAGCTGAGCATTTATTACCCACCTGGCAGGAGACAGTCTACGGGATCGATACGCACACCAGACATGCACGTAAGTGGTTCTGTTCAGTACACTGACAAAAATATCCTTAAAAAGCTCCTAGTATGCAGCAGTTCTTGCCCTCAATGCAACTCGTAGAGCAATAAAATTAATAAACAAAAATAAAGTTGTGATAAGTGGTTCTGTGAGTCTGAAGCAATAGCTATTAGTTCAGGTCCACCATACTAAATAAAAACTGGCAACTTCCCCTGCTTCACTGAAAGCTTTCACTACCGTCCCCCTCCACCTTCCCCAGCTCTGTTGTTTAGCCATTTTTATAAGCATATATAATGAAAAGAGCCATGCTTGCATCTGTGCTATTCAATATGGATGTTCAACCTCACCATTCTGCCACAAGAAGTTTTTGATCTATACAGCAAATTATTGACATCATGTAGCTGAAGAGTTCATCCACACTGTGGACACTGTCATCAGCACTTTTAGGTTCTCAGATCTTTATATCAAAAACTTACTGTTTGACAGACAAACTGAAACATGATTCTACCTCATTTATGGAGGCATAAAGTGAATTAGCGACACCATGTATTCTGAAATGGGTCTCAACTCACCTCACTTGGGATTCAATTTACCTGGAACTGGCTTTCGTCTGCTGCTCTTGACACAACATGTGAAAAAGACAGAAAGTGTGAATAGTTGCTGAAAAAATATGTTGAAGAAGCTCAGGAGTTATAAATGGAAGCACTGGCTCAAAAACCACCTGAACAGCACTACTCCCCATCCTACTCAGCGCCCAAATACATCTCTCTGGTGTGTGAAGGATGTGTCTTCGAATCTGTGTTAGACAATGTCTTGAACCAAAGACATTGGTTACCCCCATTACCCATACACTATCTTAAAGCAATTAAAGTGAACACTCACTCATCAGCATCACCAAAATGAAATCAAAACATACAGATAGGATTCAGCTAACCAACTAAACCCCTGAACTGATGGGTCTATACAAAAAATATGTGTCCAAGCAGCCATTTTAATCAAAGCTGGCTCAATTCAGACACTGATAGGAAGGTTTCTACTGCTATTTGACACCCTATATGAGACAGAAAAAGTAAGGACAGGAAAAGATGAGGTACTGAGGCAGTCAAGATAAGGTAAGACAAGAAAATGGGCTTCTGAGGAAGGAGAAATCTGCTGTTTTCAGAAAAGCTGGAGTGGGGAGAAGAGGAATAGCAGGTAGAGGATGACATGGAAATTACTCAGTGTGCAGGGGAAAGAGAACTGTGAGTAGAAGAGTGGCACACGTGTAGCTTTTATTATGATAACTTCCCTCCATCACAACTTCATAATTTTACAATACTGGGAGCACACTACAGCATGCAGTCCTGGCACAGATGTAGCACTAGTCTCTGGTCCTCAGTAATGCATTAGCATTTTAGGAGTGCCTTCCCTGGCTGAGGCAGGAGAACCGGACAAAAAGACAAAAGACAGACAGATCCCACATCCTGGCGCCACAGCGTCGCCAGCAATGATGGTTCTCTGCTGCTGCATGACACACCATGAGGAACACGCTGAACAAAATCACAAAAAGACAGTTGTCTTTCAATTAGTTGTTGGGAAAACAACAGGCTCTGTCTGTTCCTTAGTGGGTCGTTATTGAGAAATTCCTCCATTTTCCCCACGCAATCACACTTAAATAAAGGAGCTGTTGTTGGGGCTGCACAAAATCAGCACTATATCAGTTTACAAATTAGCATCCTGCATGACTTTCTATTTACTACAGAGTTTTGCTATGTCTTGAAAAATGAGAGTAGTGCTGTGTGTTGGTACTACTGCCCTGAACTATCAAAGGACTTTTCAGGCAGCAAATCTGAGCATGTGAGCCGTGCCAGTGGCCCAAATTGTGATTGCACTGCCATACCCACACACACTGGGCTTGCATGCCACAGTGCAGACATGGAGCTACAGGGGTGGCTTCTGTGAGAAGTTTCTAGAAACTTCCCCCCTGTGGAAGAGAGCCAATGCCAGCCGGCTCCAAGATGGACCCACCACTGGCCAAGGCCAAGCCCATCAGCGAAGGTGGTAGCTCTTTGAGGATAACAGATTTAAAAAGGAGCAAGAAATTACTGCATAATAGCAACTGCAGACAGAGGGAGGAGAGAAAATACGTGAGAGGAACAGCCCTGCAGACACCAAGGAGAAGAAGGAGGGGCAGGAGGTGCTTCAGGTACAAGAGCAGAGATTCCCCTGCAGCCCCTGGTGCAGCCCGTGGTAAGGCAGCTGTGTCCCTGCAGCCCATGGAGGTCTTCAGGGGAGCAGAGACACACCTGCAGCCTGGGGAGAACTCCACACCAGAGCAGGCGGATGCCCAAAGGAGGCTGTGACCCTTTGGGAAGTGTGCTCCTGGCAGGACCTGTGGAAAAAGGAGCCTGTGCTGTAGCAGGCTTGCTGGCAGGACCTGTGACCCTGCAGGGACCTACACTGGAGCAGTCTGTTCCTGCATGACTGCACCTCTGGGAAGGACTCAAACTGCAGAAATTCATGGAGGACTGTCTCCTGTGGGAGGCACCCCAGGCAGAAGCAGGGGCAGACTGTGAAGAGTCCTCCCTCGAGGAGAAAGGAACAGAAGAGACGTGACAGACTGACCACAGCCCCCATTCACTGTCTCCCTGCACTGCTGGTGGGGAGAAGGTAGAGAAATCGGGAGTGAAGTTAAGCCCAGGAAAGGGGAAGATATGAGGGGAAGGAGTTTTCAAGGTTTTATTTCTCATTACCCCACTCTGATTTGACTGGTAATAAATTATACTAATTTCCCTGAGTCTGTTGTGTCCATAATAGCAATTGGTGAATGATTTGTCCCTGCCCTTATCTCAACCCACAAGCCTTTCTCTATATTCTGTCTCCCTTATCCAGCTGAGGAGGGCGTGACAGAGTGGCTCTGGTGGGTATCTGCCATCCAGCCAGGGTCAACCCACCACACCACACATCTGAGCTACTGGGTCAGGCTACCACGCTGAAACTGTGTTCAGTTTTTAATTACGGTATTTAGGATTTATGCTGACAGTACAGAAAAACAGTATTTCAGCTACCTTGGAGACTGGACTCATGCACAGGGTCACCCCCAACAGAAAACTTCTCAGCCTGTCATCAAAGGCTGGCAAAGAAATACACCCATATGCCAACACATTTTTGGGATAAGTACATTCACATATTTTTGTGGCAAGAGAAGAAATAAAGAAAAAGAATATTCAAAGGTACAGAAAAAGAAATCACTAAACACAATTGACACAAGTAATACAGAATTCCTGAGTAGTAAGTAGGCAGCAAGTTCACATTTTTTTTCTCAATGTCACTATTGTTTCTCAGGCTCCTTCTACTGTACTCAAGCACAGATTAGTATCAAGCCAGAAAAGTATTTAGCCTGTGGAATTTTGAAAAGAATTTTGGTCAAAATAAAACATTCTACATATAAACTTGTGTGAAAACCAGTATATCAACAGAAAGAATAAATAAATTACATGACAATTCATAATGACTCTAGAGATAACAAGAAGAAAGACAATTTTATAAGGAAACCTGCAGCAGAGGCTTTCAGACACCTGTGTGTGTTCTGAATCTCCTAGCAAATTTGTGTCCTTGGGATCTCTCAACACAAGCTACTGCCCTGTCACCACCTTACCCTTTGTCTCCCTGTCCTGTGTGTGGGAGAATGAGGACAAAGTGTGAGAATGTCAGAGCAGCTCTGAAGATCTCATGGTCCTGCTGTTGCACAGAAACCCTCTTCATGTGAACAGTCTCATCATCTCCTGGCTTCTCATATTTAAGTTATTTATCCAGTCCTTTCTAATGCATGGAATTATTTTCCTGAAAACCGATTTAAATGCTACAACATGTTCACACATTGTTAGACTAGAAAAGCAACTCAGAGAAGAACAATCTGCTCAGGTCTCATGGAGAACACACCAGATGAATGCAGCCAGGAATTAAACCTAAATTAAAGACAGTTTCACAGTACTCCATGAGTTTTCTTTCCTCAACAACCACAAGGCTGCTGTACCCTCTCAGTCTGCATGCTGGATTACTCAACCTTTCCTTGTGTCACCAATTTCACATGACATCTTTTTGTGGATTTACCTGTAGGCCTCGAAGTGACAGAGAATGGAATTTATCTCACCTGATGTTAGACATCTCTTGATTACTGAAATCTACGCTTAACCAGTCACTCAGGGTTTCCTTTGAAGGATATTCTCTTAATGGAGAGAAATAGCTGGGTTTGGGGTGCAATTCCCTTGGCCTGTTTTCTGTACTCACATTGGGAGCCGATGAACTGCACCACACGAGGCCTAACCTCAACTCATTTATTTTTTGCAAAGGGACCCTTGGTTTCAGTGGTAGGTACCCAATATGCATGAGAGGTCTGCATTTAGACAGACGAATGCCTCTTGGATTCTTCATGGATTCCTCACTGGGCCTTGTGGTCCGGCTGAACTTGCTTCCCAGAAGTCTGGAGCTGACTGCAGTGGGAATTACTTAAAGACACACACTTCCAAAGCTCTGAATTTGCTGGCACTTTGCTTCTCAGCTCCCCCAGGACACGTGCTATCTGAAGCATGTACTCTGCACAACGTGCAAAGGAAGGTCCTACACTCATACACTGCTTTGGTGACACACGTGCCTGTGTCAGCTCTGCCAGATCTTTCCACGGCCTCAAATAAACATTATTTGCAGACACATTTTTACTCTTTCAAGTCAGGTGTTGCCTTACTGTGGTTTTATTCATTTCTGTCTGAGATAATAATTGAGCACTTCCATTTCTTTTGTAAGATCTTTCTTGCATCCTACTCCCTCATTCAAGATGTCTGAGAAACTTCTTCAGTGATCATGACAGAGTATCATCATTTGGTTTATGAGACTCAGACCTCTGTCACTTTCTAACTACACAAGCCAAGCACACTTTTTCCAGTGTCCATATTATGTAGGAACATGGATATAAGCTTAAGCTAGTTATAATTTAGATAAACACGATGCCGACTGGCAGATTAAACTGCTGCTGTGGTGACTACCTACCCAAAGACAACTTTATCTTCAGAATTAGTTCATCATCTTCTAGCCCAGGTTTACAATAAAGGCAGG
Source organism: Mohoua ochrocephala (assembly GCA_013398855.1). Classification (NCBI taxonomy): domain Eukaryota; kingdom Metazoa; phylum Chordata; class Aves; order Passeriformes; family Acanthizidae; genus Mohoua; species Mohoua ochrocephala. The sequence goes on from VZTA01018831.1 coordinate 329,679, forward strand.
CTTAGAATATAAAGTATGATGCACTTAAGGAAGCCAGAATCTGGAAGGTAAGAGAACTAAATCTCAGTTACCCTGACATTCACCAATACTCCATGAAGGGAAAGAAGCACCTCCCGGGAACAACACACCCCATTCTCAGACAGGCATCTTGGCAAGGTCTTCTGTCCTAATTTCTCTACCTTGATCTTAAAAGGAGGTGAGGGTGGCTAGTTTGAATTCAGACAGACATTGAAATTCTAAATGTCACTAAAATCAGATGAAAGTCACTAAATGGCTGTGGTAGGGGAGGACCTGATCTACACAGAGTAGATTTATGCCAGTTTACAAAATATGAAGTGAAATAGGTAGACAGAGGCTCTCGTCTCAACAATTCAGCTATGCAATAAATTGTCCCTATCTCAGGGGAAGAAATATGAAGAAGGAAGTCCAGATCTGGCTGTGCACCTGTTATGGGTTTAAAACTTGGTTAGATGGACAGGTTGTTAAACCAATGAGAAAGCTGGTAACGCCTCTGCGATGCACATATTTGCCAATACCCATGCGCGGGACTTTTAGTTCTGACTTCCTGCGTGCCTGCAGGGAGGAGCGGGGATCAGATCCTTGGGGAACAATCCTAGGAGCCGCAGGTAGCCGAAAAACACCTGTCACGCAGCTGAGATCCTCGCGATGCGGCATCCAGGGACTTCGGAGCTCCGTCTCGGAGCGGGGCCCAGCGGGACGGGTCTTTCCCCCGGTGCCAGGCTGGCCCTCTCGGCGAGGGAGGCACAGCCCCGGCAGATTCCAGCCGAGGACCAGGCTGCCAGGAGAAGAAGAAAAAAACCAGCCGAAGCCGCGAGCAGCCGTGGAAACTGAAAACTCCCCCCCACACTGAGCTGGAGGGGGTGGCTGAGAGTCATCTAAAGCATGGAACCGGCAGGGCCTTCAC